>OY720378.1:26681284-27182786 GCA_963082945.1 Cerastis leucographa
GTGTGGGGCAACTTCTTGAGGGGATTTTTTGCCCCAAGACTAAAGAGGCCTGGGTGTAGTTATGGCCGCCACGGTTGGGCTATGCAGGGTTGGCGCCAGATGATTTTTGTTGTTCTATTTCTTATGGAATTAGACCATGAACAGGGCGGCAACCTCGTAAAGGTGAATCCACCAGACTTGCCCTGAGGATCTACACGACTGTGGCGCTCCCCCTCTAGACCCCGCTACCTTACTGCCTCTGAGGGAAGCAGTAAGGTAGGCTTGTATCTATACTACCAAGCAAAGCGTGAGCAAAGCATGACGTTGTGCAACCGCAAAAAACATACGAGTATTTATTCGTATGTTTGTATAAATTTGTATTTACAAACGTCCAAGCTCTTATAACATGATATTGCCTTTTATAGCGACCATGCGTAAACTTACATTTGCTCAAAGGTTTAATGTTTATGTAATGAAAACTTTGAGTGAATTTCATATTTTAATTGCATGCAAGATACAAAGTTTCAAAACTATGAATGCAATAATAATTTACAGAGTATTTAACACTCATACAAAATCCTTATTAAACAATAATTTTCTTACACCCCTTTCATCCTCGGCTTTTCAAATTTAATTTAATTCGGGAGGCGGTCCGTTTTACTAATTGTGTAGACAATTAGAAGGCCCGCCTTCGTTAATATAGGTAGGTAGTAGGTACCTATTAATGAGGAAACTCCATACCCTTTGCCCATTTCTTCGATATTCTATTAATTTTTGACAGATTTTAACGATTTAGTCGAGAATTGTCTTAGAATGTTGGAGTTTTTTAGTTTTATGTTTGAAATATAATTTTAGTGTCAGACTGTTCGCTATGAAAACGTAGACAAAATGGTTATGTCCTTTCCTGATAAACAAGAAAAAATCGTAGACATCTTCATAAAGATTCTTCTTAGATTTATCATGATAATGTGACGAAGCATTTTATCACATTTTTCCATGAAATGAATAATTTTCGCAAAGTACTTACTTAAACGCAGCCCTCCTATGGATGGAAGCGTTGTCTGATCTCTCCGAGCGATCTTTTGTGTTTCTCTCAAGGTAGACGGCAGAGCGCGCTTTCCGTGTTTCTGGTTATTAAAATACGAATTTACTTTCTACTTAGGAAACTTATTTCTTACTATCGGCATAGCATGGATGGACGGATGGATGTAAATGAGATTATGCGGACAACGAATATGAAACTTAGTACTTGGTAAAAAATTAGATATACACGTTGCAAACGTTGTCACATAAAGTGTTATTTGCGAAAATCGCACGTAATTACAAAAGAAAGAAAAAGAGAAATAGTATTTATTTGTCTCGAAAAATAAAACAAAATTATATGAAAAGTAAACTTTAAAAAAAGTGAGAAATTATTGAATTACAATTACACTACAATGATTGAATTACTTTTACACAGTTTTCAAAAATTTCACAAATTTGCCTGCCACTTTTACAAGTTATTAGATACGTAAAAACTCGAAGAAACTCGCACCTTTTTTTAAATTTATGAATGATGAACAAATATTAAAATCATCGACGGCACGTTTGGCGCGGTGGCTGAGTGATGGACTGCAGCGCTGCGTGTCACGGGTTCGAACCCCGCACGCATAAAATATTTGTATGACCTACAGGTAGTTATACCGGGTCTGGCTATTTGTGTATTTGAGTTTAAATGTTCAAAAACGCACCCACGATACAGGAAAATCCTAGTGTAGGGCAAAATAAAAAAAAAGCTAGCATCAAAAGCTTCCCGAACATTTATTTACAACGTTATATAGGTTGAATATGGTTTACGTTACCACGCACTGAGTACGCACAAACAATACACGATCTTGACTTCTTGACCCAATTATATTATACGTTTTCCCTAATTCTTTTGAACCCGCTACATATCAATCGGCAACATTCCAGGTATGCGGTGCTTATGTACATCCATCTATCAGTTACTATGTTTACATTCAAAATCTCAGATGTATGTTTACATAGGCGAACTGTTATAAAAATGCACTTGATACTTAACGTTTCCGTTTCACAGTCGAAACAGATATGAACTAAGTGCTTTGCAGAAATTCTTACGTAAAAACGTGGTTGAATTTAGTTTTTTGTTAGGTAATAGTTAATAGCTAGGTTTGCTCTTGCATATTCCGTTGTTTGTTAATATAATAAATAATGTAAACTGATTATCTAAAAATGAACTTCAAAAGCAAGAATCTTTTCGTTTTATGTACACGCTATGATTCCTGACTAGTATCGACGTGAAAGTGGACACCGAAACAGCTAAAAAAATAACTTTGCTTTGCTCATACGGCATATTATTAAAAACACGGACTGAGCCTTCCCGGTGGAGCGCCCGAATCCTCTCAAAGAGAGAAGTCTTGTATCACAGCAGTACCTACCCCCACGTTACAGACTGATTTTACCATTATCCTTCAAATTATCTTTAGAACTATTGATCATCAAGGCAACAGATTGACGTCATAATCAGTAGGATGTTTGACAAACAAGCCGGTGATGTTGGGTTGCAAATTGATCATTAAAATGATGCTACGAAAGCTGACGTCATAGAACAAAATGCGCTCTTGAAATGCAATCCCAATTGATGACAATTCTAATTCGGGATTACGACGAATAATTTAATCGATTTATTAAGAATCGATTAAATTATTCGATTCTTAATAAGTCTACCATACATCACCACTTTGAGGAGCTCGTGGCTAAATAATAACAGGGTCGATCTTTAAGGTTAAGCCGTGCAGGTTGGTCCGTGAATGGGTGACCATAATTACATACCGAGTTTCCTCCGTGCCTCGGAAAGCACGTTAAGCCGTCGGTCGAGGCTGTGACATGTAGATCTTTGACAGTCGTTACGAGTAGTCAGAAGCCAGAAGTCTGACATCCAGTCTTACCAAGAGGTGTCGTATTACCCAGTTACTGGGTAGTGGAGGTCAGATAGGCAGTCACTTCATGTAAAATACTGGTTCTCAGCTGCATCCGGTTAGACTGGAAGCCGACCCCAAGATAGTTTGGGAAAAGGCTGGGAAGATAATGACATCACCACTCTATAACTTCTCGTATCAGCAAGAACTAGGTATTTGAAAATAGCCCATAGCATCTTCTTCTCAGCG
Source organism: Cerastis leucographa (assembly GCA_963082945.1). Lineage (NCBI taxonomy): Eukaryota > Metazoa > Arthropoda > Insecta > Lepidoptera > Noctuidae > Cerastis > Cerastis leucographa. The sequence continues at coordinate 26,684,431 of OY720378.1, forward strand.
TGTCGATGACAATTTAAATCGAGTCTGCCCAAAATGTGGCGACGAGTTTGCCATCATCTGCCAGTTTCATTGGCTGCAGTCGACCGCAATAACCTGGGTACTGGGTAATACGAAACCCCATTGGTCAGACTGGTGGTCAGACTTTCAGACTTTATTCTGACTTACCTAACACTAACCATGGTCAAAGACCTACAAATGCCAGCCACCAACTGACTAAGGGCTGAACGTGCTTTCCGAAGTGAACATAAGTGTTGCTTCTCTGTGTATGTGGCTTTAAACTTGGCAATGAAATAGTCACAGCCTAAGCGACCTAATTTTAGAACGAGTTGACCATTTTATGTGATTTCTAGGCGCTACTACTAAACGTATTAATGCACCCGAGTTCCTGAATCACGTTACCGTCATGAAGGTCATCAATTCTAAAATTATCGATAGTTATAACATCGTAACACTGTAGCTACCGGTTGAGATTGTAACAAACCAACTTACAGTAAATCGCACGTCAGTGCTGACAAAACTAGCATAAGCTGACCTCTTATACTATTGAAAGTATGTAGGCAGAGACGCCAGCACGTCAAGCTAAAACATCATCATCATCATCATCAGCCTATAATGTTCCTTCTGCTGGGACACAGGCCTCTCTATGAGAGGGAATGGGCTGTAATCTACCACGCGGGCCCAGTGCGGGTTGGCAGATGTCACATGTCTTCGAATTTTTAGTTCTAGGACATGCCGGTTTCCTCACGATGGTTACCTTCACCGTTTTTGAGAGCTACAACAATCTGTCAATAATTTTTCAACCTTATGGTTATAAAAATCCAGTTCAAGGTTGATTGGGAAAATTTGACAGTTTAGAGTAGCTTGACTTGCTGGCGTCTGGGTACAACGCTAGGCTACCTCAAAATCAAAGTATGACGCGCGGTCGACGGTACAGCATGCAGCAATAATGTAAGATGTTAATTCTGTCTAAACATACAATTCAAAAACAAATTGTATTTTACAAATAAACAGACATGTTTTAGTTTCGATGATGCTGTTCAACATTTTAGAAATAAAACAAAGGATGTTTTCATTTCCACCGCCCAGTTCAACTTGTTCAATAATAAATTGCGAGGAATTTTCTCTGAATTTATCCAGCGTGCCAGGGTGAAGTGGTTTTTTTCGATCATTCGTTTATTTCTTTCTTAATTGGTAGATTCGATTAATTCAAACTGATATTATTCATAAACGACGCTACTAGTTCTGTCCAAATCCATAAATCACTATTCTTACTTTACTTTTTTACCTACACCTTTTTTTTACCGATGGGAAACCATCAAATGACCCATCCGGCTCTGGGCGGAGCGGAAGGGAGTGTCAGACTTGTACTGACTAAAACCCATCCATGTTCCTTCTTATCGCCAATATTGTGGTGAGCTTGTGAGTCGCTCTTTCCATGTCCATTAGATTGCGTCGGAGGTCTGTCCGCTGAGCTGCGATTTGCCGTGGCAGCAGTTTCCCCCGTGGTAGTGCCTCCGCGCGCCATTCGTGCAGGCACGCTAGGACTATCGCCTGTAGATCCCACGGCCGCCTCGCCGAGATCGTTCGGTAACTGCGGACTAGCCTTACGGCTAGCACCTTTTCGGGCGCGTTCAGTTACTCGACGACCTACACCCTTAACTATAACGTCCTCGAATAACGTCCACTTGAAGCTGCCTACAGCGCCATCTTGTACGACGGTTGAATACTAAAGTTTGCGAGTTTCAAGAGAGAAACTCGATTGTGACAACCATTTGTAATGACTTTAATGTTTATTCACCTGATTTTTGGAGATGTTTGCCCGCCAATATACTCATTACAAGTTTACAACTAGGTAAATGTGAGCTATAAGCTTAATTAATGAAAATTTGAGTGTGGTGCGTTTTTTTTTATTAAGTACTTCTATTATTGAAACTATAGAATTTACGGTACTGCTTACTAGGTATATATTTTGCTTTTTTATTCATATTCATATTCAATTTATTTGCATTCTATAGTGTTTATAGGGTGTTACAAAAATGCTTAGATCTAAGTACAATATAGACCCTGTTAGGGCACAGCAATATACATATTAAAATTAAAATAATATTAAAATAATATAATTAAATGGTAAGTAACCGTTTCTAATTATAATTAACATTATAGAAATAATAGTGACATTCTTACTTAGTTATTCATGCAATTACACAAACAACGTCATATATGTCTACACTGTAGTAACATAAGGCAACATGCCAATTTAAAAATATTCTATTTTAAAATTGAGATCAAAAGCATTACAGTTATTTTTTAATGTGTGGACAGCCAGTATTTCAGTAGATGACTTAAACTTTATTTTCTCGTTAATAAGCACATACTTTGTGCACAGTTATTAGTGGTTATTACAACAATAATAAAGATTTCTACCAATTATTGTAGAATGCAATAAATTGTCCGCTTATCAACCTTTGAGCCGAACACGTAATCAACTGAGCTTACTAGCACTGAAATTGTTGTTTGAAATACCTGGTACGGTCAGCAGCAAAAGTCGCTTTACATATCCAAAATTATAAGACGTCTTAATTTTAGAACGATCCATATTAACAGAGTGGCGTAAAAGACATAACAATATTTTCATCAATGGTTACACAAATTCGCAAAACAATATAACATCAGATCACACTGACCAGCCCCCCTAGCATGACCGTTCTATCTCTATTCTACCAAGAAACGACAAGAAATCTTTTCTTTACAACTTGTCATTTCTTCTGGCCGAGCATGGCGCGCACCGTCGACTCGCGTTTCTACGAAGACATAGACAGAAATTCTTTCCATAGCAACGGGGACGTTGCTATGGAAAGTTAAAAGGTTACGTTTAGTTAACAAAAAAAAGTGGCCAATTGCACGAGTTTTTCATTTTTAGTGGGCGGGATGGTGTTGCTGCATCCTGCATCCAGGCCTGGATCTTTTTCGCGAAATTAAACCTAAATATTTTACATAACATTTCAACCTTTTGAACGTAACTCAACGCAACCACGAAACGTATTTCTCGTATTTAGTTTTTATTAAGACTAGTTTGACATTTGTCAGAAGTAATGTTTCTACCCCCAAATGTCAAAAGAAGAGAAAATATGGTCGTCATGCTCGACGTTGTAGACTTGTGTCGACTGAAGAAAAGAAACATTTCTTTTCTACATTCTTAATATCGCCATGCTTGGGACGATAGAAATATCTGTCAAATTGTCGATTCTTCCGTAGACATAGCTCGTTTCTACGGCGGTCATGCTAGGCCGGCTGTACAAAACTTGGTGTAATATTTATAAGTTTTTATACAACTTTCGATGCCGACTGTACCTACGAAATTTTTTGGTGATTAACGTTTACTTTAAGTTAATTCAAAATGTGTAAATTCGGATATTTTAGTTGAGTACCTACCCGTAAAGCAAAAATATTTTGTAGTTTTTATTTGAGAGACAAAGGAAATCTATCAAAATTGCTTTACAATGTTAAACCAAGAACAAAACTAGGAATTCAAAAAAGATATCCGAACAAAAATTTGCTGCAAACTCGTAACACTTTCGAAAAAGTATCGCACCGAGTCAAGAGTGAGTTGGGGCAAGTCGTCCGTCCCACCACGGCCATTAGCTTGCAAGTCTTGTCGTTCTCACCCGTCGGCGGATCATGTTGGACTAACTAAAATTGCAAGGAAATCCCCCTTGTGCCGAGGACCCCACCCGCCCCTAATTGCGGCTCGAGTGTCGATTTATTTGCGAATCATGACTCCCCCGCAACGACTTAATGACGATTTTATGATCTCTTGTCCGGTTTTTTGTTATTTTAACTTTTTTCGTGTTTATCGTACCGTCTTATTTTAATAGGGGCCGGGGTAGTTCGATTTTTGAAATAGGTGTTCATATTTTTCCAGTTTTGTAAAATTAAACCTAAGCCTAAATATTAATAAAGCATTTTTAATGTGCTGTTGAAAGTAACATATAATTTCGTCATTAAAGAACCTATTGTCTAATTAAATCATATATTTGAATAAGAAAATAACTTAAAAATAAAATACCAATTTTCCTTACTGAATAATAACTTTTTTAGATCAATCCTTAATTTACTTTTGTTTATAAACTTTAGTTAAGCTGGTTTAAAAGTGGCATATCTGCCGGGTAACTAAATAGAAGACACGCTACGCACTCGCTACAATCTCACTTCATCTTTAACATGAGTAGGGCTGAAAGCGGTTGAAAGTTGGGTCGCCTGAAACTCTAGAAGTTCATACCGTACATCATAGATGGCGTTACTTCATTCAGCTTCGGGTAAAATATAAATTAAGTATTTTACAGTAGGTATGTTGCTTACCACTGTATGTTTGTAAAAAAGTTAGATCTTAGGATATATGATAATAATATGTTTGAAAAGTGATCAGATCACTGACCAACCTCAGGGAAATAGCAGTTTCTACTGAGTTTTTTTTTTTAAGTTGGTATATAGATACTTTCTAATTCTAGTTAATGACATACATACAAGATATTTAAAATAAGTTCTTGCAGTCTATGATTTTTATTACAGAAACCGTTTACATAGCTTTTAGGCGGAAACAGCATTGAGACATTTTTCTACATTATCAAATACCAAATTGTAGAATTTCTAGAAATAAAACGAAACTTAATGCTATCAAAATCAAAAGTCATTTATTCAAACTTAGCTGATAATCAGCACTTTTTGAACGTCAAAATTACACGAGACAGTCCCCCAAAACGCCACTTCCTAGTGTTTTATCAGAAGATCTAATCAGCGTTCAAGAGTGTCAGTCAATATTTCATAGCAATATTAGGACACTGATGGCTGTTGAGCGCTTAGATGTGCTGCCATGACGTCTTCAAGCTGTATTGTTTAACTCTTATTCCAGTGTGGGAAAGAGACGGAGCTATACAGGATGTCTAGCGCCATCTTTTTCCCACACTGGAAAAGGAGTAAACTAATAATGTATTAAGACGTCATGGGAGGCCGAGTGCGGTAGATTTACCTTGTAATTTGTTAAACGTGGGCAATTTTGGGAAACTTTAGGGATGCGTATCACTCATGAGTATGAACAACTTTTAGTATGGGATCAGCGAAAAAATATCAATGGTTCCATTTCTAATTTTTACACACATATATCTGGAAAAAATGTATGGAGGTTTTTTGTTCATATTTCATAGAGTGAGTCCCATAGTAACAGTTGTTTAACTTTATGAGTACTTAACTCCCTTAAGTTAATCGTGGCCAGTGCCACGTCTTACCAATCACCCTGTATACCATTAATAACGACACATTACCCAATCTCCCGATTTAATGGACTTGTGACATATTTGGCGAAACGTGTAAGGACTGCGTTGATTGATTGTTTAGTATTTAAACTATCAACGTAATTTTTTCTTTCTTTTTTTGGGGCTATCTACTTGAATTGTACGTGTATTGTAATTTTCATGACCAAATGATTTTAAAAGAGTAACCATGGAGTTTCTTGCCGGTTCTTCTCCATAGAAAACGACCAACTCGAACCGTGCACCTTTTGTCGACGTTTTATAAGTGTTTTGATTTTTGATCATGTTTTGACACTTGTATAAAATGGCCAGAACACGGCAAATTGACAAAGTCAATTAATTTGTTAAATAATTAATATTCTCTGCATACTTATCTGCGTATTCTCTAAGGAAAACAGGCTTAATGCTATCATGCTTTACCGTGGGATCGTACGTTCTCGAATATCGTAAGTGATCAAAAGCCTTGTAATCAAACACAACATTAACATATGCTTTGTGGGCTATTTGTGTTCACAGAATACTCCTACCTTACCTTACTACTTCATTACTTATACCTAAAGAGAATGCTCCAGTTTCACACACTATAGCGCGACGTCAACACCTAAGTAAATGAATGAAACGCGTTGACGCCCCAAATTCAAGACCCACGTATTGATCCAAGCAGTGTCTGCCATCTCTAATATTTTAACTAGATTACTTAGTTTTAAATATTTCTGAGTGTTTCTTTAGAAATTTCTTAGTTAAATGGGCTTTTACGCGACAGTGTATCATTGCACTTAGCTGCATAGGTGACTGCACGCGTGGCATTCCCGGCGTCCTAATACGCTCAAAAAACTTTTTTTTTTCCTGAAAACAAAATAAAGGCTTTTGTAGTATAATATAAATGTATAAAATAAAGGCGGAGATTACTAGAAAGGGATTCAGCAGTTAAATCGAGATCGTTATAAAGGCGGGGCGACCGAGCGGTTCTGACCAATCACGCAACACCTATTTACTTATTCCCATATAATCCAAGCCGAGGGTCTTATGTAGCTAATAAACATTTCTTCACGAAATTTCTTGGCACGCTGAACTATTGTGAAATCGTTAAGTTGTAAGAGTTACTCCGCGTCTCTCGAGCGCTGCAGATTGCTTTGTCGGCAGACGAATACCTTGTCTGATTTATTACCTCTAAAAAAAGTTTTAACATAATAATAAAATATGGTTTTCAGTATTTTTTTGGGAGAAGTGTTTAATTAATAAAAAAAATGTGATGTCAAGACCGATACGTCGAGAATCCACAAAATCGCAATGATAAACATAAAATCTCACGCAAAAATACAAACGTAACTATGGAATAGATCATCACAGATCTGACAGTGACAGTAGTGACGGGACTCAATCGATCACCATTGATAACGTTCCTTTATAAGATATACTACAAAATCGCCATAGTTTCATTTTTATTAGATGCTTTTGCCTTGTTAATTAGCGTTTTAATATCAAGTTTACACGTTGTTTATTTTTTTATTATTTGACATTACAGAATGTATAAAAACGAAGAGAAATAGCTATTAATGGTACGGTAACCCTTGAGCAAAAACACATACACATGTATGCACATGTATGTGTAAACACATGTGTGGATTGGAACGTAATCGGAAAAAAAGTTGCATTTTGTAATTGCACGGTTAATTAATTAGAGTAAATTGAAAATATTAAAACTTTTGATTTCCGTGTTCTAAAAATTCATAATTTTTAAAATAAATATTTCAAAAAATTGTAGTAAATTTATTTTTTATTTACATTTGAACGAAGCTTCGTTAATTTTTAGGTTCTTTGGGTCCAGTTTTGGCCTTCTTTCATAGTTCTAGGTCAACCGGAAGTACCATATACGGTACATTTTGATACCCTTGTGAGTGTCGAAATTGCGTTTTTTGCGGCATAAACGGCCGTATCTTTTTTATCGTTAACTTATAAGTTTGATTTTTCCACAACTTTAAGGGACCGTAAACCTGAGTATATGGTTTTATTTTAAACTCGATACCTCCACGCGTTCCCGAGATAAAGAGTCTGGACAGACAGACAGACAGAACGGATAACAAAGTGATCCTGTAAGGTTACCGTTTTTTCTTTTTGAAGTACGGAACCCTAAAAAAGTAGCCTATGCGCTATTCCAGTCTATCTACCTCTGTGCCAAATTTCATCCAGATCTGTTCAGCTGTTCTGACATGATTGAGATACAAACAACCATCAATTCTAACTACCGCATTTACCTACAATAGTAGTAAGACTGTCTAATAAAGAAAATTTCCCATGTTCCAGGTATCATCAACGAATGATATCTACTGGGAGGGAGAAGAAGATGCTTCCAACGAGTTTCTTGAAGTGAAACAGAAAGACCCCACCGTTCTTGACAGCCTCAAACGACTAAAAAGGCAATGGAGTAAGTATGAAACCAATAAAATTTATTTAACGTTTTAGAGATATAAAATATGTTATTTCATCATAATTACCTAGCACTTGGTGGCTTACCATGACGTCTTAAAAGCATTATTGTTTTATTCTTATTCCAGAGTGGGAAAGGGACGGAGCTATACAGGTCGTCTAGCTCCATCTCTTTCCCACTCTGCAATAAGAATGAAACAATAATGTTCTAAGACGTCATAGTAACACCCAGTATCTGAGAATTAGAAGTTTTGAAGGGAATATTGTCGAACTGTACAAAACATTTTTAAGAAAACTAGTAAGGGATCGTTCAAGTATTACGTAAGCACTATAGGGGGGGCGGGGGGGGGGGTCTTTGCTTTGCTTAGTTTTGATGACATGGGGGGCGGAGGGATCTATATGGTGATTACGTCAGCAGTAATTATTTACTTTTTTACATATGGCAACCCACAATTGTCTATACCTGAAAACAAAATGCATTTTCGGGGATTCCTACAAATAATGAATACGTTAAGGTACTCGCTTAGAACTATGTAGGGGAATTCATCATCATCATCATCATTAGCCTATAATGTTCCCACTGCTGGGACGCAGGCCTCCTCTCTATGAGAGGGAATGGGCTGTAATCCACCACGCGGGCCCAGTGCGGTTTGGTAGATGTCACATGTCTTCGATTTTTTAGTTCTAGGACATGCCGGTTTCCTCACGATGTTTTCCTTCACCGTTTTGAGAGCAGCGGTGATGAAATAAATTACACAAAGTAATGCGCCTGCCTGGGTTCGAACCTACGACTTACTGCTCGTAAGTCGGGGCTGCTACCACTGGGCCACCGCTGCTCAATTGTCCATACCTGAAGTTCAGGTCCTGAACACAAAATGCATTTTCGGGGTTTCCTACAAATAATGAATACGTTAAGGTACTCGCTTAGAACTAAGTAGGGGAATTACCGCGCGCTATTCACTTATCCGTCACTTATAACTACTTCGCATGAATCAATCAATTGATTTTTTACTAATGTTTACGTAAGCATGGGGGGGGAGGGGTAAGAGCTTTGCTTATTTTTGCTGACAAGGGGGAGGCGTGGGTTAATAATTGCAAAAATTTGCTTACGTAATACTAGATTTCGCGGGATACATTGAAGTAATGTACACTTCAGGGTAATACTAAAGTAGATAAGTTCTGAATTTAAAATTTCCAATTTAGAAAACTGGACGTCCTCGGTGGTCTAGTGGTGCCAAGCACGTCTACTGAAGTCCTGGGTTCGATACACGGGTCGGGCAAATTGTTGTTGGGTTTATCTATCAGGAACAAGAACTTCGAATTCACAGACAATTAACATGAACGAATGTATTGAATGTTATTGTGTGCGTCCGCAAATTATATAGAGTAGGGTCACAAACGTAACTACGTTTAATTTTCGTTCGTTGCCGAAGTTACGTTTCGGAGAAAGAGAGTAGACCTCCAGCTACGGATTCGGGATTTGTGCCCGGTTGATGTCAATAGGCTCGCCCCCTATAACTGATTTAAATATAACTGGCGAAATAAGGGTGTATTTATGGATACACCTCTGCCCAACCCTTCAGGGGTTACAGGAGTGATGTTATGTATGATGTTTAAAAAAAAAAAAAAAAAACAAATGGAACTCTTTTTTTTTTTTTGCGGATGTGTAATCATCAAATGAATTCTCCCGCTCTGGGCGGAGGAAGTGTCAGACTTGTACTGACTAAAACCCACCCATGTTCCTTCTTCGCCCTTTGTGTCCCAGGGCCGCGGTATCTCTTTCGAACAACCCGCAGCATCAAATGGAACTCTACAATGATGATAATTAAAGTAATAAATCATAGGTGGAGATGACAATAAATTAACCTTCGTACATCTCATTACGTTTGTAATAAAAAAATTCAATCGAATATAATGCCTAGTAGTTTAGTCACAGATTTTATTTCCTTATGCGATGTTTAAAAATATGTTCTATTTCGTTTAAAATTAAATTAATAAATAGTTTTATACTAAACTGAAATAAAAAAAAATAAAAATATTTTAGTCTTTTTATTTTATTTTTTTTCAAATTTGGTTTTTTTTTTAATTTCAGTTTAGTTTTACAAAGATACATAAAAATATTTTGTAGAATATGCGTGTTGCAGGTTTCCCTGTATAACTGAGATATATGTATAATACATGCGAACGGACTAATTCCAGATATTTCCAAATACACAAAAAAATAAAATTGCAAAACATGATTCGATGTTAGGATTTATTTCATAGTTTAAAAATATCCCTATGAACTAGGGTTGCCAGTAATTTAATTTATTGACGTATCGTTGTTTCCACCATGTGTACTGAAATTTAAAATTATTACGCCTTCATCATTCTTCCAATTATGTTGGGGACAACGTCCGAATACCAGTATTTTACATGGGGCGACTGTCTATCTGACTTTCACAACCCAGTTGCTGAGTATCACGATACCAAAAAGGAAAACTAATCGTTAATATTTGTGTTATTACAGGCTTCCCCTTCAACTTATTTGATTCCCCTAAAGAACCGGAAGCGGAAGCGGAAACGGCCACAGAGACTGTCCCTGACGACAACGGCAGGTAAGCTATCTCTCTAATCACAATTTTATAATTAATAAGCTTTTACAGGCGATTCGCCCTCGTGAATGACGGAATAAACCAATACTTAAACAAAACTCTTTTCTTCTGAGAGCTTTGTACCAGTTTATTTATTTATTTTATTTACTATTTATTTCAGGCAGAAATACCCATACACAACAATTATAATACATCAAATAAGAATTAGAATTGAATAAAATAAAATTACATTTCACTACATTACAAAATTATTACGATTATAATTACAATATCATTCAGATTTATAAAGTTATTAAATTATAAAATTATATAATGGTAGTTTATTTATTCACTTTAAATAATGGGAAGAGACGATCATTCTTGACCATACACAAAAAAGTAACTTAATGTTCAATTGTTTCAGTTATGGCAAGGATGATGACGTGGACATCGGGTCTGGAGCACCGGACAAGTCGATTTCCGAACCTAGGGAAAGTAAGTATCACGACTGTGCTCTATTAAAGCTTAGGCAGCTCGCCAGGATGGTAACTTAAAGTCGGAAAGCGAGTGTCATGCACCGACACGCACTGCCCGCTCTCCAACACGGAGACAAGGCCCAGGGAAACATTAAGACTGCATACTATGCTATGACTAAACCAAATTTGTGTTTTATAGGCCCAAACGAAAAGAGATCTTCCTATCACTGTAATAAACATTTCTTTTTCAACTTTTCAGAGACTCTCCGTGTTACCTTCCTCGTCATGGAGCCGTACATCACGGCATACTCCAACAGGGACTCCCCAGAGTTTTTGAACATCTCGCGTTCTCTGGCCAATGCCGTCGACTTGCTCTTCGAGAGCCTACCCGGCACGCAGCGTTCGAGCCTTGTCAGGATACAGTAAGTGTTGTTCGGGATCATTATTACAATCTTAATCACAAAAGCAATGAAGAACCTGACCAGACCAGGTTTCATCTTTAGACATATGTCTGTCGGTCACATCAAATCAAAATGAAGTCGCACATTCAGTCTTGTTCTGTCTCACAAACGACAAATAAGGGTCATCCCACACTGACGACGATGAGGTGGAAAGGATCGAAGTAACGCTTCTTTCTTTTCTATAGACATAGAGTTGTATCAGCAATAATTCTCAGAAAATTACTTAATTAAAAAAAAAAAGATATGCTGTGCGAAACCCAAATCAAACAGTATAAAGAAAGGCACAAGTGTGGTAATGATGGTTTTCTTTCAAAGGTATAGATCAATACGCCATGCTTAATTCTATATTATCGCTTATATACTAGCGTTGTCTCTGCTTCAGTGTAAATCGACCCTAAGGGATTGGCTTTTGAGGTAGCTCACGGAGTGTGTGGCTACTTTGAGTATGGCCCCCATCTATGCTTGTTGCACTTTTACGTAAGTTACATAATATGTTATCATTATCTGGCAAAGGAAGCGAAATAACTGGTAGATGAGCTATAAGAGAAAACACTATTCCACACGTTAAAGACAGGCGTACTTTTAATACCAGCCTATTTAAGCCCCGCTGCAGATCAAAAGTCTCTTTTCATACACAAACACCATGTGCTATGATTACCACATTTGCTCAAGGATGGCGTGTTTGGCGGTGGCAGTACTAACTGGGTTGTGAAGGTCGGATAGGCAGTCGCTCAATGTAAAATACTGGTATTCAGCTGCAATCGGTTAGACTGGAAGCCGACCCACGATGAAGACAGCTTAGTTGGGAAAACGGTAGGCAAATGCTCAAGGATGGAGTTTTTTAAACTTCATATGTGCAGAGTTTAGGCAAACTGACATTGTATCAGCGATTCCGATGATCGGAAAGTAAAAAATCGATGGTACTGACATAAACTACCGAAAAAATTGATGGTTTTGGCTAAGGCTACCGAGAAGCTTAGGTCAATCCTTTTGAAACTTGTTTTAGAAATACAAAACAAATTTAAAGTGATCGCTAATTGCCTGAGATTTCATCAAAATGCTTTCACTGATGTCAGTTCTATCCAAGAAAATCATAGACAGAGATTCCTTAACAGAGCAGACAACCTAGAGGTGAATAAAAGTCTCGAAAAAGTACTCAAATACTCACACATGTTTTTGTTTCCAGGTCCCTGGTCAATGACGACTTTCTCTGCAAAGTTACCTTGGACATCGTCACTACGAGGAACGAAGATACAGACACCATCAAGGACATTCTGAGGAACCACATCAAAAACATTGGACGCCTTGGAGAGACCTCCGTGCGGGATGGGGACTTCAGTGCCCAATTGATTGATCCAGGTTGGTATAAAACCAATTACAGGGACAAATAAGTTTTAATCAAAAAACTTTTCTCTTATTTTGTTTTTTTTTTCTTATTTTTCACATTTTTTTATTGTTCAGTGTTTATTTTATTTTATATTTATTTTCTTCTTTTATTTTATTTAGGAACGACGTTTGACTGCGACTTTTATGAATTCAAGTGCGATGGAAATTTATGTCTGCCATTGTCGGCGAAATGCAACGGTCTACCGGAATGCAGGGATGGCAGCGATGAATACGATTGTCCTCCACCTCCGAGTCAGTATTTAACAGCATTTTATGTTTTGTAACTTTTAACCGACTGTGTACAAATTTATGAGTCTTCGGTAAGGTGGACCCACGCGCTACTGAGCGCGCTTGACTCTACAATAGATTGTCTGTATTTTTATTGGTTTACTGGACCCAGACTCAAAATTTAAAAAAAATATATATCAACAACAAATGTTCTTCATTTATAGCAAATTAATCTTCTTTTGCATACACCGCTACAAATAGGTTCGATCTCATTTTATTTAAACACTTCACTTTTATTTGCACACGGCTATAATTTATTAGCACACACAGCAACCTAGACTTTATGCAAGCTGCTTTGATCACTACTAGGTCCTTCCTAAATTGTGTGTTCCGACAGAACTGTTAGAAGAAATACCACAATGGATTCTGTAGTTGTTATACTTTTGTAGTAGTACTTTTTGTCGTATTTTTAGTGAATACCCTTGTTTTCACTCAACATCTTCTTCATGATTCTGCTCTTCTAGTACTTTCTGTTCAAATTCTAAATTATAATTGATAGTACAGACTATGCGATTGGGCAGTGGTCCAGTCGACTGATTCAAAATGTGAGTTGGTTGAGTGATCCCGCGGGTCGATTTGGATTGGGTCCAGTTGACCAAAGACTCAAATTAAATTTATTGTGTCGCAGTTCTTTTATCTGTTCTATTTTCTGTTATTCTTCAGTGTTTTATTTTTGTTTTTATTTTTATTTTTTTAAGCTTCTGAAGCAGCGGTAACGGAAACAACAACGGTGGACGATTACGATAACAACATCGACGATAAGGACAGTAACCAAAATCCCTTTGAAGTTACTTCAGATTATCCGTATACTGAAAACGCAACACCAGAAACTCCAAACATTTATGCCCCTGCCGGGCCCTATAATCAAATTCCAGAGGTTCCTTATCAGCAGCGCCCTGACAATGGGTATCCTTATAACACCAATGGGGGACCAGATAATCGTGATCCTTATGGTCGAAACACTGGCCCTTACAATCGGGATCCTTATTATCAAAACATTGACCAAAACAATCGGGATTCTTACGGACAAACCACGCCTCCTGACAACAAGTCTCCTTATGACCAAAGCGGAACTCCTAATCCCGGAGTTTTGAATCCAGATAACCGTACGACAGTCGTTGGTTCCGGATCTTTTTCAAGAGGTGATTTAGGCAGTTCTGGTGATTACTCTACGGGTACGACTTTTGATTATTTTACAATTTATTTATTTATTTGAATTCTCAAATATTTCTGGGATTCAAACCTCAGACATTGTTGGTAAATTATGATAAATCTTTAAATTGGTTTTTTTTTGTTTCTTGCTTTGTTTTTTTTAACTTTTTTTTTCTATTTTTTTTTTTTTTTTGTAAAGATACACCTGACATCGACACTGAGACTGAAACTGCAACTAATGCTGCTCCTGCTAACGGGGAAGGGTCCTCTTATGGTAAAACATTGATAAATTATTATTTTCTACCATCATTAAATAGGATTAGGTATACCATTTACTCCCTAATCAGGCCATCAAAATGTGAGCACCGCGTGTTCAGTATACGATACTAATTATTAAAACCGTATTACTGGACTGTAACTGAAACACCTGATTGTAACTTTAATTATTTATCTGATGAAACCATAAAACTTTTTTCTGATGATTTAATACAATAATAGCTATTTGTAAATTAGGATTAAACAAAATCTATCAGGTTGTCTACAATTTAACCGCTTGCTCACGAGCTTGCGTGCTCAAGATAATAGTGTTGACACCGACGTCTGATAAAACAAATGAATAAAGTTGGTTGTTCACGATAAAAAATACCCTTTAAAAAAATAGGCTTTTATCAAAGTTACAAAAAGAAAATTAGCTACCTATACGCGTTCAATGTTGATAACTATCAACATTGACCGCGTAAAAAAAGTTTCTTGTTATTAACCGTTGAGGAGTTATTTCGTGTTGAGTCGATCCTGGCTGCAGGATCAAGTCATAAAATGTACTGTCACTAGAATCAAAGATCTGTGCAAAACTGCTGCCCAATCGCTTGAGGGGAAGTGGTTTGAAATTCAGTTGCAAGATTTGAAACGGACAACTTACATACATAATTATATGTATACATTGAAATACATACGAACAGAGCAAGTTAAGAGCGTTTATACGGCATTTCAAACAAACATTCAAATCCTTATTTTCCGAAATGACTGAACTGATTTTAATACGCATAAGCAGGATACATAGGTCTAAAATGTTTCTAAAAAACATTTTCGAATAATAAAACTAAATTAGACCAATATTATAAATTAGAAACAGAAATTTCCAATTTTACTTTTTTTTTTAAAGACATTTCTAAAGTGTTTTTAGTAACTTTTTAAACCTATGTTAACGTTCTTAAATAAAAAAGTTTGTAAAAAGGAAACAAGTGAAGTACGAACGTGTCTTGAAGGGGGGTCCGTGGCGTAGGCCCCCAGTCGTCGAGGCACCTGTGGCTGACGCCACCGATTCCATTTTTAAAATTCAAAGCACGACGCATGTTGTATTGCCCGAGGTCATGAGTGGCGCTAAAGCTTCTACATTTGTCCGCAGACTGCCCCGCAACCCACTTGCGCTGCGACGAGACCCGATGCGTGGAATTAACTCGTCGTTGTGACGGCATCAACGACTGTTTCGACGGCACCGATGAGGCTGGCTGTCCTAGCCGTAAGTACATCATCATGTGACAGGTTTCCGACTACGTACAGCAGCGAACCTGACCAAGATGCATGGGGTAAAAGGGAGATGGCCAATGTACAGCAGGGGCTGGAACAAGTCTGCTAAAGATGGTGACAATGACAACTGCGAACGAGTTTGTATGAAGATTGTATAACAGTCGTGTCTTCACCAAATCTTTTGCATACGGTAGCGGTATAGTGATGAAAGTGGAAAAGGTAAGTTGTTCATCTACATGGTAGATGATATAATAATATATGATGAATAAAGATGAATAAAGATAATGAATAAAGTAGCGTATGACACCACCGACTTCGGCATTTTTTTTTTTTTTCAAATATTTAGGTACTTTCCTATAATTATACAGGAATTACTTCAACTTGTATTTTAGCAAAATGCCCAGAAGAAATTAAAAAAAATATGTAAATACTTTAATCTCTCTCAACACGTAAATCACAAAAGGCTCATAAAACCTTTGAATGCTTGGTCTTCCTCTCTCTGTACGTCCATCAATAATGATTATAAACAGTCTTTTAATTTATTGTGAACTTACTCACGAGTAAAATCTTCAGTCTACCATTACGACGGGGGTACTTGAACTCGTAATATGTTTGCAATTATGCAAGCCGGCCTGGCTGCGTCGATTATAGTGCTGTAAATCGTTGAGTGCACTCGAGACACGAAGATGGCCTATTTATATTAGTACTATTAATAATCAAGTATTGGCGGTAGTTCTTAGACCATTGATCTATTCGATTTAATTGATACTTAATTATTTAACGTGGCATAGAACTTACAGTGATGTAGCAAAAAATCGTTTTAAAGATCAGCATAATCTGTCTTACCTTTTTCCAAACTATTTTTTGGGTCAGATTCCAGTCTAACCGGATGCAGCAGAATACCAGTATTTTACATGGAGCGAGTGCCTAATCATACGATACTCCTTGGTAACGCAGGTAGTCAGACTTTGAAAAAGCAGGGATTTATTTCTATAATAGTAATATCTCAGTGACTTGGTTGTGGAGGTCGGATTGGCAGTCACTCCTTTTAAAATAATGGCATTCAGCTGCTTCCCGTTATTATAGAAACTGTCCCTAATATTGTTGGGAATAGGTTAGGCAAATGCTGAGGGGAGGAGGAGCAACATTTTTACTACAGACGTTAGACACTGTTTTATAGCTCTACCAGTAGGCTTACTAGAATAGACACACTCGTCATTCACCCAATTTCTTAGCCACCCACTCTTTTGAGTCCGACAACTTCTTAGGAGAGTAATTTCGTAATATTTACTACTGTTCTATAATGCTGAAAAACGGGATAGTCGGTGAATCACAAACACGGAACGAAGTTTTACTTCTGAAAGAAGAAAGAAAAGAAACAGTGAGAAAGAAAATTGTGTTTATTGGCATTAAGAAAAACAGAAACACCTTAAAAATAAACAAAATAAATTAGTAGTCAAAACTATTGCCAGTTGGCAACACAAGGTATACCACCTGACACTGATTTTCAGCTGCAACGAGTGCCATACGCTCGAAAACATAAACACAGATATAATAAAATGCCAAAATATTTTGTACAAAAAACTACCATACTAAAATGTTGCGACTATTAATTTTAAAACAAGAGCTTCAGTTAGAATTATAATAAAATAAATCAATGAGAATGATTATATACGAGTGGTGACATTGTTATGTCGTTGAGAAGTGTTTGAGACTAAACGCGGCTTTATACAGTGGCGCCTCTGCACAATTCCAGGTTGGGTACCAAAACTTAAGTGATACCCTCCCTTTTTTTTTCTTATCTTCTACTACCTTCTGTAGTAAGCAATCGACTTATTGTCGGGCCTACGCTGTCCTCCCATACTTAATTACTAACGCTGTAACTTCAAATATTGTAAAACCGAATGATTTTAAAAGAGTAACCATGGAGTTTCTTGTTCGGTTCTTCTCCATAGGAAACGACCAACCCGAACCTTGCACCTTTTGTTGACTTTTATAAGTGCCCATGTAGGCCTATGTAAAATAAAATATTTTTGATTTTTTTTTTGAACGGGAATAATTTTCTCTGAAATGGTGATATTACCTCTGAAATATTTGTTGTTGGTCAAAATCAAAAATCAAAATCAAAAGTCATTTATTCAAACTAGGCTGATAATCAGCACTTTTTGAACGTCAAAATTACAAGAGACAGTCCCCCAAAACGCCCGCCCTTCGGCACTTCCTAGTGTTTTAGCTGGGAAGAAGAAGTGGCGGAACAAACTCGCGGTGTTTAACACATTCGTATTAGCAATGCGCAAACAAAAATCATTCAACTTCATTAATGAATTACGATTTTTTAAGTTTCAAGCGGACAATTTTTTAAAACCATGATACTCGTACTTTTTTCAAAATTCTTCGGAATGCGATAGAAAATTGTGTCACGCAAGTATTCGTGATATTGACATAAATATTATATTCTAAACCTATGTTTTTACTTTATTTACACTTGACTAACGAACCTACATAACATTTAAATCAAATAAGCCAATTATAGACTGTAACGAATCTGAAGTGGTAACACTTGGTTACTTAGTTGTAGGATGAGTGGAACTGCCGCCAAGCCGTATCTCTAAATACTTGAATTTGGTACTATATTAAAGACTCTTGAACCAAATTTGCCGTCAAAATTGACCAATTGAAATGATTTGTCCTCATAATAAGGCAAACATGTGCCACAGTAAGTAACTGTAGTATTATTTACAATTCGGTATTTTTTTTTACTGGACCTATTTGGCACAATCATGCATGAGACACACATAAACTATAATTTTGTTTTTTTTTTCTGTGTTTATTTTGTTTTTTAAGGCTGTGTGTACTTGTGGCTAGTGCCAACTAAACGTATTTTCTTTCTTTCTTTACTCTATGCTATCTAGAAGGCGACCAGGTTCCAATAAACTACCATTGGTCCATTGGAAGACGTGGTTTTTTACTCCTCTGCTATATTTTTTAATTTAATTTCGTTGCGGGATCCAAGACAGTTACATTGTTTCTTAGGGAATTCGCCGAGGTTGGTCGCCCCTATTGATTCTGGCTTCCAGGAATTGCAGTGGCTTGGGAATAGTATGGTGGGCTTGCAAACTACCATTGGTAATTGTTTACCAATAGTAGCTGGAGAAATTTTTGCTAATTAGTATGTTGATGGAAACAGATACTGTTTTTTAACCCTAGAAGCCCAATCTACGTCATTTTGACGTATATCCCGGCGAAAATACGCTATCTTTTTCACACGCACCACTGGATTATCGCGACCGTTTGAACCAACCCAGTAGCTGTCAAGATCTATCAGGAGACGGCTGCGTCGCTTCTGCAAGTGCTGCCATTTTGTCGTAATAACGTTATTGTACGTACATTTGACGTATGTTTGGGCTGTACGTAACTTTTACAAATGTTCAAGACTATGTATGAAGAAAATTTTTTTTCTTCCTTTTTTATATTTTGTATTGATAAAAGTTTATTTAATTCTAAGAATGAGAATTTAAATATGGTTATTTTTTTTTTAAATATTATTATGTAAGAAAAACTAAGAAGGATCTAATTTGTTTGTTAAATTTCTTGTGTTTGCAAAGTTATTATTACAAAAGTATAAATAAAAAGCAAACTTACTTTAATTGATATTGTTTTATTTTATTAGACTATATACTAAATAAATAATACAAAACCTAGTATATATCCAATATAAAATGATTAAATATAATTGATTACATTATTACACGTCATTTTTACGTATAATTGGGCTTTATAGCCGTAAAAATATGATTGGGCTTCTAGGGTTAAACGATAAAACGTTATTGCCAAAAGTAATATGTAAAAGGCATAGGGGTTTTTTAGTTAGCTCTTGGGAAAAAGCCTTCCTCACATTCCTTCCACCTCTTCCGATGGTGTGTTTCTTCCCGCCAATTTGCAAGAAAGCCACATAAAAAAAACTTGCATAATTACAAACCGAATTTAATTTCGCGCTTTGCGCATCCATCATAACCGTAAATCTAACTGGTAAATATTAAATTGAAATACAGCTGCAACCGATTTGTATTTAAATGAATATAAATACTCCGTGAAGGTCTATAGTCAATTACGAGGAACATTAACGATATTGAACATCACATCATACGCGTTTGATTTAATCGCTAAAGGCCCTAATGTCCTATGAAATGGATAGCCGCATTCCCTCTAGGATAATGAGGGGACTGTTCAGCTTTAAAGTAATATAGAAAGCTTCTGTTTGTCGGAGGATATTCGATCGCTTTCAACTCGTGTTTGCTTTAGACAATACTCTTCTTTGTAGTCTTCGAGTATTTTATTTTAAAAATATGCGTGATGACCTTCGTAGGTAGAATAAAACTAGTTTTACTTTCTTCCGTCTACAGGTCTCTCAATCTATTAAGGGTTAGCGCAGCATGGCACTATGGCACTTGGGAATAATGTAGCTTCCCATTAATGAATAAATTTTCGTAATCAGAGGAGCAATTCCGAAGATTACTTCATTCAACGTCCAAAGTTTAAGTCTTCAAAATATCAGTGCTGATTTTGTTTCTCAATTCCTTTTGTCTATCAGAACTACAGTTTCATGTCCAAGTGTTCTAATCTCAATATTAGTCATCACGTGTTGACTGTGCCTCGTATCGGTGTCCTTATTAGCATAACATCCGTTATTAAGCCATCCACTGTTTTATTATGATGAGTATAACATTCCTCCCGTCGGTTCTAAGCATAGATAATTGTTGCTTTGATTCAGCAATTTAGCTTTTTGTCTCTGGTCCCTTTGTTTGATGACGTGGCAGATCTATGTCTAGGAATTATGTTTTGTCGTGATGCTGTTTTAAATTAATGTGATACACTATTCATAGAATACTATACTTTGTAAAATTAAATGCTTTAGGCACAATCATGTTGTGCAGAGACCGAGAGTGTTTACCCAAAAGGTAAACACTAAACAACGACAAAATGTGCTAAGACATGGTCTGTCGAGTAATTAGTCCACGGCGGAGACCCGGGCTGACTCTCTGGTAGAGGGAGTGGGCCATAATCCAACACGCAGGCTGGGTGAAAAAACCTTTTTCCGGAAACAAATTGAATAGTAGGTAAACGGGTTATGAAGGTATTTAAAGTAAAGTTTTGACCTTAAAAAACTTGTGAAAAAGTTGGAGCTTTGATCCCCAACAGTAACTAGAAGGTTCCCAGGTATGGTCCAGAACAAAACAATGATGGCTATGATGGGGAGAACAACTACCCTTCGGCCTCGTTAAGGGTCAACTTACACCCTTTGGGTACCTACTAAGCTCTTTGCTTTGAAATAACTGTCCATTTAAAACCTACGAGATTAGAATCTACGTCAACCGTCAGCTCGTTTACTTGTTAAAGTTTTTTGCGTAAAAGAGAGATGAAATAGTCGCCCGCAAGCACTGGATTAGTTTCCAATCTTATGTCGACGTAAATTATCCTGGCTTACACTCACAAGGTCTTAAGGTAACTGTTTTCTTCATAATAAAATAAGAGATAGTAGATGCAGGGATATAAAAGTTTGAGGTCAGCTCCTAACCCGCGACAGTCGTCTTTTTTAAATTTAATTTAGCGAAACATAAAGAATGGACGAGCCTTACAAGAATGTAGCATCCTTTATGTTATACTCGTCGGTTGATTTCTATTTCCTTTAGTTTCCAAAAAAAAATAGACCATGTATAAATTGCAAATACTCAAAGCATTAATCATCACCCCCGATGATGCTATCACCCTCCTCCAGGAAAGTTGCATAGAGACCTAGTACTCTTAAAAAGTTCAGAAGCAAACCGCTGTCTTTCCGATCTCGCCGTCGAGGTCCGTCGCGACGTCCCGGTCCTTGCCCTCCCCGACCCTCGCTCGAGCCAGCCCGCGGTGCTGTGCCAGTAGTTTTAAACCAGTCCCTAAATAATGTTATCATTCAGATCCAGCTTGTCCCCATGCAGTCCTCCCCCAGCGACGCCCTAAGTTGGGGCTCGGCGCTGGTACCCTGGGGGGTACGAGCCCCAACTGGGGGTGCCCTTAGCGTGTAGTCGCTTAGTATGTTAGTTATTATGCCCTGGCTGGACTACTCTCAAGGCATCCACAGGATAGTCCGGTTAAGCAGACGACAACCTCATAGGTTGAACTGTGAGATGCCACTCTCAAAAGCATTTATTTCAAATAGTCAAATAAGTTGTATATAGGCAATTGAATTGACCATTAAAAAAATGCCCTAAAGAAGGGTTTTCTAGTCCTTAGGACTTTTAACACTCGAAATCGACCATGTAACAAAACATTCAGACGAATTGATAACCTCCTTTTAGAAGTCGCTTAAAAAGCTAATTAATAAACGCCTGTGACATGTACTGACAGTGAAAATAGTGTGGATCTGAACACATCTGACAGGAAGCCTTGAAGGTCGCACCCAGTAACTGCATTTGAAAGCAAAATACAATTTAAAATTAATATACATAAATCGGTTTTATTATAGACAACCTTTTCGACATTACCTCACGATATTTTATTGAGACCATCATTTAAGAGGCCAAAGTTGAACACTAAACTTTTAGGAGTTGAAATATGATGATTGGCAACTAGGAATGAAAAAGTAACATGCTTACTGGTGGTCAGATAGTAGGGTAGGTCATGGTTGATTGTAGGCGACAGCTTATCATAATACTAGTACTTATATAGCAAATATTTCTGCTGCAGTGCTGTCAGGTTAATCCAAAGTCCAGACATAGCTTTTAGAATTTTCGTTGTTAATTTTTGAGTAACTAAATTAATCCTATATTTCCGCCATGGATGTGTAGACGAGGCCGCGAGGGTCCAAAGAGTTAGACATGGCAGGTCAGATGCGAACGGATGGCAACCATAGTAAGATGAACTTTGTGAATTGTTCTTAATTCCTGAAGTAACAGTAATTGCAAACTAAAACCGTAGATGATCCGTCTGATGTCACCGCTAAAACAATTTAATCAAATAGAACTTAAATGTAAGAATTTAGTGTTACACCAAGGTTCTCGATTTAACTTGTCTTAATTGTCAGTGGGACTTGGCGCCCCTGTCTTGATTGAAACAAATTGATACAGGCTGCCCCAATACATACGCAGTCGTTATTTATAATTGTGTCATGTCATAACACTGATTCGAGTTGGTTTGCATTTTAGTTGGCAGGAATTCGGCCGTCAACCAACTTGCTTCCCAAGTTGGTGGTAGATGCATTTACCTATTCAATTTGCATTTAGAATTATTTATACTAGCCTATTACTGCCTCACTATTAGGCCTCTTGCAGCACTAATCATCCCGCCTGCTCAAGACAGATTGATTGAAAACTAAAAATAGTTTTGTCATAAAACGTAAATGTGATCTTTTCACATATTACAAAAAAACAAACAAAAACCCAACCATACACAAAACAAATTCCGAAATTTTCGATTCGAGTTGATGCTGCGGCGCTTTTCATGAGGGGCGAGGTTTTAACCACCGGGCCATGATAGGTAAACTTACAGTAAAAATCTAATCTTTCACTAAAGTTTCGATAAATTATCTTCATCTTCACAATAATAATACTCTTGCTGCAAGTCAGAATTACAAAGAAAAGCAAGCGGCAATGTTTATAGCGTAAACAGCCTAGAAAGGCTTGCTTTGTGCTTCATAATTAAATGCCCCCGCTAATGAAATGCTTTAGTACTAATTATTTACTAGCCGCTCCTTAGCACTCAGTATTATTGCATATATATCGTCTTAGAACGTATAGGCTTATTTTTGTCAACACACAGCTTATGCAGAAAACAACCTGTATGAAAGAATTTCTCATCGGCAAAATAGACGAACACCGAACAAACATTCATCTCTTTCTGAATCCGTTTTAGGGTATGAATTTTTAAAACCCTTTAATAAGGAACTCCTGTACAAAATTTCATGCTTCTAGGCTCCTTCTTTAAGGTGCCTGATAATGCGAATTCAAGGTTTAGAAAAAAAAGTAATCAACTAGTCGCGATTAATTTCCTACGTTTGTTATAAATTTCTTACATTTCTGTGACTATTTTTATAGTATTCGTTCTACAAAAGGGTCCTCGACAAAGCAAGGCCAACTTTACATAGCAACTGATTTTCCAAGAAAATGAAGCACGTGTCCCGACCGTGGCCCAACTCCCTTAACTTTCCTCTTTGTAAGCAATGCCTAAAAATAAACCTTTGTTTTGACATGATTCTTGAGGTTGTACGTTTCACGGGACGGGACACATGCCAGTTACGTTCCTTTACAGATACTTCCTCAAGGTTACGTGGTCCTTTAATGTGTCCTTGTCAATATAAAATAAATCGATGGGGTTTGATCAATATAAGAACACATCGAAGATATTTTATTGAACATACAGTGAACAAGCCAATGGACTACAAACTCAAATCATTCCTACTTTCGTCAGTCATTCTTTGACAGCACGGCAAATTGACGTAGGGTGTTCTTATGCTTAACAATTATTAACCTGACTGTGCCAGTATCACCACCGTGTATAGCAGTTATTAAATACATAACACATTTCAAGGCCTACAAATGAGATGCAATCTATATTCTGTATTTTCGATGTACCTTCAAACGGAATTTAGTTTCAAAGATGCTTTGTAAACTGTAACGATGTTAATACTATGTTAATACCTCTGCAAATGTGCATGTGATTCAAGTTGCTTCAGGATTTTGCTCGTTATTCTCTTTGACAATATCGCAACTACTAACTAGAATATTATGATAATATTATGTTTTATATTTCCATCAAATTATTGAAGTGAAAATTGAATTAATGCGTTTCACATGTTCCATGTTCGGTTTAAACATTTGACTTATAAAAAAGCGTTATACAAGATGTTGTTTTGCATTCTCGTCAAATTCAAGGAGGTAACTATGCTAATGACTCTCTTCTCCTCTCCTCTCAATAATAAAATGGGTAGTTCATTTTTTTTTTCTTGTTTGGAAATCGGTACTTGTGAACCACCCGTGTTTTAAACGCGGCCCGTCTCGCTTTATAACCGCGCTTCCACAAAAGCAAACAACCTCAATCGTTTATTCGATAATTTCTTATTATTTAAACCACGATATGGGGGTTATTCTGAAATACAGATAGACATAAACAATTAAAAAAAACCAGCCAAGTGCGAGTCCGACTCGCGCACCGAGGGTTCCGTACGTTTAAAACCGTAATTATTATAAATATTTTTATTATATGATGTAACTTAAAATTTACGGTTTTCGCAATTTTGCCTTTATTTGAGCTATAAGATGTTGCTTTGTACCAAATTTCACGATTCTGAGTTTACGGGAAGTACCCTGTAGGTTTTGATTCCCTTGCGAGTGTCGAAAATTTGCGGCATATACGGCTGTATCTTTTGATTGCGTTGGCTTAGAAGTTGGATTTTTACACAGCTCCAAGGGACAGTAGACCTGAGTATTTGATATAAAGTCCAGCTTTATACCTCCACGCGTTTCTGAGAAAAAGGGTCTTGACAGACAGACATACAGAAGGACGGACAACAAAGTGATCCTATAAGGGTTCCGATTTTTCCTTTCGAGGTACGGAACCCTAACCCTGCGTTTATTAATAATTAACTAGGTCTAGAAATAAATAATCAATTAAAATTACGGATTTTAATTGATTATTTATTTCTTGTGTGACAGCCTCCTGAATTTTGACGAGGATGCAAAACAACACCTTGTTTAACGTTAAAACATAATTCCGTCTTTGTCATCTTCTAACGAAATTATGTTTTATTTGCGTTTAGTTCTCTGTCACTAAGATTTGCGGCTTAGTCGAATATGTCTGAATTAAATCAGCACTAGTACTAGCTTTACACCAGCAGCCCTAAATAGGATCGCCTAGTGAGGAAGCCTAGAGAGGTACTAGTACCTCTCTAGGCTTTTAAGCCATAACAATAAAGCAGTGATAGCCTAGGCTATTTATTGTTATGAAAGATGAATGTTTGTAAAATAATCGTAATTTATCTTTTTACTTAACCCTGTATATCTTTACGAATCTGTCGTGGCACCAAACACAATACCAGATACCAAACCCGCCCGGTTTTCGTCGATGATGCCACTTCATATTTTTATCTTGAAGATGATCTGTTTTATTAATTATGTTCTTTGCCATAACATTCTTTTGCCAACAGATGTTTGTTGGTTTTTACGGAGTTCCATTGATATGTGTCTGTTAGTTATCATTAAAATTTTACGTCTATTGTGTTGTCGCTTCATCATCATCATCTGCCTAGCCTTTACCCCAACTATGCTGGGGTCAGCTTATGGTCTAGCCAGATGCAGGTGTTGTTGTTGTCTAACTTGACGTGTCTATTGAACTGATTGATTTACAGTTAGCATGCATTATTTATCACTATTCTCTCCCTATTATCATTAGTATTTATTAATTACTAAAATAAATAGACCAATTTGTTACAGAATCTTAAAAACACCAACTTCAATAAACGATAATAAAAAAACAGACGCTGAAATGTTGTTTACAAAATCAAAATGCTAATATTGTCGTATCAACTAATTTGATTTCTACTTACCCATATTTTAGCGTTCCCCATAATCCAAGTTAAGTAGGATCATAAAATCCAAAACATAATATTCATTATAATAAGACTATTCGACCCCTGGGTGCATCGTTTAGGGTTAACCGTCTAGTGATGTGTATTTCAATTAGCGATATCGATAAAATGCGCCATCATTGACTCTTGACTTTTAACAAGGGGCTCTGCCTCCACCTCTTATATCAGAATTAATTTTATTCTTACTTCGGTGTTCTGTAGTGCTTCACCTACCTAGCAGCTGTATGATATGGCAATCTCTGTAGAACGAATACGAACGTTACGTCAACGTTATCGTCATTCATAAAAAACAATCTGATTTATTTTAATTACCTATTTATAACACTCAATTGAGATTCTTCACACTTGACTTCGCAGAAACAATCAAGTTAATCAGTAGTATTTTGGCTTTATTATCAGTAATTGTTACGCGTGACTGTCCTTGTATCAGTTATACCTACATATTAGTATCCCAAGTACTATCGCTGGCAGCTTTTGGTCAGAGTTCCTAGGTTACCATTCAGGGACAGCGTCATCCATTGAAATATGGCTAACAATTTGATCGCACGAATACTTCCGGACAAAAAAGTAACTTAAATTGTTAAATATTCGCCCTAACTGTAATATCTCAAAGAGTTTCTAATCGCTGTTTACTAAGTAGGTAGTAACTGATATCATAATTTAGTTCCAATGTTAGAAACTTATTTTAATAATGTATGTAAACTCAATTTTGTACGGATCGGGGTCAAAATAACAACGGCAAAATATCTTCGTTACTATTAATCTGACCTTTGCTTAATTAAACAAAACATTTAAACTGAACTATCTATTTCGTTATCTTATTGTATTTAATATTATTATATACGTAACCATTACAAATATAGTGAAATATTATCTTATTTATTATTCTTTATTTTAGATTTTTGGGTTTTAACACAGGGCAATTAATCACAACGCTTTCTCAAGGCGGGATGTCGATTTCAAACTTTTATAATTTCTAAGTTAATTTCCTCTCAATGTTTTCCTTAATCAATGTCAGTGCTACCCAATAAGGGGCCGTCCATTAATCACGTGATGTTGTTTTTGCATTTTTTGACCCCCCCTCCCTTTTGGTGATACGTGGTGAGGTTTAAGACTAACCCCCCGCCCCAACCCAAATAGCGTGTATTTTTAGTACCTACACAGAATCTTAAATTTTTTAGCATATTATCTTTAAATACAGGTACTTCGTTCGTTGCCTGGCAACGGCGAGTCAAGGTCACACTACAAGCCGCTTTTCGGTTTAGAATCGTGTGTTTGACGAAAAAATAAATACACGTGATATCTTACTACACCCCCCTCCCCTCTTGTGATATTTCTCGATTTTTGCTAAACCCCCTCCCCCCCTTTCAAGCCTCACGTGATTAATGGACGGGCCCTAAAAATAGAAAGTTTTAAAAAAATAGCATTTATCTAAAAATTCTAGTATCATTTAGAATAATTCAACATATAAGATTGGTGCATCATGGTGATGTTGCATTATCTTTTCTCTTCCCTATTTTTCTATAAATCGCCACCCCTTTCTAGTAATACCATACTTCACCCAGACAATCCATTAAGTACAAATACTACTATTAAAAAAGAGTAATACCCGATTAAAAAATATCGATAATTCCACATGATTTTTCCCAGCACTATCCCAAGGGCTTGCGTGACATTTCCAATCGATATTTAGTTGGTATTCATTATAATTGCATGCTGTCTATTGAGCTCACAATAATTTCTTGCTTATCTGTAGCGCAGTAATATAAATAAACTTTGGGGATATCGCGGAATAATATGGTAGTATAAAGTGAAAAGTGTAACAAAAAAATGGAGATGCTCATTTGGTTCCTAAAATAGGTAGGTGTAATGCAAAATGTTTGTTTACTATATAGGCGAAAAAAGGGGCTGGTCACCAACTCGACACGAAAGACTGGACACGTGTGTCCAGTTGGTGAAACTCAAATATAGGATCACTTATTACTTCGTCATCCGGGAACGCAAAGATTTTTACGCGTGTCCAGATAGTGAAACTTAAATTAAATCATTCATCGTTACTGTTTCTGCCAAATTAAGGAGCGGGTAGCTCCTTAATTTTTAGATACTACAAACAATAAATATTGTTAGTTCTAGGCCATTACATAACGAGTTCAAATAATTCAAGTCATTTATAAACGACTTCGGTCTTGTTATAATAGTTATAGAACTGGTTTAAAACTTTATACCAACAATGTTATTAACCTAATTTGAAGAGTTTCCCTTGGTATTCAATTCTTTTCGTCAAACCTTTGTGTTCACGCAAATCAGAAAGTCTTTTCTGTGTCCCTCACGAAGGACTATGGTGACTGCCGAATAGTTCATAGACTATGTTAATAACGTATAGACGCGACAATTATAAAAAAATAAATAAGCATTTGTTTTAAGACGCTCCCTTACGGAGAGCATTTATCTGTAATGTACAATACACCGCCGGCAATCACGGCTTATGTTATCCATTCTAAACTCTTGAAGCGTTCTAAAGATTTTTATGGAATCATGGTAGATGTCAACATCAAGTAATGATTTAATAATAGATTTAATATTTTTAAGATAAATAAATCCCTATACAATATGGTTTAATTTTATAAGCTTTTCTTTAAAGACAACGAAAAGTCACCCTCTAAGAATGCATAACAAACTAGTCATAAAACTAAACTCAACAAAAAAAAAAACTCTACACAAAAGTGATCAATTTTGGTTTTCGTGATCAGAATAAGTACGTTGACATAAAAATAAGTTTCACTATGAAATTGAATACCGCGGTTCGCGTGTTCCGGTACATTTTCCGAGTTATCCATTGTGGATGTCTCTCTTACTAGCAATAGGGTATTATATTAAATTGGCAATATTGGTACATTTAAGTACCGATAAGTGTAGGTACCAGTCAATGTTTGGACGAAACCTGATAACCTCTGCTTGTCTGCGTGGAGGCCGAATATGTATAAATAGTGATAGTGGGACATATGTTTCATGCGTGTCGTGTTATTTGAGAATTTAGGTGGATCAAGGGTGGGCTGCGTATGTTTACTTAAAGGCTACAAACTTTATCAATAAATACTAGTACTTACTTAAGTAGTACACTACTTTAGATTCCAATTAGATGCGCATTATGTTTAACTTATCACGTCTTTTATGGGTAAGCCCTAGTTTATCTGATAGCATAGTTAGTTGATCTGTACACATCATCATCGTCTGCCTATCCTTTTCCCAAACTATCTTGGGGTCGGCTTCAAGTCTAACCAGATGCAGCTGATTACCAGTATTTTACATGAAGAGACTGCCTATCTGAGCTCCACAACCTAGTTACTGGGTAATATGATACCCCTTAGTAAGACTGGATGTAATACTTTTGGCTTCCGACTACTCGTAACGACTGTCAAAGATCTACAAATGGCAGCCGGGACCAACGGCTTAACGTGCTTTCCGAGGCCCGGAGTATACGTATACATATCTGTAAACAATATTAAATAATAAATTTATTCTTCGAGGAACTTTACCACCTATTTCCTGGAGAACTTTATACAGCTTTCTCATAAACTAAAGTAAATAAATACCGTTCATATTCCTATAGAAGAACAAACAATAGATCTCTGAAGCTAATTTCACTGTCAATTTAATTAAATCAACGCGATGGCCGTTGAATCGTCATACATCCTTTGAATTCTCTTCATTGTTTTTTTGAGGATTGGATAGTCAAACTTTTAAGCATTTATTTCAATTACACCATTACAGGCAGTTTTGAAAGTCAAAATACGAAAAAAAAAAAACGCTAAGCTACAGTCCCAATCACAAGGCATAATAACTAAAACTAATAGTTAAAAGAATATTGTTAGGAATGACATCAGGGACCACACCATAATGGATTTTAGAAGATTCCTTGGTTATGGCGTAAAAAGGGTAGGTGCTGCTCGTCTTGGACAGCTTAAATTCTCTCAGTCGCACTATGAACAAAGATGACTCACATGATGAACATGACAAGTATGGCATGATCTTCATGATATAAACTGCAAGTTTCCACTGCTGCATACTGGACATCACACAGGCTACCTTGGCATCGCGCGTGTATTTGTGTAGCATCAGTTGTGCAAAATCAATTATGATGATTGTCGTCATTGTCCTTATATGTCCCATCCCCATTTTTTACGTTTTCTTTGTTCTTTATTTACATTCATCTTAGCGTTTCTACATCCCTTTCATAGTTCACCCCTTTTTGGCCATATCATTAAACGTTTTAACGTAAATCGTAATTAGAATTTTAACCCTCGCCGTGCTAGTGTCGTGGCCCTGTTTACTCGGCAGCCCACTCTTCCAGACGCATCGCGACGTCTCTTCCGTCGCAAGCGGCGGTCGCGACATTCCGATCGCGACACTATCAGTCGCATGTCGCTCGCACAGCTGATTTATGTCGCCGACTGTCCTCGCGTGAACTTTGTGCCAACTGTGCAAGGAACTGGATATTAGTGGAGACGGAGGTAGATTAACATCAGTGTAGGGTGGATCTAGCGATGGGATTCACTTTATGTAAATAATCGATTAAAAAAGTCAAAGCATTTGTGTCTTTTAGAGGTAACTTTGAACGCTCAAAGAAACGGTCAGACAAGAGTTGAACTTAGTGGTCCGTTCTAAAGCGTTCATCGTATGGAGAAAAAAAACGGCCAAATGCGAGTCGTACTCCACACGTACACAGGGTTCCGTAGCACCAAATAATAAAATACAAATATTTTGAAGGCCCATTCATACGTCGTATTGTATTATATTCAACAGTGTAAAAGTGCCGTATTTAGTTTACTGATGGTTAACATACTCCATAATAAAAACCTAAGCAACACGTAAATAAATATATGCCTAAATAAAAGCGCAATTTGATGTTTTCTGATGATCGTGGAAACAGTAATTAGAGCAACAATATATTTTAGACTACAAAAAAGTGATTATTTATTTAAATTCACAGAAATTAAAAGTGAAAGTGTCCGACGACAGAGTCTTTCATCTTTTGCTTGTACCATCGCAAACGTCACTGGTACTTAAATTCTGTAATTCTGTACTTTAATTCTGTAACTTTAATAATGTACCTATGTCTTAAGACAACCACAGTTCGATGACAAATTCATAAACCCCCATAATCTTATGGTTATTGCAGATCCAGTGAGGTCACTGTAGTGATGTCAGTGATGTATCATTCTGTGCACATACGGAATAAAATGGACATATGATAAATAACTTGGATGCAAACGCATCCCGGCCTTAAATGAAGTTATGACTAAGTGTCAACTTGTTAGTACTGCACTTGTCGAGAAAATAATGGACTATTTATGGTGACTAGAGTTCAGTAATTTATGCGGATAGACATCGAACCCACTACCCATTCGTTCTTAGACAAGTGGCAAACCCTCTCAATGCGTTTCGTGCTTCTATAACGACTTTCAACTGAAATAGCTAATAACATAAGCTAATCACATAAGCTTTTTAGTATCTTATACATCATTATTACGTTACTCATATTTTAGGCATTTCCATCGATATATTTGCTGATAGTACCTACTCGTATGTTACTTTGTCTCTCTTAATTGCCAAGCGGCATTTGTTTTCTTGAAAAAAAAAAAAACATCTAATTTACATTACTTTGCAAGTTTTTATCCTTATCGGCAACACTATAGCTCATTGCAAAATTATACAGGGTGATATTTTTTCGAATTTGTTTTTTATTTTTTAAGGAATGCAAATCCGCTTTTATGTAAATTCTAAGTAGGTACTTCGATCATATACTCGGATTTTACAAAGTTGTGGTTCTCATACAGAAATCTCATCTCGAAAAGTAGCCCCTGTATGTCAAATGAGGAAGTTACACCAGGAAAACAAATGGACTCATTAAGTACTTGGCTGCAATGCGAATGACGTGTTGTCAATCAGAAGAATATGTTAAAAATAATACGTGAGCATTCCAATCTATAAATAGACTAGCTGTCCCCGGCATGCGTTGCAATGCACTTTTTACCTACCCTATCTACCTACCCTATCTACCTACCCTATCTACCTACCCTATCTACCTACCCTATCTACCTACCTACCTACCATACCCTACCTACTTACCCTAACTACCTACCCTAACTACCTACCTACCCTATCCTACCCTACCTACCTACCAACCCTACATACACTACCTACCCTACCCTACACACCCTACCTACCCTACCCTACCTACCTACCCTACATACCCTACCTACCCTACCCTACCCTGCCCTACCCTAAACCTTCCCTGGACTACGATAAACATTTTAAAAACAAAATCAGCAAATCGGCCCAGCCGTTCTTGCGTTATAAAATTACAACGAAAAGTGGCATTGATTTTTTAGGGTTTGGAATAACATCGAGGTTCCTAAAACCATTTTTTTCCAAAATCAATCTTTTGAAAGATCCTCCCCTCTAATTTCTAAAGTAAGAGGAGAAAAATTCTGAAAAAAATATGGGGATGTATAACGTAAAAAAAACTTTCAACGAAAATTGGTTTGAATAAGATTTGATATGTAGTTTTTAAGATATGGGACTTTTTCACCAAACTGCAGCAGTAACTTTGTTTTTCATTAACTTACAATGAAAAACAAATTTAGTTTTGCGGTTGAGTGAAGGTTTACTAATGAATGACCGTTCAAAACATTGTTATTATATTGTTTGGGGCTATGGAACCCTGTGTGAGAGTAAGACTTGCACTTGGCCCGTTTTTATATATAGGTATCTATAATGACTATAATCACTAGGCCAATGAAACAATCACCAATCAATAAATTTATAGACAAGGTGCTATAGTCCTTCTCGTTATTTCTTTTCCAACATAAATGGTAGCTCATAATATATAAAAAACCAGGGGGTGTTACTATGACGTCTTAAAGCAGTATTGTTTTATTCTTATTCCTTAGTGGGATAGAGATGGAGCTAGACGCCCTGTATGGCTCTGTCTCTGTCCAACTCTGAAAAAAAACAACTGTTTTAAGATGTCGTGGTAGGCCTCCAGGTCTATTCGTGTATCTGTCAATCTGTGAACTATTGTCAAAATGGTTCCGGTACGGTAGTATGTTTTAATAACGAGATTGCCTGGCGTAAGGAAATTCAATAAATTTCAAAGTAGATAGAATAGAATAATCTTTATTTGCGTGGAATAGAGGTAAATTGAGCTGATAAGGTTGAAATAAAAAGGATCTAAGTACATATTCCGCTTACTACAATTCAGCATGCAAAAATAGTTTATAAAACTATAGGTACGTAAATAAACGATAGATAACCTAAATACCTGAAAGTATGACTAAGAAAATTCTTAGTCGCTTCTATAGATCTTAAATTAAGCGACTGTCGTAGTAATGATAACGTGAAAATTAAAAGTAAGCCAAAACAAAAAAAAAATTGAAGGTACAACAAATCATGGATTACTAAATAATATTTGAGGCAGAGTAAACAACGGACTGGTAAAAGGCATTTTGCAAAAGTTTTGTGTCAGTGTGGTGTCAGTACTATTTTTAGCAACTACCTACTAACATAGTACAAAGACAACCAGTAAGTCAACCAGGCCTTTCTGTGAAATCAAACGCTAGTTACGCGCAAAACGAGTTAGGGTTGCAAATTAAAC
The DNA here is from genome assembly GCA_963082945.1 of Cerastis leucographa. NCBI lineage: Eukaryota > Metazoa > Arthropoda > Insecta > Lepidoptera > Noctuidae > Cerastis > Cerastis leucographa. The sequence goes on from OY720378.1 coordinate 26,718,305, forward strand.
TTTTCTTTGTAATGCACTACACATGTAAAACGAACCACGTGTCTCGCGGCGACAGCCCTGACTTGTTCAAGTGTAACCTGTTACATGAAGCGGACTTAGAATTCGCGTAAACATTTCCTTAACTTGTTTTGATCTTTTGTTCCTAGTTGAAATACTGTAAGTTAATACTTATATGCCTACTGTGCTACTGTCTTCATTTGTGTAGGTCTAAGCCCGCGGGCCGTTGCGTGCAGTGCCCTCATTTAGCACATTTTATGACATAGTTCCGACTTACTATTTCACTTTTTGTTTAAACTATGTCTGTCAGGCATACTCCGGTAATTATGTCCAAAGAAAAACTTGTGTTGTGTTTCGTACTGCACTCTTTGCATTTCAATGGGACAGTTCAAAAGACTGCAATACATATGTATGCACGGTGTGAACAGAGCTTTTTTGAAGTCGTCAACCAAACATTCAAACTAAGTAACCCTACGCAAAAATTATTGCTGGGAAACGACTTTTTTTGTTGGGGGAAAAGATCACTTTTTACGGTAAAACTCAATGAAGCAAACTAAAAAAATTGTGCTGATGGAAGCATTGAATAGTAAACGGGCTATGGAATGGAGGTATTTAAAGAAGAGTTATAAAATTAAAAGCTAGTACATATTTAAGAAAACTTGTGGAAATGTTGGAACTTTGACATCCAATATCTCAGTAACTAGAAGGTTCCCAGCTATGGTCCAGAACAAACAAATTATCGTAATGACGGGGAGAACAAGTGCCTTTCAGCTTCGTCAAGAGTCTTTTTACACCCTTTATTTATGCGGGAGCATTTCTCATTCAACATTATTTGAGCACCTCGTACAAGTAACGTTGCCTTCAGGCTAATATTTCTACCCTGAGATAAAAAGATCACATGGTAATTAGTTGCGTGGTTATCTTAGAAACCGTTATCGGCACCACTAGAAGTAGTATTAATTCTTCTATCAATCCAACTTCAGAATTTTTCACATCAAAGTAGCCAATCTTACGCCAAAGTTAAACAGGTTGGCAAACTTATCATTTATCTTTTAATTGAAGGTAGGTTTGTTTATCCGAGAACAGCGGAATGCGAGTGGTCGAGTTATCACCGGGTGATGTCACATATTATATAGTCTATGAGTAACGCTCCGTGACTACATCACCGGTGCACGGATAGTATAAATAACTAGCACACATTTTAGTGCAAGAGCTAGGTAACAGTTTTTTAAGTCATCAAAGTTTGGGGTTGTTAAAGTAAGAGTGGGTTTGTCTGCCTGATCATTAATACCGAAAATCAGATCAGATGAAATAGTTTGATTGAAAAACATATCATCATTGTAACCTTATATCCCCAATATAAGCTTACAATGACTACTCAGAAATCTCTTCAAATTAAAAGACACTTAATTAATTTCCAGTAGTTCAGTTCGTGTCACGGTCTTGTCCATCACGCGTCCAATTTCGAGTAATAAATAAGACACCATTTTCAGTAGGTACGGTATCGCTGAACCTTTGGACCTCAATTGTTTCAGACGTATGACACTACCACAGAAAAGTTCAAAACATCTCAGCTGGCTAATGATTTCTCAGAATGTTTTAATAAATGGGCCGGCCGACATGTTGTTATGCAATCAAATATAGTGATTGTGTCACTGTTGTTTTAGAATGGCTGATAACGCCACCTAATCGCACTCATTCATACTTGGAACTCAAGTGGCTGACATTAAGAACTGGGATTGTACGACAAACTAAACAAGTGCCTACTTTAATTGGGTTAGCGTAAAACATTATTTCTATATCTGGCAATCGTTTGATAGTACATAGGTAGTATTAGGTACCTAAGTATCAATAGTTACAACCTAACCTTTCAGTGGTTGTTCGATTCTTTATACAAGTGATTTTTGGCTCACGAGCATCAAGTTTATGGCTCTCTGAGGGTCTGATAAATTATAATTACTGAGACCTAAGCTTGTCTTTAGTTCATCGAGGTCTTGTTCCAAATACGTAGGATACATTAGCGGCTAAGTCTTATTAATCGGGCTAAGTCAGTTATATAAACCATACAACTACAACACATTGCTTTTCCTGTTTGTTTGTTTGGCCGTTGTTCTATTTAATTGCAACCGATTTTGATGTGGTTTTCACTATAGTAGTAGAGAATTTATTCGTAAAGTTTTTAAGAAGTTCAACATATATTCATATTCATATTAATGAAATCTCAACGTTTCGCCAAATCGTACAACGAAGCGAAGCGGTATTTGTTTGATTTTTATTTATTAAATTAGCGTTCTTACTAATTAACTGCATTAATATAAGATGATATATAAAGTTTTAGGCCAGCTCTTATGCGTGAATCGGTTTACGATACAGTTTCGAGAAAGACGTGTAAAGCAAAGCTGGGTCAGCGCGGTTCCTTTACAACGGATGGAGTGCGGCGGATGTGAGCTTCATAACACATTGTTTACGTCGATAACACGATTTTCTACGACAAAATGCTTCTGACACGCTGTTGTGACTAATTGAAACCGTGCTTAAAGTTTTCAGTTGGTAGGGAGGAACATACATAAGCTTTTATACAGCTTTGTGTTTAATTAAATAAAATAAAATTGTTACCTATATCCACAATGATGTTCGATTAGGAAAAACTTTGTAAATATGGTTCAATAAATTGATTCTTATTCTTAATTGATCGAGAGACGCCTTGGTCCTAAAGTCAGATACAGTATTAGCCGTTTTAAGAATTGCGAATCAGTCATTTTCCGAATTAGGCATTTGTAGAATGCTAGGCATTTTAAGAATTGGGCATTTAACGACTAAGCCATAATAATGAATAATGGCTATAAATACAACATTTCCTAAAACCCCCTAAAATTTTAAGACGTGCCAAAGAGTCCTTGAAAATATTTCTAAGACGCAATAATAATTAATTAATAAGTTTACTTCATCCTCGTAGTTAAATTATAATAGAAAAAAAGTGCGAGTCGGACTCGCGCACGAAGGGTTCCGTACCAATATTTATATTATTAAAAATCACCATATATGATCTGCAAATGAGACTCGTTTTTGGTACAACTGACGCTTAGCGCCATCTGTCGATATCTCTATGTAGTTTTTCTAAATTTTTAGTCAAATACAATTGGTCGACTATTACACGTTTACTTGTAAAGCCCACTTATGTGTGATAGTTTTCCTTTAAACTTCGTTATATATAGGTACTACTGCCGTGACATTTGAATTTCTAACTACAACCGTTTAGTCGGTACAGGGGACACTTGATCTAACGAAAATTGGTACTTTAAAGCTTGATAAGTCACGAACGGTTTACTTAATCAAAAAACAGTCTTCCCAAACCCCTAATATTTTTGAAAGACCTATAACGATATCCCACACTATGGGAAGGACGAAAAAAATAATATTATCCCCACTTTACATGTAGGGGAGGTACCCTAAATAATGTTTATTTTTCACGATTTTATTTTACTACTTTTTCGGCGTCATTAACGTGTATATTTATGCAAAATTACAACTTTCTAGTACCAATAGTTTTTGAGCTAAACCACGGACAGACAGACAGACGGACATACCGAAACTATAAGGGTTCCTTGTGACTACGGAACCCTAAAAATGGAATCATCTTTAAAAGATTCCAGTACACAGTACATAAATTAACAAATAAGTAAGTTTAATTAAAATAAACGAAGTAAAGCGTGCGTTTGGGGTGTGTGTGAGTGTATATGTTTCTTCTGGATTCTTTTTGAGGTCGTGCAAGAATGATTAAAATTAATTTATATTAAATTTAATATGATTTTAACCGTCTGGTCTTTCTTATAAGTTGGTCCACCCGTAGAAAATGCTGCATGTACTTAGGACTAATTTAAGTTACGAACAGACTATGATTTCTTTTATGGAGTTCTAAACTGAAACCTGAAAACTATGCTCATTATTTTTATACTTGACGTTACTAGAATGGAATAAAAATCCACTTGTAGAGCTATATGCAAAGTTCAAGATATTTATCTACTTCGATTTTCGAAAACAAATTTTTCCTCGTTATACATCAACGGAATGCGTCATTAATGGTCGAGCAGGTACAATTCGGTCAGTGAATGATGCTTTAATTGTCAACTGAGCGAAACACACACACAGGTAAATTAGAAATGAACCATTCATGTGTTATTGAGTTTCCGAGTCATTATAACCTCGTTGTTTGCATTCGCATTCATGCCTTACATAAATTCACATCACTCAATCAAGTTATATACATACAGGTTCGAACGGACATCGACGCACAAAACTTTACCACATGTTCAGTGCATCATGCCGAACCCCGCCTCATAGAGATTTTAAGGGTAATTTAAAAATAAAAACCGGCCAAGTGCGAGTCGGACTCGCGCACGAAGGGTTCCGTACCGTTAATAAAAAAAAAAAACTTTTTTTTATGCGAGCCCCTATTTTATTCTGTTTTTAGTATTTGTTGTTATAGCGGCAACAAAAATAAATAATCTGTAGAAATTTCAACTGACTAACTATCACGGTTCATGAGATTCAGCCATGGTGACAGACGGACGAACGGACGGACAGCGAAGTCTCAGTAATAGGGTCCCGTTTGCCCCTTTTGGTACGGAACCCTAAAAACAGATGTTGCTACAGTACTGCAATACCTACACTTTCGCACGCAGAGTACGCGCCCTGGACGTGGAGTTGCGGAAACCAGCCCGCTATACAATACAATACCTACACGATCAAAATGTATGGGAAATTTGGAATGGTGGTGAACTGAAAATTTGTAGGAGCTTTTCTTCCAACCTGTACCACATCAGTGCTGCATCCCCGAAGCCCACATTACATAGTTATGTTTTCAAGTCACATTGTGTCGAGTCACCCATTGTATTGCCCTCAGCCGGGCATAAATCTAAAATGAAATATTTGTAAAAATTTGTAACTAAAATAAAATATTTTGATAAGGGTTTAAAACAGAATCTATGAGTTTCACGATCAAGGAAAAATTCCGCAATACAATTAATTGTGGTCCACTGTTTTGATTACTGACACTCGTAGCTGATATTTTGTAGTTATTTTTGAAACAATACACTGAATGAATTTGAAAGTCACACAAGGAGACACTTGTTAAAAACAACGCCAAATTGAACTGTGACATAACGTGACAATTAATATTCACCAAATCAAGGGCATATTTGTCAAGCAATTACGATTAATATCGATGGGCCTTTGGACTGCGACGACATTATTTGATTCCCTCCATCTTTTCGGCACCTTTTCCTAACTATAACTACTTAGTTCATTCTGCCTCGTCGATCTATCGTACGTGCTACTGTTGAGCTTGAACTCCTGGATTGGATTTCAAACGTCGTCAAATATGAAACTGCGTATCCGCTTTGTGCCAGCGTGCTGATCAATATTCATGCCTTCTATATGAAGAGGCTTTCGTCCTGTAGTAGGGAACTAAGAGGCTGATACTATTGTATCCAGCAGTGGACACTCGTGAGCGTGGTGGTTTATGACACGCAGTCTCGCGCAGAAAGTATGTCTGTGTCCCAGCAGTGGGAACACTGAAAAAAACTGGTATTGAAAAAAAAATCTCTTTTGGTGAACAATATAAGTGGAAGCCTGTGAACATCGCAATGCTATCGCTTTACCGACGTGTCACCACTTTAATACCGTATACAAGTTGGTGTGTGAAACACTAGCTGACATCGAGGTGCCGCGACTCTGTCTGCGCTACCTTTGAGACTCGGATTCAAGGGCTACAAAACGACGTTTTATTTATGTTAAGAATATAATTTTAGTTTAGATATACAAAATGAGACGTGTGAATTGGATCTTAACCACTCCGAAATGAAATGGTAATAAATTCATAGGAATGTGTGTTTTGCTTTGACAAAGGACCGATGTCTGTGTTGAAATATTAGGGTCTGTACACATGGCGTTGTTTGAGTGTTCTCTATTTTGAAAAAGCAGCGCGTATTTCGCTAAACATACCAACAAACATGATGTCTTGCAAAAAACCCATTAAAAAGTGGAAAATAACTTTACTTTCCGAAATCAGTGTCTTCTGCTTATTTCATTGATTTTTTTGCCACCGAATCCCGAAAGACAAGGATTTCCCACTTTTTAGTTTTATTTTAAAAGTCGGTTTTATTTTGCACAAAGTTTTATTTTACCATTTTTAGTTGTGGTATCTCACACAAATCCTTATCAAGTATCAATTTTACATTGTAATTAGAAGTTATTAGCACATCATCCACATAGATGAAGGTTCGAACAAAGTTGTTACTATTACTCGAGAAAATTCCGTCTGGACGATCACAGCAACCACAGAACGTACAACTATTTTCCAATACTAAAATTACAACAATACTAGGACATGTTATCGATCACCATGCATACTTACCTACATATTTCGAATGCAGCGTTTTCTCCAATTCTTCCTTCACCGGCAAATAATTCGGAGAACTAATTAAAGATCTGACTTCGATCACTAGATTTACTCGTACTACTAACTACGTTCGTAGGTTCGCTATAAAGCCCGATTTACTTTAAATGAGCCAGGTATATCTAAGAGTCGTCCTGTCTGACTAAAGTTTACCTATTTATAATAATTCATTTTAGAGCTACAAATTGTGACGTATGATGCGCTTAGTTGCTTCAGTAAAAATCTCGAGATTTAAAATTCGTAACAAATAAACGTGAGTTCTATTCAGTGCGAGATACAGTTATAAGTTGTAAGACCTTGTTCGATGGACATGCGACGTTTTAGCAGTTGTTTGGAAGCACAGAAACCCGATTAATGTTACTTAAAGAGTGATCTTGAGGTGGCTCGGCAGATAGGGTACATACTTTGCTACTTAGAAGCCTATGTTTCACGCCGAGCCGGGAGAGGGCTAACTATATATTTTCACGTCAAACAGCGTTTCCCGTTTTTATTTTTAAAGTGCTTAACGAATAACTTTTAATTGTTTGTAATGGTCCTAAATTCTAATTGCATTACTGATCACATAGTTAAATTATATTTTGTTTTTATTTTATTGAATGCATTTTTTTTTCTTTTCTTTTCTCAGTGTATTTCAATAGGCAAATTGAGGTTGTTTTAAATTGTAGACACAAGTTTTGTACGTGCTATTTAGATATATGTATTTTAAATCATAATCTCTCACATACAAGGTGTTGTTTTGCATCCTCGTCAAATTTCAGGAGGTGGTCACAAAAGACATAAATAATCAATTAAAATTACGATACCTAGTTAATTATCCATAAACGCAGATTTTTTTGGTTGTTTAAGTTTGTCAATATTTCAGAATAACCCCCTTAACGTGGTTTAGGGAATAAGAAATTATGAATTAAACGTTTGAGATTGTTTGTATGTGTGTAAGCGAGGTTATAGGACAAAAACCAGACGGGCCGCGTTTAAAACACGTGTGGTTCAAACTTACCGATTTCCGTAAATAAGAAAAAAATAAAAAAATCCTACCCGTTTTATTATTGATTCGGGACGAGAATCACTAGCATAGTTACCTCCTTGAATTTGACGAGGATGCAAAACAACACCTTGTATATAATTATATTCAGATAAAGTCGATCCTAGACTAGAAACATAGGCTTGACTGTTCAGAATATAAAGTACTTACAAAGTATTAGTATTGCGTACCACCCTTTCAAAAAATCTAGTGGCATCTGTATAAACTGATTATTTCACCAGTAGATACGGAATCCTTAGCAAATACCGCGAACGCATCTTGGCCCTAATCTGAACATTTCCCGCGTCTAAGTTCATTGCTAATCCGTTTACTGGGAATGTGCTAAGCACAGTAGTTTAGTGCAAGTGAACTCGGTCCGAAGTGAGTCTTAAAAGAAAATATTGGACGAAATAGCTTTTTAGACGCTATGCGTGTGTAGTAGGGATGAATTTTGTTTTCTTTAAAATGTTGCTGGTGACGGTTTTTGCTTATGATGCAGAGTCCCGGAACGGATCAGTGTAGATAAAGGAGGTACATACTTTCTGTATGCAATGTTTTGCGGCTTCATACAGACCTTTGCTTTTCCTTCAACCAACGTAATCAAAGCAAATGAAATCATAGTTTCCTGATAACTAATGAAACAAAAATACTTCTCGCTCTATTTTTTAATTTATTCACAACTGTATTGAAAAACGTCGTTTCATACTCGTGGGTAAATATCCCAATGTGTGACTCCGAGATCTGCATAACACCATACACGCGTCTCAGCTCCATAACACCCTCTCCTTCGCCTCAGATTTGTTAGAAATGTTTCTCGTATTATCTGAAGCGGATGTGGTCGTAAGTCGTACAAAGAAAAGATTACCGCTGGACGCTCCTCTAATCGTTTTAAAGTTCCACAAGTCCCTGCTGGACACTAGAGATTCTTGTGAATTCTAGTCAGAAAGAAACTTCGCCGACGATAACAAAAATAATCTTAATACTCTTGGGCACCAGTTTTGGAAAATACATGTTTTTTTTTTATGTTAAAAAATAAGTACATAAATAGAACAAGATTCAATAAAAAAAACAAGTCCGACTAACCCTTTTTGATTTTATTTTAACTTGTAAATATTTGGGTTAGATCTTACGTTATCGTCCAACCTAACACCGTAATTTCCGGAAATACTTGCGCAGTAGGTTTGAAATTAAAAATGGTTTGGTTATCCTTGAGCTACTTTTAGCTAGGCGACGAACATGTTACCTAAATCAGGATTTTCCCTTTTCGGCTATAATTTAGAATCCATTAAGAAATAACAGCGGCGAGTGCATCTAACAATCCCTAAAGGAGTGTTTAGTTAGTTACAAAGTTATTATGGTGTTCGTTGATCAATTTCCTCTGAATCCCGACTGCTAATGAGTTATTCAACCCGCGAGATGCAGTCACAGCTCGTAGGTTGATATATTGTCGCTTGGTCGGCGTTCCCGCCAACGGGCCCAGCGCTAGTCGGTTTCCACCCGTGCGCCAAGTCGCACGTCCTCGCTAGCTCCCGCGCGGTCTCATCCACCCGTAAGTTTCGCGACACATCGAACACCACACAAAACGGTAACAAATCAGTGAAGTTACACAAATCGCTTCAATATCCTACTAAAACGTTAAAAAAATATAAATTCTAAAATTGGCATCGGATGCTTCGCGTTTGCGTCTTCGGAGAAAAATTGTTGGTAACTTTTCGAGGGTTGCATCGGCACGGGAAACTTGTCCGCTAACTTCTAAATAGTTCCCGGCGTACTTTTAAATTGTGAAAAATTAAGATTTTTTTGGGCGACGGCAGGTGAAGGCTTACGTTATCTCTTATCATTGCAAACAATAGTTAGATCAAACTGCTGCTATCTCAACGTGTAAGATGTTTTACGACATTGCAGATAATCTTGGTACTGGTGACCTATTGTAACTTTGAGCATATTTTTTTCAGTAATAGTTTTATTTGATAATTTTATATTTAAGAATTTAAAACTTAGTACCGACTGAAACTGTACTACCAGAAAAGATTTTATTCTTTCCTGGAATGTTTATAACGAAGAAACACATTTAAATCAATAATATATTTTTTAAATTACTTCCTTACCTATTTTTTTTAATTATTGTTGTTTTTGTTGCATGGAGGTTTTTGGGATAATATAGTTTATTATTTACTGTTATTTGCAACTTCTTTACTCACAGCTTTTTTTAGAATAATACGAAAAATACAGAGAACATATACGCCCTCTGTAGCCACTCATTAATTTTACTTGTAATAGATATTTAATTATTTTTACAGTCTTCAAAATTGAATCTTCACTTTACAAACTGGCTTACAACGTAATTTTTTGAAACCTATTTTTTTTACGCTAATCTTGTTACGAAATATTTTATTAGTAATCAAATGCTTTTTTATGCTTATTGGCAATTATGAATATATTATAGACATAAGGAAAGTTATCTAGTAAATATGATCACAAAAATGTACAAGATTACACCTTTCAATTTTATTTAAAAAATATATTAAATATAATAATTAAATATATTAAATTTTATTTTCAAAATTTATTTAAAAAATATATCCACTTGTGAAATACACAATATACAAAATATTTTTTGAAATCGTCTGCTCTACAACGTTGATTGAATGAATATTACTAAACATATTGACATTCGCAGTGAATTTCGCTATTACATCGCAGTAATCACATTATATCACGAGTTTCAATTGTTTATTTTAAAGAGAGAGAGATAACAACCTAATAAGTGAAAGATAAATCTCAAAATAGTTCTCTAAGCTGTAATTTTCTTTGATGCAGCCTTAAATAGGATTTCACTACTGAAGTCAGCAAAAGATGTTTGAGACTTCTTTAATCAAACGCATTCTACCAGCAAAGACAGTTCCTGTTAGAAGAAAAACCTGTTTATTTTTATCTTTGAGGGTTAAGTTTCCCGAGAGAAAGTAAAAAGAAAAATATCTCGCAAGTCGTTCGATCTTTATTTTACTTTGATGTACACAGCATAAATTAAAATAGCTCAAGTATTATTTGAATACTCGTAGAACGACAAAATGTGCAATATTAAATTTTTCCAGGTACCTTTTAACTAAATCTGCCCTCCCAATCTGGTTTCTTTTAAAGTTTCATTATTTTATCTTTTTTTGTGGTTTGAATTGTGTCTTGTCTTATAAAGGGTGTAAAACACCTCTTAGCGAAGCCGAAAGGCACTGGTTCTCCCTGTCATTGCGATCATTTTTTTGTTCAACACCATACCTGGGAATCTTCTAGTTACGGAGATATTAGGGGTCAAAGTTCCAACTTTTTGACAAGTACTTTTTTATATACAAGTTTTTAACTTAAGATTTTTACTTTAAACACCTCCACGACCCCCGTACAATTCAATCCGTCCATCAGCACAATGTTTTGAGTGCGTTACATTAAGTTCTACCACAAAACATGATTTTACACCCCCCAAAAAGAAGTCGTTTCCCAGCAATAATTTTTGCATAAAGTTACTTAGTTTCATGTACAGAATGCTTGGTGGACGGCTTCGTGATGAGGTGATTTACACCGTGTACTTAGTCAGATAAAGATCTGTTTTTTTTTTTATATACCTAAATAAGAAAGTCTGACAACTAGTCTTACCAAGGTGTATCGTATTACCTATAGTACTAACTGGGTGAGGAGGTCAGATAGGTCGTATGGACTGGAAGCTGACCCCAACACAGTTGGAAAAAGGCTAGGCAGATGTTGTTACTTAAATAATAATATATTGAATATTTGTAATGCATATCGCAATACAATCGCATTGATGTTCTTCCTACTATTGCTACCGAAAAACTTGAAAGCCGTAGAAACTAAAATTTTGAAAATGAGTCTAAGCCCTGAAAACTATCCAAAATAAAAATACTGACTTTACTAGTCTTTTTCTTCTGTGTTATAGTTTTTATACCGCTATATAATTTCTTATCCTATCATAGATAATTTCCGAAATCGAAAGTCTCAATAGTTTTTTTTTTCACATTTGTAATTTCCCTAAGATTGTGTGATTCACAAATTCCAAGACTTTAGCTAACGATAAGAATGGCATTTCAATTATAATCGCTTACTTAATATTACCTTTAATAAATTAAATAAATATAAATCGGTACAAATATTTTGGTAATTGCGACGGCTGACTGCAATAAACATAATAATAAATATCTTTCAAAGTGTTTAATTGAAAATGGTCTTTAGACTGCTGTAAGAGAGTCGGAAAAAGAAAAAAGAACTGAAATAGTACAATCAGTCTATTCGGCAATAACTGTACTTCAAAATTGAAATCAAATGTATTCATACTGGTTATGACAATACTTACTTAAAGATAAGCTCGAAATTTAGTCTGTTTTATGCAAGTGAATTTATAAATATTACGAAACATTTTAAAGACATAAAGCGGTATCTAACAATACTCTATTGTGAATTATACTCGAACCGTTAACTTGGTTCGGCAGTGGAGCGCGAGTACTGGACCACTCCAGATCCGATGGGCTGCATTTTCAATGTGCATCTGAGGTGTGCTAAGGTGCGCGCGCGCGGGTTACTAACGGTACCCATTTCGTTCGGGTTAACAACCCTGTTTGACGTAGAGTCAGCATTTTAGGGTTTTGCGTTTTTTTTTTGTAAATTTTTTTGGAAGTCAACAGATTTTACAAAACTACTTTAAAAATAAGGAGGTTCTATGTTCGGCTATTTCTATGTATATAATTTTATGTATCTTCATCGATATATCAGTCACTTATGGACCTTTGATAGAGGAAGCTCGCGCGGGGGTTCATACCTATAAGTTTTATTCACATTGCTCAGATAGTTTTTTTTTTTTTTCATTATACATTTTTTATTCTATGTCTGTGTGGTTGATCTGCGTATAACCTTCAGTAAAAATGGAAAATGGATACTCGACAAGAATTTGTGTGATATTATAAAACCATTTTTTTTTTTCAATTCTATGTTCGGCTATTTCTATGTATATAATTTTATGTATCTTCATCGATATATCAGTCACTTATGGACCTTTGATAGAGGAAGCTCGCGCGGGGGTTCATACCTATAAGTTTTATTCACATTGCTCAGATAGTTTTTTTTTTTTTTCATTATACATTTTTTATTCTATGTCTGTGTGGTTGATCTGCGTATAACCTTCAGTAAAAATGGAAAATGGATACTCGACAAGAATTTGTGTGATATTATAAAACCATTTTTTTTTTCAATAAATTGTGAAAATTAATCTCATGAGAAAATCCGAGTAAACGCAAAAAAGGCAATGTCGAGAAGAAATTACATAAAAAGTACATGTGAGACAGAGACACAAAGATGAGGGTAGCGACCGCATTATGTTGTAACCTAGATTATTAAATATGTAATCATTAATATTATGACATATTTATGCTAATAAGATTATAGTTGCAATTAAGACTATACTACAAATTATAATCTATAGAAAGCAAAGTGAAGGTACTAGTAATCTCACAGAAAAATACAGTTCCCAAAACAGCCTTATTTTAGTTCATTAGTTGTTGTGAAGAACCTTAACAAAACCAACCGGATATTATATCACAACAAACTAAATATTTACAAAAAGTTCCTATTAAATTAAACTAAAAACTATCGAACTAAATATTGTATAAGTACTAAAAATATTGCTTCAAAACAACAGCTTGTATTTATGCACCTTCATGAATGGATTCTTGTTTTCAAACTGTAACGAACGCCGGCCCTGCGCAAGAGTCTCTCACAAGTGTTGCCAGGTGTACACTGCCAAATGTCCGGCAGTTCATAAGAAACATAAATCAGTTGTATAGCCATAACCCATTAACGTTGTATTCACAGCACATTAACAAATTAGGTCAGTGAACTAGATTTGTTTATAATTTTAGTTTAATTTCAGCCTCAATCTCGTAGCTAAATTTCGATTTCAGCCGTCAACTTTGCTAAATTTCAGTGAATATGCCTCTGAAATGTTATTCTCGGTTTTCATGGGAAGCCTCAGTAAGTTTAAAGACTGAGTGCTTTCTTTTTAGTTTTAAATAAATTTTCATGTTAATCTTAATATAAAAAAAACCACACATCTAAGCTAATAACGAACTATGTCTTCTGACACGCCACAAAAGTTAGACAAACATGCGCCCGCTTCGATCTCGCGAAAGCGACCCGCCGTGTTTTGTTAAGGACACCGTGTCAGCGTGGTGTACCCTCACTATTGCATGTTTGCCTAGTACTGGGCTACTTGTACTTCACAAAGCATTGAACTTTTGGTATGCCATAGGGCCATCTTCATTTACAAAGCTTTAAGTTCGATTTTCAAGATTGAAATGCATCTTCAAAATTCAGAATATTAATCTTGAATTTCTGAGATTGGTTGCTCTGCTTTCAGTTTGTAAGTCCTTTGAATTCAAAATAAAATAAGAGAGAACATCAAAATACGACTTGCATTTGAGGAATTAAGGTCGAGAAGTTATTAGTTCGAGTACAAAAGCCAGGAGTTTCTACTCAAAGATGGTGCCAGCACTTCAGTTTCGCACTGTTTTCTCCGAAGGAAGGCAATTAGAGGATTGCATAGAAAATGTGCTTTAAATTTCTTTAAAAAGGGCAACTTAGTGATTCGTTAATAATAATAATATGTTCTAAATACGTATTGTAGAACATCACTTGAGACAGTCTAGGATACATTGAAGAGACAAGGATACAGTACATCGGTATTTGAAACTTCGAAGTTCAGCATGACGTAAACGTAACGTAAGTACGTCGATTATTAAATTAAAAATACCCGACTCACAAATTATATTTTAATAATTTTAAAAATGTGTTCATTTATTTTATGAATCTTATGTGCTTTTTGCAAAATTTAATTTTAACGTTGCGTTTTCCCCCAAAATTCGGCTCGGGCCTTTGTGTTCATAAAGTTTAAAAGAACGATTTACGTTTAGGAGGTACGTTATGGCGACTTATTTAATTGAGATGTTGATCATCGATTTCGAATGTTCATTGAATCCTAACCAGTTTCATTAGTCACTAAGTGGCCTTGAATTTATGGACCAGCCGTAATGTCATGTTTCAGTTGCAGTCAAAATAGGTAGGCCGCACTGATTGAGTTTACCCGAGGTAAACTTTCGTATTTTCGGATAGAGCCACTGATTAAAATTCGCCAAACTGTTATCTTATAAAATGTGCTTTTTACTCTAGCAACAATGCTCGTTGGGCTGTCGTGAATACACGCGCCTCTAAAAAGTAAACACACACAAAATTCAGAGCGTATTGAAAAAGCCTGTCACCAAATATTTCCCAAAAATAGGGATTCGTATTGAAAGTACAGTGACAGATGTCCGACCGAATGTCGTTTACGCTGAAGCCGATGCTTCATCCTGTTAATAGTGACGGATAACGTAGAGAGAGGTGCATTTGCATTAGTCTTCTTGAGTTTAAAACGTGATCCGAGTCCATATTAATTTAGCCCGAGCCATCCGAGCTTAGCTTTTTGATGAAAATAAAAAATACTTCAATCCAGAACAAAAATATAAAATATTCATCGTACAAACAGTGGCATCGGGTTACAAAACAAACTCCCTAATCAGATTAATAACACTGCAACAATTAATTAAGCAAGATTAGTGAATTGAAATATTGATCTCTAAGGAGCTAATGGTAAAACCACACTGTTAAATGTAAATGAATCTTTTGAAAGCAAGCGGAAACAGACTTTAATTGAGCTTGTAAGCTTATTCCTTTATCGAGTTATTAGTTTTTGATTCTTTTTTTATAACTTAACATAAAACATGAATTCTGAAAACAGAGTTACCTCAAACAATTTAAGTTTGTTGATAAAAATATCCCACTTTGTCAAAAAGCCCGACGATCCGTCTTAGTTTTTCTTGTGTCTGTTTGTTCACATCTCGTGAACAAATAAACATGGAATAATTTTTACAGTATTACGTACAAGTATAACGAACCGAATTACTTGTGCTTAGAACAACAGCTGTAGCAGCTTATTATCTCTTTGATGCGCGTGTCTTTGACAAAAAAGAGGGGCAAACGAATAGGTTTTTATATACACGTTTAAAAATTACAGTCTTACCAAGAGGTATCGTATTACTCATTTTCTAGGTTGTGGAGGTCAGATAGGCAGTCGTTTCATGTAAAATACTGGTACTCAGCAGCATCCGGTTAGACTGGAAGCCGATGCCAAAATACTTTGGGAAAAGGCTTTTTCCTATACCTATATACATATTAGTATTTCATCTTTAGTGACACGTTTCACGGGACCGTTTTAATTTGGAATACGCGTTTATCTGATGTAGTCTAAATTGCCAATACGCGAGTATGAAACTCTTGTTCATCAACACTGATGTTCATCAAAAGTGATCAATCATATAGGTTAGGTGCAACGGTTCTTGATTCGGCTGTCTTCGATAGACTGACCAATACTGCAGTCTGATTATCGTCTAACTAAGTGCTACTAATTTAATTAAGCACGGCTGCACGTAAATAAATAAATGATTGCTGGTTTATTTGCTTAGGGATCCCATCCATTATATGCGTTACTAGCTGTGCCCGCGACTTCGTCCGCGTGGAATTTAAGAAGTAGCCTAAGTTACATCAGCTATCTGCCAGTGCCGTCATAATATGTCTAGCGGTTCCAGAGATTAGCCGGAACAAACAAACAGACAGACAGACAAAAATTGTAAAAAAAAAACTAATATATGTACCGTAGATACATTCATATGCATGAAGTAAATTTAGTTAGGTTATTTTAATATTACAAACAGACACTTTAATTTTATTTATTTGTATAGATAAATAACATTTGTGAATGTAGAATTATGTAACTTGTACGTATTTAATTTACAACGTATTAGATCATATTGTTTTGTACATCTTTTTGTACAAAACAATATGACCTAATACGTTGTACTATACGTTGTACGAGTTAAGATGACTGCCTTTGCTAGCGGTAGGAAGCGTTATTGCTTCAAAGTCAAAGTCAAAATTATTTATTTGCAGTAAATGTGGTACAAGTGATGGAAAAAAAATAAAAGTAGTGCAGTGACACATTTCGCCATAAAAATGGCATGCAAACATTAATTAATGAGCTGTTAATTTTAACACACAACACAAACATTAAACTAGATAACTAAATAAAGTATATTTTAAGTTTAATAGACTCGAAACAAAACCAAATTAAGCGTGAGGTGTTCCATTCTCGTACCTGACAATGTGTTATTGGGTTTTTCAATCAGGAATTACACATTAGCGGCCCGAAGTCTGGATTTATACTCGGTTGATGGTAATAGGCTCGTTCCTTATTATATGGGACTAAGTCAAAACTAGCCGAGGGTTGTGTTGTTATGTTATAAAGATAAAAACAGAACACTCCGTATACGCTAAGGATTGTCTTATTCTCCTCTTAACATAAGAAGGTCGCATACTGTTATTTTGCCGCCAGGAGCATTCAAATAGGCTTTGATCTGTGAATAAGATGTTTGTTATAGATAAGCTTTGCGTTATTAGGTGCTCGAAGCGGTTGCCGCGTGTCGAGTAATTGAGCATTTATTCGCGATTTCAAGCAGGGACTCAAACTGTAACCGAAATAAGTGTTTTTAACACTGTTTTTTTAAAACAGTTTTAACAGAAAAACACTTTTAAATGTAACAGATGTTACCGAATCATACTGTAACCTATAAAGGTTACAGTTTGATTCGGTTCAGTGTGTTAGTAAGTGTTCATATGTGTGACTGAAATAATCAATTATAGCTTTGGTACGCTGCGTTTACCTGTTACACTTATTAACACTGTTAACACTTTTATATCTGTTACAGATATGTTAGGTTGAAAACACATTTAAAAGTGTTACATATTTGATTCTGTTACCGATTCAACATGTAACACTTATAATTATGTAACCTTTATGGAGGTGTTTTTAAGTCCCCCATTTCAAGTAGGCCTGTGTAACATACACTTTACTGGATATCGTAATCGTATCGTGTCAGTAGCAGAATTCCATGCAAATGCTACTAGTTGGCATTTCGGAAAGTACCAGTGTATGCTACTTAAACCGATAGTACTGTTCCAAAGTAGGTGAAACATTAGCCACAGTCGCAAATTGACTACCTTAAATTCAAATCTCAACTGTCACATGCGTAAACATGTTTAATTACTAAAGTGAAACTTTTATTACATCGTCTCAAACTTTTTCGTCTGTGTGTTGCATGTCGCGTGACGCTCGGTCGCGGAGGATAAAGTGAAAGGCGCTCGTCTGAGCACCTTTCACTTTATCCCTACTCCGCGTTTTATACGTTTTACACCCTTAATGAAATATTATTCGAAAAAAATTTAGTTAAATGTCTATAGTGTGAAAAAAAGTTTCACTTTTACCGTGGTTTCATAAAATAACACAATCCTTTTTTTTACTTTTCACTTTGCGGTGGTGGTAAGTATGTCAAACTAAAATACGACTATATTATGTTACAGTCTGATTATAAAAACTGCCAGCTCGATAA
This sequence comes from Cerastis leucographa, assembly GCA_963082945.1. Lineage (NCBI taxonomy): Eukaryota > Metazoa > Arthropoda > Insecta > Lepidoptera > Noctuidae > Cerastis > Cerastis leucographa. The sequence continues at coordinate 26,736,312 of OY720378.1, forward strand.
ATAAGGACACTGCAAACATTATAAAACACAAAATTGTTATTTGAAAATTATCCTGCGATTTTCGTGATAGTGTTGTGATACCAGGTAGATCGAGACGAGTAGTGGAGTCTAGAGAAGTGCCCGATTGATGGCAATTAGCTTCGCCTTCTATTATATTATGGTACTTAAGGCGAAATGTGTGTGTACTATTAGGTACACCTTTGCTTAACCCTCCAGGATTATAAGCGTGAAGTTGCGCTATTTTCGTTTCTGCCATTTGACTACAGCACGCTAAAACATCAAACACACAGTCAAATTAACTATACAATCAAAACCAACGTATGCATAAAACAATCAATCCACAACGTCCATATTGTAATCATTTAATTAGTCGAGTAATAATACATTTTTTATCATCATAGTAACTGCTCCAGAGTACTGCTGTACGCCATCTTGTTTTTCAAGATCCCAGTCGTTCTACATATTTATTATCAGCTGACTTCGGCCCTTCTGGACCTTAGTGATTGATAAATAGGCTGAGGGTCACGAAGCGTTGTTTATAATAATAATCTTATCGTTTCATTGACACGGTAGTGTAGCTATCATCGTATTCCGTATGTGGTCCTTCTTATCGGGACCATTTTTGGTCAAGAATGCTGTGTTTTACTAGCAGCTATAATAATTAGCAGTAATCCTTTACGATAACATCGCAATACAGCAGCTAGATACTTCATATTTGTTTAAAGAGAATGATACAAATTATAATATGTATATGATTTTTTTAAACTGGCATGGTCACTAACACAGAACACTATCAAAACTAATATCGGGAACTCAAAACAAATAGTAAAGATGGTACATATCTCAGTATTATTGAGAAAATATGAAGTTTGTTGTCTAGTGAATAGGGGATAATCACATTTTTTTTTCTTTGTCCGTCGGGTAGTTTATTGAAAAGTATTGGACACGTATTTTTTCTTTTTTCACGTGGTCATAAAATAACGGAGATATATTGAGTTGAAATGGCGCATGACGACACATGTAGGTAAGTTTTATACCTACTTGTGACGTAGTGAGCCCCCACTCTCCAACTTTAATGAGTTTTAACTAAGTATTTTTTTAATATTTTGATAAAACAAAAAATAAGTGTCTAATCTTTTTGTATTGCCTGTCTGACAGACAAAATAGAATGTCATTTTCTTTACCCAGTCTGCACCCTTATTTAATTCAAATATAGCCGCTAGGTACTTCGCGGAGGCTAAGGAGCAACATGGATGGGGTTTAGTCAGTACAAGTCTGACACTCCCTCCCAGGGGCGGGGGTTATTAGATGATTTGCCATCCGAAAAAAAAAAATGAAAAAAGCGAATGAAACTAATTATAAGTAGGTAAGTTTATATAGTTTGTTTTATAGTGAATTCAAAAATGATCGTAAAGTTCCTTTGTTTTGTACTGAATATTTTTTCTGTTTCTTATCGGTTGAACTTATTTTTGCCCTTGCGATACGATCAATATATTATTAGTGATGTAATAAGTGTTTTAAGGTGGAAGTGACGGGGTAGCCCGCAAAATTCAAAATTTATTATTCGTTAGGTTCGGTTCGAAATTATCAAGATAATTATTTCCTTTGATAATCGGATAGTTATTAGGTAATTATCATTTAATTATTGGATAATTATGAATGCTGATTCATAATTTGATCTTTTAAATTTTATAATTACAAATGATAATTTGATTACTGAAACATTGTTTAATTACTAATTGTTTTATTCTTTGAAACTATCATAAGCAATGACTTAAATTTTAAAATTTTTATGGTGATAATTATACAGTTTGTTGACTAAAAACAACTTTTGAGACCGTTTTTTCTAAGTTTGCACTTAACACTGTTGGATACGCTCGGAAGCGGAAAATCGCGTCCGCGTTCACGTGGAGTGTTTTGTTTTATAAATTTTGTTATTATCATTGATAATTATTAAACCTTCGAACCCTGATTTAAAATGATAATATATTTTAATGAAAACCAAAGCCATATTCATTATTCATCCATTTGGTAAACACTGCATCAAAGCGATAGAAATAGCGTTTTCGCGGTGACGGCGACGTCTACGAAATGTCTACGCCACTGCTACGAAGCATCTACGTTACTGCTACGGCACACCTACGCCAAGCCTACGCGACGAACACGTGCTAAGACAATAGTTAGCTTACTTGCACACAAATCACTATTTCAGTAAAGAATCATTAGTGATACTGATTTTTTTCTTCCATTCAATACATGCTCCAGAATAATCATAATTATTTAAAACAACAATTATTAAAAAGATAGCATTGGCAAAAACTCATTGCGTCATAATTTAATCTGAACTCTGAATATCATTGTTTATAGTTTTTATTCGCTAGTAGAAAACATAATTTCTTATATACGGATAGTTAATACAAGGGTACAAATACTAACTTACTTATCGGAAGTCAGTAGTTTAGACAAATAAATTCACAGACCATAAAAAAATGCCAGATAAAAATAAAAATATTATAGACCGGCGCTAGACCTCAGTTTTTTTTTGTGTATTTACCTTTTTGCTCAAAGTACCTATACATTTATTACACAAAGGAACCAACAAAACACATTGCTTAAGTTCCCAAAGTAGAATAAAAATGCGTCAAGCTGATATTTTACAAAACACCACCAGCCACATTAGTTGTGCTGAAGTTGGTTAGTTAAGTAAACGAGTAAAGTTGACGCGAGCAAGTTAACACGCTCACTATTTAAACCGCGCATATCTGTGCTGAATTAGGGTTCTTTGAAAAGGTCGGGGAAACCCTAACCTTTTGGTTGGAACTATAAAGTAAAAAATAGTAATGCACACGAAAAATTGCAGCAAACTATAAAAGGGTTATACTTTAAACAAAAAGCAGGACTCCGTGATCTTGTTAGTGTGGAAACTAAAGAAAAATAGTAAACTCAAAGAGCAGTTTTATTACCAAAATGACAATCCATCCAAAATAAAATATAGCAGATTTTCGCTAACAACCCCAGTATCTTTCTAATATTCTAAGAGCCAAACCAAATCCATTTTTGGATTTAGTCTAACTGTTTTTCCATGACAATAGTTGCAAACACACACCAAATCGTAGTCCTAGACTTTATTGGCCGCAATTGGCGGATCTTCGCATAAGGTACCTCCTGCAGCTACCTATCTTTGTCAAACCCATAGATGCTTCCTGCTTCAATCAATGCTAAAAATGTCATAGGTATCTCACTTTCATCAATTTTAAAGATAATTAATAGTTTTCCGGTACTTCAACTTTGACCGATGTAAATTAGGCGTTTGTATGTCAATTTATAAACAAACAGGGCGGAATATAGGGGTAGTTAGTTCGACTTAAGTTCAGTACATGACTAAGAATACCAGTGTAAGTATTTAAAACAACCAGAACTGTGGCTTACCGACAAAACAGTTCGCGAAAGCAGAATAACGTCCATTCCACTGAACTATCAACCAACGTTTTGCACAATACCAAACTTGTAAGGAAGCAAAGTTATTATACCAAGCTAGTCGGCAAGTCGGCCGTCTCAAATGACTAAACAAAAGGGGTCCCTCTCTGCGGAGCTGAACTTTCTCAGGTACATCACAACAAGTTCGATTGAGTGTGTCGCCCGCTTAAGCTTCAAGATGATTTGAATTAAAAAGGCCTCCGGTGAGATCCTTTGAACTGGAATATGTAACCAGATCAAAGTAGTTACGTACTCGGTCGTTTCATTTCTTTTCTGTTTCGCAGCCGTAGGTTAGTTCTCGTGGTCTAGGAAAAATAGCAGTAAAGTTTCTATAAAATAAAATTGGTTAGTATTATTAAAAGGGTATCTAACTTTTACTAGAATTTTCTTAATACTGGCAATACCATCGAAATATATAAAAATGAATCCCTATTTCCCTTGGTCACGCCATTACATGAGAACGACTTAACCGATTTAATTCATCTTTTTAAAATAATTTCTTATAGGTACTTTGTAGAAGGTTCTTAGGTTAGTAGTGGGTTGGATCAAGTACATTGCATTGCAACGGATCAGCTAGTCTGTATTATATATTAGAGATGTGCCGACTATGACTTTAGCCGACTATTCGATAAGTCGGTTGTAAATAGACCGCTTAGAGAGCCGATCACGGTTTCGGGGTACGTAGAAATTTCCATTAAGCTTCGTTTATTATTATGAAGCAAGTCGCAACCGCCGCCTACGAGTGTGTCGGAACTTATTTTGTTTACTTCGAATTGTTTTTTGAGTTTTACTGTTGCACTGTTCAGAGCCGCGGGGATATTGTTTGAACAAAATAATACAATACTGTTATTGTTCATTAAAGTGCATTTTGTTTGTTACGTAATTCCTCCAATACATTTTATTGAGAAATACAAACAAAGAAAGAAGCTTGCGCTCATTATATAATAATATCTTCTAAGAGCACTTACTGCTTGGAAGATTGTTTTGTTCGATCTATGAATAAAAGTGAAATGTTTTCGCAGAAGTTTAAATCCTTTTCATATTTTAATATCTAAGATACATTATAGTCCTTACAAAAGGTAAACAAATTTAATTGCTTCGCGGTAGTCAGCACATTTTATTTCTTTAAGATTTTTACAGTAGTGTTTTGTAATACTTTGTTGAAGTATTGTGTACTATTTATTATAAGGTGGGTAAGTGGAAACACCCGTCTAATATACTAAAATATAAATTGTCTCCTTGGCGATTAATCCGATATTTTGGATGTCAAGAACCTTAAAGTTTATGACGTAAAAATAAAGCAAATTGATCGGTACGAGTTAAGTCGGGAACATTAGGCAAAGAAGCTCCGAAAAGACGGCATCGATGTCGTGCTTTTGCTCAAATTTGCATAAATAACAACTATAATATCTCTTGTGCTGCCCAAAACTTGAACAAAAGCGTTTTTTGCCTTTAAACGGAGGATGCTCTAGCTGAATTCGTTGAGTATAACGCCAGGTCACAGTCACTATTTCTGCCCTTATCCCAACTTATTGGGACCGGCGCAGCATGTTCCCTTGTCCATACCTACTTCACTGTTCCTCATTGTCTCCGCAGTTCCATATTCTTTTTACCTATATCTTTAACGTTAAAATCTCTGGTTTGTATTCCTAAAGATAATCCTGTTTCAAGCATACTAATTATGAATCGGTCAAGAATTTATCTCTTGAACTAAGATTTAACGTGTTAAAATTTTGATCGTATCCCGCCTCCGCTGAGGCATGATCTAGCTAGTCGCTAATGCGTTTAAATCGAGGCACATGCAAGACCGAGGTAGAACGAGGCACGCAAACCGTGGCCTCGTTGAAATTAATATCTGTTTCTAAATAAGTGTCCCGCAATGTGGGTTTTTTGTCAAACTGTTGGATCGCAGTATCGTACTGCGGAGCTTTTACCAATCGAAAAGCCAACATTCTCTAAACCAACATAAATTATTCAGAACTTCAGGATTACTCCGTTTTGTGATAGGTATAGGAACTGGCTGTTATAAAAAACTTGTCAAGTGCGATTTGATTTCTGGTGGGCAAGTGTGCCGAACCTAGATAAACGCAATAACGCATATTAATATAATTATACCATTTTAGTTGAAATGTTTGTATTCTGTCTTAAATTAAGATAAACGAAAACGACGTCATCAGTAAAGGTAACTGTCGCAGTTTTCGTTCATAAAGTAACTGTAAGTCAATCGATGAAGTAAACTAATAGGAATTTTAAATAAATTTCCTTGATAGAGTTTGGCACTTTAATGTTCACAGCAGACGAAAGAAAACCGCAATCAGTTTGAAATGTTTATATTTAAGAATTCATATACTTACGTCACTAGACTCATAAGTTCTTATTCAAACATTTTCAAATGTATCGTCCCGTCTGGTCATTTTCCGTTTGAGAGCCAATCACTTACACAGGAAAGTCGTTTTCGTAATTTAAATATTTTTTACCGTTTGTGTTTGAATAAGATTGTGTCTCTAACTAGGCTTTTTTTTTCTAATTGTATTTTATTATGTAGCTCAGAAAATATATATCACTAGCCTATGCCCGCGGCTTCGCACGCTTAAAGTTCGGTAATTATCCCACTGGATTGTACTACCCAGATAAAAAACATCCTATGTGTTAATCCAGGTTATAAACTAACTGTGTGCCAAATTTCATCCAAATCCATTCAATAGTTTTCGCGTGAAAGAGTAACAAACATATTCTCACAAACTTTCGCATTTATAATCTTAGTGGGATTACACACATGAACAATAGTCCACTTTAATGTTTGTCATATAAAGCTGATTTTAGAGGGTTTGTCTGATTATAGCAATTTGAATTTGATTAAACCCTACCGCATAGATCGTAGAAATATCTGTACATATTGACTAAATTTCAGTGAAAACCAAAGAGTTCTCAAGACCAGTTTGTAAATTCCAGTGAAACAGTATATGCGTAGATAGTGTAGAATCACTGACCACGATCAACAATCTAAATAGTTTTGTTAACCCGCGTAACTTGATGCGTACTTGACAGCAAGATGATGAACAATGGAAAGGTGCTTAAACACAACACTCCCTTTGTCAGTGTCGGGTAGCCAGTTGCAAGCTTGTGGTAACTGGATTCAATAACAGCAGAGTTCACTCAGCCATGGTTATTAAACTTTTTCTTTGTAAGTTTCTGAGAATAAACCTCTTTGTAATGACACGGTGTTGGTTACATTTCTAGTGCTTAGGCGAGGAGCCGAGAAGATAACACATCCAGTTTGCGATTAGCTATGGCTATGTACTGAAATTGTTATGACATCGAAATGTAGCTTTTAAAAATAGAACACGGTCAAGCCAGAAAGTCACAAATATCGGCAGTCCTTTTATTGGATTTTAAATTCGGCCAGTTTGTTTTCTAATAGCGACGTAAATAAAATTACAAGGTAGAAACTTCATTCTAACACTGAATGACTTGAATTTTTCTAACAATAGTCGTCGTCACATTTTGGATGCCTTTAGCACTTTTAATCGATTGAAACCATTTCAATGTTGATGTAACATTCAAGTTAATGTTAAAACATAACAATATGTATTATGTCGTAAAACAGAATATAGCCAAATACTGATTTTCGTAGTCTCAGTATAGCAATTCTTATTTTCGCTCTAATTTTTGTCTTTTCACGCAGCTTTGCTTCATAATACATTAATTACATTCATATTAAATAACTAGCTGTCCCGCGCAACTTCGTCTGCGTCAAATTTTCACCGCGTTTTCGCAACATTTTTCATTGCTGCACCTCTCCTATTAGCCGTAGCGTGATGATATATATCCTATAGCCTTCCTCGATAAATGGGCTATCTAACACTGAAAGATTTTTTTCAAATCGGACCAGTAGTTCCTGAGATTAGCGCGTTTAAGCAAACAAACAAACAAACTCTTCAGCTTTATAATATTAGCGAGTAGTATAGATTATATTATATTATAAATATAGTATAGATAGCCGTCCTGACCGTTTTCAGTCACGGAATTTAGCTCACCGAAGATCAGCCATCGGCGCAGCAGATATTATAGTGCACAATTAGTGTGTGAGCAGGCACAAGCGCACTGTTACTCTGTCACTCTGTTACTTTACTCTTATAGTCCCATGGGACGGCAATCTGACACGACCGGATCGCGATTAGGCGCAGGATCAAAGACTTAACGAACTTTTCGAGGCACTGGTTATCAGCCAACTTCCGGGTTACAACTGACCGATTTCTGATGGCAAAACCTAATAGTTTTTTTTGCCCGAAGGCCCGGGAATCGAACCCAGGGCTCTCGCAGTTAGCAGTCACAATTGTGACCACGAGACCAACAACTAAAAGGCTACTTATACCTAGGTACTGTTGTGGTGCGTTTGAAAAGTTTTTTTTCTGCAAATAAAGTATATGATTGTGTTTGCTTCTTGATTTAATATTGATAGATTTGGTTAGTACTTTGGAAAGATAGACACAATATTGGTTTGTCTGTTAAGGATTAGTTTATAGAATCCTTAGTTGGGTAGCAAAGCTTTAATATAAAACATTGAACCTTTTCGGGCCAATCTATTTGATTATGTTTGACGCTCGTTTTCGCCTGGCATTAGCCTTGATAAACTTCAGTTTAATCCATTTATGGGACAAAGGGGCGACCTTTGCAACGGCAACATATTCTTACATATTTTTTATTAAATTTTTGAAGATAAATTATTAGAATGTTAAAAATACTGAAGCGCATTGTCTAGAATGCATTTTACAAAGCTATTAAAACTTAGGATTTGAACATATTCGTCGTCCAGTTTAAAAGTTCTCAATAATAGAACAGGGTTATACCTATTTGATCTACAGATATACCGGTTTAACCAAAATTTTTCATGCGTAATTTTGCCTTCAACACTCTGCTTGATTCCACTACTAACACATACAAAACACATAAAAACCTTATCAGCCCAATTAATTGGCTTACAAGAGGCTGACAGCTCAAGTACCTAGGTACCTACTTGACCAAAGCACTGGTCGTCTAAGTATATCCGTTTTAATTCATGTATTCTATTAATGTTTTATAATTAGTCAATCAAAGTCTTATACAGGGTTATTGATAAAACACCTACAACCTCTTAAGAGGTCATTCTACTCATCATTATGAACAACTTTTACTATAAGACCAAATCCGAAATCGTGAAAAAAAATCGGATGTTCCCTTCATTTTGACGAGTTATGTGAACATAAAGTACGTAGCAGCTTTTTTTTTTTTGCAATTTCAGCTTTGGTCCTATAGTAAATTTTGTTCATAATTATGAGTACAACGACGTCTTTAGAGGTTGTTAATGTTTTATCAATAACACTGTATAACTAAACTTGTCGCAAAAATATCCTAACATGTGTATTTTTGGAAACGCAGGGCGACATACAACATTCTGTCCAGCCGTTTCCTATGCCCTGGGTAAGCCTCATCTACAGCAAGTTTTAATGTTTGGGGATGAATCTACGTACCCTAATCACGTTACATGTGTTAGTGCGGTTTCGATGCACTTAGGCATTGTTCTACCTAGGCTAAAATTTCTCTTTGATGATTATTAGCCTTTAGAACTGTGCTGTCAGGAATTGTAAGCTTTGGCCGGCTCATGCAGAACATCGATCGTACTGAAACAATAAATAAACTTAAATTAATTATCTAAACAATGGGAAAAGCCTCATCAAAATCGTGTATTTTAAAAGATCTAAGCGGCAACACCGACTGACACGAAAAGTGACTTTATTTTATATTATTTGTAGGATCGTAATTCAGTGAACGATGAAGAAAATGAGGGCACCCTAGTTTAAAATAAATAAAATACTATTAGACTGTCTTTTACGACGAAGAGCAAATTCGTCAACGTGCTTAAACAGTTATCGGCGCAGGAGTTGGTACATTAAACGCGTAACCTCTTTGGATCATAATAGTGCATTATGTCATATTAACTGTTTTACATACGAAACAATGGCACGAATTCTGGTGCGTCTTGACTTTGCACGAATAGCCTCGTTTGAAACTGAATATTTATAGAGAGGTAGGTAAATAATTGCATAGAATTCTAGGAATTCAACTGTTTTTAATCTTGCGTAGGTTTAAGTATCTTACCATATTAATATAATTTAAATTCCACTGGTATATGTCGAGGTTATACTCAGGAACTTATTTATAGGTACAGAGCTAATTAGCAATAGCCAGAGTTAAAAATGGATGAGCGCAGGCTTTGGGCCAAAGAAAAGATTACATAAAGTTAGGACCTAAAATTTATTTTTTGTGCACTCTGCGCTTCAAATCATTTATATCATCGTAGGATTAATTAAAACCACACAACAGCAACAAGCATATTATTATTACTAGTTCATTTAGTGACTAAACACTTAAAACCAAATATTTCATCATAATAGAGAAGTATACAAAAAGAAAAACATGCAGCAACGACCCCAAATAAATTGGGTTACGGGCAGGAGACAGATTATGAATAAGTACAGAAAACAAGACATAAATTAGAGTAAAAAAGCAGGAGAACGATACATAGATGATAGACCAAAATAATTATAACATCTAAGTTTGGAACAATTTAGAAACTCGTCTTAATGAAAAGCCAGTAATGAGAGAATAATAAAAGGTAAACCATAACTTGGCAGGCGTACCGACGGCACTGATTAAGGCAAGCTTTCATGACACCCGCAGAGCCGTTAGAACGCATGACATACTTTCCGCACGAACACACGGTCGTTTTTTCATTTTCGTTGGTTTCTTCACTTTCATGCTTCAACAGAATTCCAGTACTAATAAGTCTTATATAGATCTTATATCTAGCTCAACTTCCACACATCAGCGATTTCTCAGAACTATACTAGGACTTTTAATCGATTTGAGTAAAGGTCATTAATTTTCTTCCTCCATCCTCTAGCTAATAATGAAAAACTGTGCGAAAAGAAGAATGATAAAAGAAGTGGTCTTTTTCTTAATAAATTAATTTGCCTGTCTTCTTTATAATAAAGGTATAGGGCAAAATAACAATACGGTAGGAAAGAACAGTCAAGTTACTGTCTACGATGCAAAAAAAAATAACCGTGGGTAAAGACCTAATTAATTGACCAGTAATTAAAACGACAATATAATGGGACGATTTCGATGTTATTTAAATACATTAGAATAGGAATCTAGAAAACTGCATAATTATCACCTTCTGCATTTTAACTAGCTCCTATAAAAAAAACCCGTGATAACAGTTTGCGCCTTGAAGAGATTCTTATTGATATTAGTAGGTTCTTATAAGATTCGATACACGCCAATGAAACCACAATTATTATTTGGCAATAGTTATTAAACGTCAGTTGCAAGGTTGCAACTAATTAACAGTGTCAATAACATTGGTAACGGGAAATTTAACATGTTTACCATTTGTTTCGAGTTCCCGATATTTCGGCGCTGTTGCAAACGCATGATCACGATAGGCTGAAGTTATTGCGGGTGGGTGTTTATGAGCTGACAAATCGGTCTACGCTCTTTCTTGTTCGTCTTTTTTTGCCCCGTACCACTACCACTGTCACTCACAACTCGAATCTGTTCCCGACACACGAAACTCACTGTGTCCACTCGCGAACTTTTTACGGCACTTTTTCGGTTTTGACACAGTTGAACCACTGGATTCTAGGTTCTTGACAGTTGAAACCCATCCTCCTGGTTGAAGTTCTTATAGTAGGTAATTTCAATTGCTTCTCTTACCAGTCCGGGTATAGTGTCGTTCTGTCGAGATGACCTAAGGGTTATTTAATTCAATCCAGTAGTTCGATCCTGATTCCAGCAGTCGTTGAGCAATGGCCGATTTTTGGGAGTCATTTATTTTTAACCACCCTGATGTGTTCCGCCATTCGACAAGCTACCGTACGTTTCGTCTGACCGATATACACTTGCCGCAACTGCAATCCACTTATAAACACCGGGCTTTTCCAGCGGAAAGTTGTTCTTCGGCGAACGCAACGTCTGAGACATCCCTGTAAGGAGCGAAGACAGTCTTTAGGGCGGCGGCGTAGTAGTTTAAAAACTTAATTAACAGTGGTTTTTAAGTTAATAGATATCAAGTATCTGTAATCCATTGAAGTTAGTCCAATTTGACAAGTCTTGAAATTCACCTGATAGCGCCATAGCTTATTATTGCAGTTCCCGTAATTATATAGATAGAATAGATCTAGGTGTTAGTAACCATTCAATGCACGATACAATATTTATGGAAACATTATTATTGTTGGGTTTAAGCATATAAACAAAGGTATAGCATAAACCGTACTATGCACTTGGACTGCCCAACTGCGTTAGGTGCTGCCCAACTGCGGTTGGATGTCTTAGAATGTTTGGTTCTAGCCAGTTTTTTCACGATAATTCCATTGGTTCTGAAATAAATTTTCCGAAGTAAAGTCGTTCTGACGTCAGTCGGATCAGTTACCACAGAATCTCCATCACACGGTTTAGTTCGAAAGTACTTTATTTTCCTGAAATCAAATCAAATAACAAGCAGACGTAATGTCGATACGCAGTTGCAATATTATCAAAATTAAAAGAGGGATTTCATAGTCCATTGTACAGAGGTTTTTTTTTCATTCTCCATCTCTCTGTTATAGTGAAACCCTTTGGACAACACTGTTCCTATACAAAGTTCCATGGAAAATATTTACTTAGAGTTGAAACCGTGCTGTTTCAGTACAAAAGAAATAATCTCTAAAAAAACTGCGATGCAGACTGCGATCCGAACTGCGATCCAGATGGTATTCCATCGCAGTTCTTTATTCCTAAACAATTAGAAAAAAAAACAAACTGCGTTTTTTATCAATATGTAGGGTTCCACAGCCAAATGGTAAAAACTAAATCCTTATTTTTTCGTCTCGTCTGTAGGTGTGAGCCATTGTGCTCCAATACTTAAGACTATTGGCCAACTTTAAATGTTTGGCAGGAAGGTATGAAACGTTGAAGGATAAAAAAGACGTTTCAAAATAACTTTTTTGTAACAGTTAGATCAACATCATTTGCCTAACATTTTCGCAACTTTGTTCTAGTCTAACTGGAGTTTGTTATTCATTAGAATAATTATGAGATATTTTGCAACTTATTAGTGATTTAATTTTGTAACACGTTACTATTGACAGGCGTCGATCAGGTTTTGATAATCAAGCCTTCTACTACGGAACCCTTTCCTGTTCGTACGTACTTCGCTGGACTTTTTATTTTATTCAGTCTACGCTACCATGTGATTGTGAGTAGGATTATTTCTCACGCTTACATTTCACACATGATGTACAACCGTGGTCCACGGCCGTGTCGGCCCATTTCCACTTTTATGCTCTTTGGGGTAAAGTTGAAAAGGGGTTTTCGATTGAGATAGTAGACACATACTGTCTGTGTACTGTCATTCCTAATTAGGTTTTCATTTACTGTGAGGTAGTATCTGTAATGTTCGGTGACATTAAAGTCGTGTTAATCCGAGCAGGACCATTTTTAACCGACTTCTAAAAAAGGAGGAGGTTCTCAATTCGGATGTTTGTATTTTTTTTAAAGGTGAAAGCTTTTATTAATATAATTGGGAACTTTTTAGCGGTCGAGATATAATAATGTAACTCATATTGACAAACAAAGAACAAAGATACACTTTTTATTTTACTAAGGAATACCTTTATGTGCCCAATAACTACGTATATTATAAAAAAAAAAAAACATATTTTAATTGATCTTAGAACAAATTACAAATATCATCAGCTATTCCTAATTCTCAGCCTAGAAACAATAATGCATCTTAATTTGCAACAAAAAATTTTACTTCTCAGGAACTGTTCGTTCACCAAAACATTAATCAAATGTTAGCGTTTTATTGTACAATGACGTGATCATGTGGGTAGGTATGCCATGAAAACAGATGTCGAATCAAGGGCCCCGTTCTTTAAAAATAACACGCTAGAATCATGATTGTATCGTACAAGCATTTCTACACAGTATGCTTGTAACTTTTTTCTAAAGTATCTTCTTGAGTAAAATGATGTCAAACTTTTAAAGCACGGCCTGAACAACTTCTTGTTGGCTGTAATTTTCTCTCTCCTTCTAAGAAAATAAGACTACATCTATATAATAGCTACATTTCTCAACAGAAAAAAAAATGCAGCAAAAAAAATATCAGCTGCCTATACATTTGGGAAGAAGCTAGGTAGAAAAAGTGCTTTGCATTGCATGCCGGGTACAGCTAGTATCAAATTATTTGCAACTTGTTCCCAATTTCATCCCATCTTTATCAGCCTGGAATCATCCACTGCTGGGATAGGCCTCCGATTTTTGCCGCCACACTTCCCAGTTCTGTAAATTAAAAATTCTTCCCATTAAGGCTAAATTCCATAATGTTGTTGATCTATTATAGCTTCGGTAAATGAACACAACTGTAACTCACAAGGTTCGTGATAGCCAATATTGATTAAATATGCTCTTTTCGTGTTTATTAGGTGGTACCGTAAGTTATGAGATGTAGCGGGATTGCATTATGAATACAATGATAAATAACGACCCAAATTACAATTGAGCGTCCAACATGTCTCAGAAATAATAAATATTATTCCAAAAATGCATTCTGTCCAGTTCAAAGCCTTCAGTCAGATCATTTTTTTAAGAGAAAAAATATTTTATTAATTCTGTAATGTACAGGTAATAGTTATTTCCTCATTATGTAACGAATAAACCAAAATATGGAGACGTTATGGGTTAGCGTCATTCATTTATTGTTACAGCAAAGCTGTAAAGAGGACAAAAATTCACAGGAAGGCAAAAGAACCAACAAAACACTAGTATTTTGTGAACATTAAGTTAGATAACCAAATCCTCTTGATATAAAGACCAAGTAACGTTATGCCAAACTTAGTCTTCGAAAAGTGAATCTGAAGGTCGTTCATAATCTTGTTGTAACTTTAGTCAATGTTTATATAGGGGCTAGTGTTTATGTCATCAAAGAAGAAATCTCAGCTTACTAGGTCATTAGGAACGTTAAGAACTGATAACAGCCAAATCTTTATCAACCTTGAAAGTGTTGACCATGACGTAATTATCTCACTTAGCGTCTTACTTGGTTATCGTTTAGTATAAAATATTTTGTTCTACAGTTTTGTCATGAATTTTCTTTCGAAAACTATAGTAGTTTTCACTTAATGAAGCCTTAATAAAATATGCAGTAGGTTTTAGTGGATTGTGATGTTATTTTTAAAATGCAATAGTTAAATCTACCATAGGTGTCCTTCGCAGAGTTTCCGAACATTGAGATGGCATGCGATAGGAGAGGCCAAAGAAGGTTGATGGTTATAAACACAATACGTAAAACGACAGAATGTATTGTTCACAGACTTGTTTAAAACTTTAAACCAAAACAGAAAAGAATCAAGTTTCGGTTACACAATAAAAATAAAGACTTGTACTGACGAAATTAGCAATAAAACGAGAGATTTAACGCTGACGTGCCTGTTGACCAAAAAAACAAACGGGAGATCGTCTGACATTGGCGTGGGGATATAACTTGCTTGTATACTTCTTATTTTGGACTCTACGTGGGATTTTTGTTAGTTCTAGTTATAATGATTAAAATTATGGCTTTTGTTCTATAAAATTTACGGCAGAGTTACGAAATAAATTCACCTTAACAAATTATTTTATATTTTTTATTGCCGTCTAAACCAATATTTGAAAAAAATCTTTTTCTATTATCAAGTTTGTTTCATAATTCATCAAGGAATACAGTTGGTGATTACTGTAAGTGTGTGGACATACCCACATAAGTTTTTGTGTAGGCAGTGTTATGTACACACACGTCACAACATGTCATCGAAATACCCAACAAAATGTTGATTAAGAAAAGGACATCACTATCTAAAATCAAAGTGACAAGCCTTCAATTAACGAAGCAGAAAAGCACATATTCTTCTTGAATTTTGTTTTTCTGTACCGTACCTAGGAACCTTCGATTTATGGAAATATTCAAATTCTTGACTTCAGACATCCACGTAAGCCTTCCGCGTTGTTTCATTCCTGACTTGTGGTCACTCTAAATAAACCGTAATAACGTCACAGGAATAAATGTCATTTATTTAAACTTCATGTACAACAGTGGTACATAGGCGGACTTAATTCCACAAGACATTCTCTACCAGTCAACTTTTGGGTTAAATAAGACAACATTGTGATAGGGTACAAAAATAAAATCTAAAAATAATTACGTGTTAAATATACTTTCTTTCTTTGTTTTGGACAGCCAAAATAGAATCGAACCAGTCTGTGGTTAGATTCTCTTTTAGAAGCTAGGTTAATTATTAGGCTGGACAAGCCTTTCCCATATAGGGTTAATCTATTTTTATTCCAGTCTGCCGATTTTAGGTTTCTACGGAAATACTTCAGTCTGAATGACCGATTTTTACACAGCCAAACCATATCCCCTTTTAACAAAGAGAAAGAAAACTTTATTTGGAAGACGGAAATATAAATATAATTAAAGGGTATTAAAACTGGATGTCAATATTTTAACATAATTAAACATTTTTCTTTTGTTTTATCACTTTCAGAGATCAATATCCATAGCCTTTGTGGAGTATTACAAGGTAGTTTTATCGGACCTTCTTTAATTTACAAGCAGCGGATTTTACTTGATTAATAAAGTATCTCATAGCTGCATCAAATAGGATTATATGTGCAGTTAACCTAACAACGAAGCCTGTTACAAATAAAAATCAATCATCAGTGGCTTCCTATAAATCAGTGAGCGAGCTTAATCGTACAAAATCTCAGCGCTTCACCTGGCCGCCGCGGCTTGCAATAAAAACAAAGTTTTATAAACTAATGACAGCTGTCATGGTGACAGATGTGCTGGGCACACTCAGCCATGTTTAATCGACAGAATACGACAAAGATGGACGACTGTACATCGAGCGTAGAATCGTACGGAGGCGCGTTCATGTCAAACGATATGAAGGGCTATCGGGTGACACATAGTGAGAGCGAATGTCTGAGCTAGTTTTGGTTTTGAAACCCTTCAGAAGCTCTTTGCTCAACTTAATACAGACACGTTTGAACTGAAATTCTTAATCTTTGTTGGTCGTCCTCTTAGTAACTCATTCCTAAATACGATGAAATTTTAGATATTACATGAAGACTAGTTGATGAGGAGGAGCTCGTGGCTGAATAAAGACAGCCTCACGGGACGATGTTTAAGGTCAAGCCGTGCTTGCTGAGGTTAGTCCGTGGATGGGTGACCATAATTACATACCGAGTTTCCTCCGTGCCTCTGAAAGCACGTTAAGCCGTTGGTCCGTTTGTAGATCTTTGACAGACGTTACGGGTATTGAGAAGCCAAAAAGTCTGACATCCAGTCTTACCAAGTGGTATCGTATTACCCAGTTACTGGATTGTGGAGGTCAGATAGGCAGGACGACATGAAGACTAGTTTAAGAAAAAAACCACTCGTGTTTATTTGCACTTCCATGTAGTGAAAGCTATCAACAGTTTATCGCACTAGGCAACAAATGATTTCGTTTGAGGTTCACTAATTCTTTCCTAACAAAATAATGTCGATACTTACTTACCTAGGAAACTAACTTACTTACTTAATTATCACATGTTAACAAAAATGCGAGATTACAGTATTCTACTGTGAATTTAAAAGCAACTTTAATCTGTCAACGAAATCTTTAAACCTAACGTGAAACCTGAAAAAAAAAGTCATTAGAATCACGACAAGCTTATCAAACTAAAAATATCTCCGATGTACAGCAATTCACATTGTTGAAGCATTCGATGACGAAGGTCCTCTTTCGACTGCCAATTAAACAAACTAAGTAATAAGCTTTTGATTGAACCGATCAGTGTGGTGTTCGCAAAACAAACAGCAACGTGAAACTGATTCAACATTCCGCTGCGTATTTTTTATAGCTCGACTACACGATCACATAGGAGTTTCACACATGAAACAAACAGGAATCTAACAAAATGAGAAACCCCGGAAGGGCGTGGATAGCCCTTCTTGCGGTCACCGCCATAGTTGGAGTGCAAGCACAACAACAATACTTCATCAGACGTAAGTACCAACTGAGAATATTGCCCTTATCCTGTTACACCAACACTTAATTCAGCGCCGAATATTGATGATCCATCAGCGCGCTTTTATTCATTTATAAATGTCACCTAGTGTTAATGAAACAGGACTTAGTTTTAAGTGTGAGTTTATTTGACACTGAGTTTATACATGTGTCAGATGTAGACTACGCAATCGATTGTATTGCATTTAAGTGTTTTAGTAGTATTGGATGGGGACGTTATTGTAAGTACATATTTGTATATAGTTCGAGGTAGAGCACTGGCTTAAGTACGCCCACGGCTTAAGAATACCGACTAATGAAGTGGGTCGGCAAGTAAGTAAGATTACAACAACAGTCTCTAGTAACACACTAACACCCTATTAAGAGGAACTCTAGCCCCGAGGAATTTGACGAATAGGTATTTGAATAAACTATTGCCGTCGTGCTGCGCCCGACCAAGCACCCGTAAAGGGCGAAAGGGACAATAGCAGCTCAGGCTGATTTTACCTACAAAAAAGAAAAAGTTTTTGGATTGTCATAATTCTTTTAATGATTATGTTTTGAAAAAAAGGAAATGATAGAGGCATGTATTAATAAGACCTAGATTTATTGGAAAAAAAACATTGCTCTAGACGCATTATCCACGAAGAAAACAGCGGAATACGTTTGTATGGAGAAAGGCCCACTAGAGTCCCCTCTTAATAAAATCAATTCTCCGTACGCAGAACCTAACCGTGATAAAATAAAAATAAATAATCATTGCTTTCCTTCAGACCTATATGCGTAACAACATAAAATCAAAAGTTAACGACGAAAATATTTAATTAAGAGCACAATATTCGCGGAACAATAACTGATTAAAACAGAAACGGGGTTAAAAACTAAATTAACATAGTTTAAAATATTCAATATGAATCGGAGACATGTAGGTCAGGGAAGCTGCATAATTATCACGTGAAACGCCGATAACATGACGGGAAACTCGTAAAAAGGCCGTTCAACCTGACGAGATGTGTGTCTCAGATGATTCAGAAGCTGTGGTCACAGCTGTTCTTCAGAACTTGGCCAATAACCGAAGTTAATGGTTAGTAACACATTAAAATCAAAACCGTTTGCATCATATCAGGCAGGCAAGCACCAGGTTTTAAAGTTTCAGATCTTCTGTATTTTATAGTATTAATAAAACTTGTGAAGTTTGAAACTTGGTTTTAAATGCTAAAGTTGATGCTAAATGCTATAAATAATTAAATAGCAAAGATGTATTAAGCACATAAATAAATGGTTCTACGATTCATACAAAAGTTAACATGTACACAAACGCTTTACACAGCTTTTGTATCTGTGTTTTGCATTACATCCAATTGACTAAGGGCGTGTTTAATCATATCTTACTGTCAGGCTTGACCTCGATCTGGTTTAGAAACAGGAAAGGCATAGACCTGGTCGGGTTTTAAAAATTAACACTAAAAAACTACTAATTAAATTTCAGATTTTTAGTTACTTAAATTACGAAGTTCAAAAGACGCGAATGTCTTAACATTATACCGGTAGTAAAGGAATGATTGTAATTAATAGGAGGTATTCCACGAAGCACACCCAAACGAAGCACACCCAGACGAAGCACACCTAAAGTATTCCACTTAGCACACCCGTAGGTGGGCTTCAAATATTTTTTTTAAATAATTAATTTCCTATTCCACGAAGCACACCTACGAATATCACTCGCATAGTGCGGAGTCTAAGAAAACGTAAAACAGGTAGCTATAAGAAAACTTCAACATCTCTATGGAATACTATATTTACAATGTTTTTGATATTTTTCCAAGTTTTTATTGCAATTATTAGAGTATTTTTATTATTCACTAAACAGGTAGCTATAAGAAAACTGAAACATAGATCTCTATGTAAAACAATATTTACAATATTTTTGATATTTGTCCAAGTTTTTCTTGCAATTATGAAATAATCTGTGATTTTAAATAGTAAGATTACAAAAATAACAAATATTGTGTCACATTATTATAATGAAACTGAATGATGTTAGAAAAAGTTAGTCTTTTAAATAATAAATATTTACTTCTATCGACATTTTTAATTCTTAGTCCCCGCACTATGCGAGTGATATTCGTAGGTGTGCTTCGTGGAGTAGGAAAAATAATTATTTAAAAATTTTATTTGTAGCCCACCTACGGGTGTGCTAAGTGGAATACTTTAGGTGTGCTTCGTCTGGGTGTGCTTCGTTTGGGTGTGCTTCGTGGAATACCTCATTAATAGGGTTTATGGATAAAACACATTTATTTTGATGGTTTGATAGTCTATATCAAATGACTATACTAGCTCAAACATACTAGGTTTTACTTCGGAATCACCAAATAGTCCCTACACCTGGCGCTTGAGGACTTAAAATGGCCACTGATGCCGTGATTATCATGGCTGGCAACTGGCGTGTTTAATGCTTAACCTGATGTCAGAGTTTTTATCCCGCTCATGGACCTATGACTTGTTTTGGTTAAATATCTCAATCGCGCTGTTAAAGTTATCCGCGACTTAACCTTATATAGGAAAACCCGACAACTACTGTCGGGCAACGGCCCATCGGACATAACACCTGTCTGGTCGGAAGATCCTCCCTTTTCTATGCAGTATTGAGGAACTTTACACCCTGTTCTTCATATTTCCTTTACTACAAATATTTTAAAAGAAACCCGTTCATCCCCTCTAAACTTTCCGATGTCTGTCCTTTTAATATGAACTCGGACCCTCGAAGGCGTGCCACAATCTACGTTCGCCAGTGCGGGACAAAACAATAATTGTGACCGTTACTGCCTCAATGTTGTCAGTGCACTGATTGTCCTTCACTGAGGGCGGGTGCCTTGTCAAATTAATTTTTTATAGCCGTCTATAAACTGTAAATATAGCTACGTAAATTGACAACGTTGGGGGACACTTGTATGGAAAGATAGTTTTTTTTAAACTTTTTTTGGATAGACTTTTTTTTAACATCTATCATTAGTTACACCATCACCAGCCCATACTTAACGCCATCATAATATGATGGCGTTGATCATGGGCTGGTGACATGATATCATCGTAACATTAATTGATGGACTTCAAACTGTCAGCATTATTTTTGACCAGCTGTGAAATTAATTCCTATGTGATTAATAGTACCGACGAATTCTCAGTTACCCCCCAGAGATCCGTAGCAGCAAACTAATTGAACTTGATAAAAACCTCATTAGAATTAATAACTGTACTTGAAAGTAACAGACATTTCATTAACTCATCTTGGTTTTGATAGTTAACAAGATGTCATTGTTCGTATATATCGGTTCGTTGCGACGACAGATAGACAGACTCGCGTCTTTATTAATTCTGAACGAAGGGCCGACGCCTTTATAGCGATTGAACAGAAAATATTTAAATTAAAAAATATGACGGACTATGCAATACTCTTTATAACTCAATGACTAAACTAATACTCATCTTATCATTGTAAGTCGAGTATTAGGTATTAAATTAATAGATAAGTTTTTTTTTTTAACTTTAGTTTTCCTTTGTCGGTGATGATGAATTGAGCCTAGCTTTTGTTCATTGTAACTTAACCCATCAAGCGATTATGTATAACCCACCCACCCCACGTAAGAACTCCACGGTTTTAACGAGAATAGATTAAATTTAGTGTTGTTTCGACTTCATTTTTTTATGTACAACAACATTTGACGGGTTAAATACAAATGCTCACAGGTCTAAGGGTCTTTTAGTTTCAAAAACCCATCAATCAAGAATCTTGAAGTAATTTTGGCCGTTTGTCTCTCGGCCTGGTTCTATTTCTGCCCCGGTCACCTGCTCGCTGGGAATAGAAGCTGAGACATTGCTATAGGCGCAATGATCGACTGATCGACGAGTCATGGTTATTTGTGATGCCGTGCGAACCGTGTCAGTCGCAGTTCGTTTTCATCAACACTAAGCGATCACTAACTATAGTGTTAGATTTTCAACTATCGGCGCAGAACTGAATGTTGATCCTACAACAATGTGCCGTTACTTAGCCATCTTTTTGGGTGTCGCTTAAATTTAATTGAAATGCCTTTTGTCGTGGCCCTCTGGAATATTGCTATGGCACATTTATTCAAAACTCCCGAATCATTGCAACCCTTCAGTGCCGCTCCTATCTTTATTAGTTTCTAAACCTAAGGCTAGCTGATAGCTAGAACCTCGTTTGCTTGCTCGGGACCTCAGTCTACAAAAGTTACAGGGTGTCCGAAGCAAATCCGTCAGTCACAACTCTACGGTAATTGATCGGGTAAGGCGCCTATTCAATATTCATGAACCTCTTTGTCAACGGTTGGACGACAAAGAAACTGATTTTTCAATAGGTTAAAGTTCTCTGATGCACTCTTCTGAAGTTTCTTGCGGGAAACGAGAACTTGAGCACTTACTTGTCAAGATTTTTCATTTAGGTAATTTATTAAAATATTTTTTATGTACTGTTTGGTTAATGTGATCTATTTTATTGATAATAGAATATTTAGAATATTCATCATGAATACTTTTAGTTACTGCTACTCGCCTAATTTCAAAACCTTTCGAGTAAAAACTTAAATAAAACTTAGGTACTAGTTAGTTTATTATTAAACAAATTGCTAGTAAATGTATGCCAGCTAATGGCCTCATTATTATGATAAAACGAGTGCATTTTTATTCATCCTTAATTTTTTGTAAACGACCCTCTTTGGGTTCACGAAAGATTAACCACAACTGTAGAAGACGAAATTTACATGATAGGGACGCGAGATTTTAATAGAATTTGTATAAATTCATACGTTTGTGTCTCTAAAAAAATAATCAAAGTACGGTTTAATTTTATTTTGATACGAATAATGACTAGTACGTGCCCGCGGTTAAGTCCGCGGCATAAAATACATACACGGTGTAAATCACCTCATCACGAAGCCGTGAACCAAGCATTCTGTACATGAAACTAAGTAACTTTACGCAAAAATTATTGCTGGGAAACGATTTTTTTTTGGGGGGTTTAAAATCATGTTTTGTGGTAGAACTCAATGTAACGCACTCAAAACATTGTGCTGATGGACGGATTGAATAGTACGGGGGTCATGGAGGTGTTTAAAGTAAAAATCTTTCATTAAAAACTTGTATTTAAAAAAATACTTGTCAAAAAGTTGGAACTTTGACCCCTAATATCTCCGTAACTAGAAGGTTCCCAGGTATGGTGTAGAACAAAAAAATGATCCCAATGACAGGGAGAACCAGTGCCTCTCGGCTTCGTTAAGAGGTGTTTTACACCCTTTATAAGTAAGTATCATAAACTCACTCGGCAATAGTGTAGGTTTCTTACACTGAACATAAAACCGGATGAAAAGTTTCGGAGATTTCCTTGTAAATACAAACTGCAAAATCAAATTAATAACATAAACTCGATGCATTTATTGATTACATAACTCGAATGAACTTTAGACAGTCCAGTCGTAAGTGAATGTCATAAAACACCTAGATACGCCTAACTACCCTCATACCAATAGTTTACAGGTACACTTAAACACTGGTATGGGTAACTAATAAATATTTTAATAGCACTTCTTAAATTCTTAACTCTATATTTTAGCAACAACTTTAGATAGGAAACGGAACTATTAAAAATATTTTGTCATTCCTAGTAAAAGTACCCATGGTACAGGAGAAATTCCTAGTGTGGGGCAACGGTATTCTATGCAAAAGCTACCGGCCGGATTTAGTGATTTCTGGAATTTTACTGAAAAATAGAAAATCCGACGACGTTTCTTCATTTTAGTTTAATGGATAGGTATAGTGCCGTATAATGTATCAATCAATTCAATCAGTATGACGGTAATGTATTAGATACGGTCACGCTATCAAGACTCACAACAAAATAGTGATGGAACATCTGACCATACTTCCACAACGTTCCATAAGCGTAGTCTCTTTCAAAGCGTACCGTAATAGGATTAAGTTTATCCCATGTTTTGCATATTTCATCAATCGCCATTGTGTCGTCTAACGATGTACAAATGTGAGATGTGTCTCTTTACGAAGACCCGCGTTTGAAGGCGTTCTTTATAATTCAACTCTGTGTGTACTAAATGTTGGTTCGGTCATTACCCCGCACTGACTTAGTGATTCGAGAGGCTTTTTGTCGTATACGACGACAATAGAGACGTCACGGAGAATTATTTAAACAATTGACAATGCAACGCTGTAGTTCAAAACATCTGTGGGTACACCTGATAGAAATGTGGGTAGCAGGATCCGATATAATGGAGTATTTAAATAGAATATAATAGTCGAACAAGCAAGCAATTTGCAACAAGGCAGGCAATTAGGCAATTTGGAACACTGCAATTAGCTTCTGCCTCCTAGCCTTTTTCCAATGTTTGCGTCTACTAGGTGAGATGATTTCATAGCTTACAAATTATAAAAATAATGTAAGTGGAAATACATTGTGAAGGATGCCACGGTTAACATATGTTGGATATGCCACTGCCCGGGAGAATCGATCTGACACGTTATCTCTGGGTGTTCTCGTCTGGCTAATGGAAAGTAGATACTTGCATAGACACAACCTCACTGCCAGGATTATCCACTAGCAGCTAGATTTGAACTACAACCTTGTGGAACCAGAAGTGCCATACTATATGTATGTGCCCGAAACAGTTCTCGATGATGGTAATATCACGTTGTATTGGGAACGATCTATCGTCACTGACAGGACTATTGTTGCCAATAAGCCTGACATGGTAGATCTATTGGAGCTTTGCGCAATGATTGTTGATATAAGGGTCCGCAGGACGAGACCCTCGTGAAAATAGAGAAAGAAAAGCAATTGAAGTATCAATAGATCTGACTCGCGATGTTGTCGACATGTGGGACGTGAGCCCACCAGTCATTGTGCCGATAACCATTTGCCGACATGACTAGTCAAAAGCCTCAACCAACATCTGAGGACGCTTTCGTTTGGCAGCTGGATCAAGCGCTTGATTCAGAAAGCATTAGGTACTTCTGGACACGGCGCGTATTGTTATTAGATTCTTCTCTCAAGCGATATACTACAATTAGCGACCTATCAGAGTAATTATTAATTAGGTTCATTACAAGTTTGCTTGAACATCTCGAACATACCGATATTCTCTATAGCAGGATCGGTGACCGAAAAAATATAGAGCGAATGAATGTGTTTATTCATCAAAATAAAGTGTTTTGTTATAAAAACCTACATCATTAACGAAAAATTAAAATGAGTCGAATGAATGAATGAAGAATGATTTTATTAAAATGAAAAAATCCTTAATAATAATAATAATAATAATATTTATTTATTTTCAGGCAACTTTGGCCCATAGATATATACCTTACAGTCTAACATACATATGATAAAATACAATTTGTGTTAGTAAATAAAACCTTAAAACTACATGTGTTAGTAGCACTTCACTTGCACACTACGTCACTGTGCGTTCATGTGGCACTTGCCCGCGGAAGCGACGGAACACCACTCCCTGCGGCCAAAAGTCCTCTTGCAAGACGAGGTGCAGATAACAAGTTGGTATTCGCACCACGAACGCCTTAAAGTTGACGTTGCGGCGCGACTCAAGCAGCTGCACTCTCGCCACGTAGTTGGTCTTCTGGCGCACGTACTCCACGATGTCCTCCGCCGTAGTGGTGTAGTGTAGGCGGGAGATGTACACCGGAGTGTTCGGCTTCGCGGCACGAATACGCACGTTGGGCTCCGAAGGAGCCTTGCCGCAGCGGTTCTTGTTGGTCAGTTGACGGCGTTTCCTCCTCAACACCGTCACAAAACCATCATCAGCCCCAATCGGTGCCATTTCAGGCAGGGGCTTCCCAGCGGGAGCAGTTTTGCCCGCGACTACGCTAGCAAAATCTACAGGAACTTGCCGAGATTTTGCAGACGCTGCAGAGACAGGCAGCGGGTCGTGCGGTCGTGCGGCGGCGAGGCGAGGAGCCACAGGGACGGGAGCGGGGCAGCGGGGCGCACGAGGAACGCATTCCGCAGGCTCAGCATTCTTCGGCGAGGACGGCGACAAAACTGCTGACGCAAAACTGGCCGATGATACATCGAGGCCAGCTCCGCGACGCGTGTTTACGTTCGATGCACCCGACGGTGACCCAGATACCGTTGCCTTTTGACGCAACTGATTGACTTCGTTGCGTAATTCGGCGACGGCATTTTGGGATGCATCTAACTTCTTCTGCACATCCGCTAGACTTGCCTTAAGAAGAACGATGTCCTTCAAAAGGCTAGTTACATCGACATGGTCGAATGTGACGGGAGGGAGCTTATTCAAGTCCTTCGCCACGAACGTCGGCACGTCTTAATGCCCCACAACACTGCTTACACACGCAGTTTAACTATGAGATCGTTGAGTCTCTCTTATTATCAAGTAAGTAGTAGTAGTAGTAGTATAACCCAATATACACCGTGTAAATCACCTCATCACGAAGCCGTCACCAAGCATTCTGTACATGAAACTAAGTAACTTTACGCAAAATATATTGCTGGGAAACGACTTTTTTTTGGGGGGGTGTAAAATCATGTTTTGTGGTAGAACTCAATGTAACGCACTCAAAACATTGTGCTGATGGACGGATTGAATAGAACGGGGGTCGTGTAAGTGTTTAAAGTAAAAATCTTACATTAAAAACTTGTATTTAAAAAAATACTTGTCAAAAAGTTGAAACTTTGACCCCTAATATCTCCGTAACTATAAGTTTCCCAGATATGGGTAGAACAAAAAAAATATCGCAAGGACAGGGAGAACCAGTGCCTTTCGGCTTCGTTAAGAGGTGTTTTACACTCTTTATACTTATAACCTAAATTCACTACATAGAATCTAATAAATATTTTTTAAGTTTCCGTGCGAATTTTAATTTATTATCTTCTTGTCTGATGTGTTCAATAAATAGGGAACGCGTTTTTTTAAAGTTCTGTCACCATAGTAATTACTAACTCTGGGTACATCATATTTGCCTGCTGTCATCGACCTGGTAGTATACCTGTTAGAAACTAGTGCGACACTATCCCGACTGCCATGGTTATTGACTAATAATACGTAATACTAAATACGTAATACTACATTCTACATAATTATATCTTTATTAAGGCAGATATGCAAATTGGATAATTGTTGACGAGTGGTAATACCTATTTTGATAGAAATCCAATAAATGAGTTAAACCACATGATGGATATAATTTTCGACCGACATACCTCACGCACTCAAAGCACTGAGTTTCACTTCATTCACTTACGTTAGGGTAATAAAATTAATATGATTGTTACAATTTTAATGAAAATTTGATCCATCCACTAATGTAGTTCATAGTTAGTGCATTCGTTAAATAACTCGAATCACAGAGTGTTACAACGCAGGATTCAATTCCCAATAATTTTCCGCTGAAATACCTTTGCGAGCATTGATGTATTCTGAATTTAGCAAATACATCTGATGATTACGGAATATAATTCACAGGCTGAAATAGCAAACAATGTTCGGCTGAAATACCGAAATAAAGCTAGCATTATTCCTTTTATAATCTGTAATGTGGATCAACATCAAAGTAAGGTAGTTTAGCAGCATGATAAATGATAACATTAAGTAACTCAACTTTGTCAACTCAAATTTTGCGATTTTTTTCTATCAACTGCGCGAATTCCCCCACTGCAGGGAATAGGCCTAACTCAAATTTTGCGATTTTATTCTTATACGTTTCCTGCTCATCTCTATCATCTGCGCAAATTCCCCAGGCAAGCTCCACTGCTGGGAATAGGCCTCTCTTTTCTAGAGCTTAACTCCGCATTCCCGTGCCAGCCTCATCCAGGTTTTACCGGGAATGGCAATAATGTCGTCTGCATCTGGCTGTCGGACGTATTACACTTCTCTTTAGTAGTCGTTAGACTCCACTCAAATAGCTTAACTCCAGCTTCCATCGCTGCCCCTTACTAGGTGCACTTGCCAACATTTCCCCACAAAAAGTTACTTCTATGTGAATGCATCTTTTTACTGCACAATCAAAACAATCGTTTGAAATACATCGCTTGCCACATACTAATGTAAAAATGACACATGCGAAATGGGACGTAAATCAGCACGAGATATAATAAATTGTAGCATTGACGTTCAATGGACGTCAAACAACCAACAACGAACGTGAGAATACGCAGAACGAGCCGGGAATAAAAAGTAGTCTAAATGTCTCATGTGTGCATGAAGAGGCAGAAGAGCTCGTTGCTAAATAATAACAGCCGCATGGGTCGATCTTCGAGTTTCGGGTAACCATCATTATATACATATCGAGTTTCCTCCGTGCCTCGGAAAGCACGTTAAGCATTTGGTCTGGGCTGTCATTTGTAGATCTTTGACAGTCGTTACAAGTAGACAGAAGCCAAAAGTCTGACGTCCTAGTCTTACCAAGGGGTTCTGTATTACCCAGTTACTGGGTTGTGGAGGTCAGATAGGCAATCGCTTCATGTAAAATAAACAAACGTTTAAAAAAAGGCTAGGCTGATGATGGTGTGCATGAATCGTCAATCACCGTCCACATTGCTACTGAATTTGTTAGTTTCCGGTCAGTTTTGATCAAAATTGTCATTGGTAAATTAGGTTTTTCACAATATTGGCAATACTTCCCTTTTAGTACTTAAAAAATAAAATCATAAAGAGTAACTAAACTTAACTTCTTGTTAAAAGTTTTGAAACACATCACGAAGCAATCTCTAATTTCCACACTTTTCTACTTTTGACTTGATGTCATTATAAGCACCCTTCAATGCGACTCATCTAAACAGCGGTGTCAATATCTTCTTTGTAAGCAAAAATAAATAAATAATTTTAGAGTGACGTAATAAAAACCCAGTGTTCCTATGTTTTATGGTAAGCCTAGGCCTACTTAAATGCAGCATTTACTGTTTTCTGACAATAATAAGATACAGAGCCGCTATTGTGGTGTCAATTGAACAAGTTCAAGTTGTTGTCTACCTAGTATAGTGCACGGACGTACGATCGCGCGCGCGAGCTCTTTCGCGAGAGTTTTCTGCTGACGGATCACAACAACGTCGCGTCGCGGCGTACCTACGTCAATATATCGGGGTCAGTGTCATGACCTAGTTACAAGTGCGGAAATCATGAAGTGTTTACAATAACTTATTGTATAGGTGTTAAACTCGCCTTACAACTTAATAATGGCTACAAAAAAGTCTATTACTATTAAAACTGACCTAGAAAGGCAGTTATATGACTGTTATCTCCAAGAGAAAACAGATAGAGAAAACCTGCAAGTCATGGTACGTAAATTGAATGTACAAATTGATGCCCTGCAGGAACAAGTTCAGACACTTCAAGGAGAATTGAACTGCATCAAAGAAACAAAAGGGACTACTGAACCTGCTCAGACTACAAAAAACGACGTGGAATACTGTACAGACGAGGATGACCTTGCTAAAGAGACTGAGTGGATTAGGGCCAAGAGCAGGAAGAAAAGGAAGCTTAACACCTCCCTCTCTCCAAAACAACAACCCGGAAGCGCCCAACAAGACAATCATCAAAATCATCAAAAAAATGAGAAAGTGACTTCGGTCAAAAAAGTGCCCTTACCACCGCCAATCATAATAGACGGAATCAAGAACTATCAAACGTTCTACGATTCGTTAATTGAAAGCCAACCAGCGGAATCATTTACAGCAAAAATGATGAATGGGGATTGTGTGAAGGTTAACGCCAAATCAGAAGACTCATATAGAGTAATTGCCAGGTTCTTGTCTGAAAAAGACTACCACTGGCATTCATACGAAAACAAGCAGGCTAGACCAATTAGAGTTGTGGTAAAGAAACTACACTCTTCTTGCCAACCAGATCGAATTAAGGAAGATTTAACAACCCAAGGCCTAAAAATAGAAAAGGTAGATAGTAAATTGAGCTGGAAAACCAAAGAACCACTCAACATGTTCGTTTTATCATTTTATAACGATGAAGATGTCAACAAAATCTACGGCATTAAGTACATATTAGGGTGTAAAATTGAAATACATCCACTCAAAAATCCAGCACTCATTCCCCAATGCAAGAGATGCCAAGCTTATGGGCATACACATAAATATTGTCAAAAAGAGCCAAGGTGTGTGAAATGCACTGGCAAGCATCTTACAGCCAATTGTACCAAATCTCCGCAAGAGAAACCAAAATGTATCCACTGCGGCCTACCTCACCCTGCCAATTATAGAGGGTGTGAAGTAGCCAAACAGATGCAAATTATGAAAAATAAAGTTTTAAAAAAGAAACCTACGGTGCCTAATACCCAACAGTTTCCTCCTATAACACACCCTGGTAAACAGGCGCAGAAAGCAAGTGTCCAGTCAACTGCAAAACAACCAGCCATGCAAGTAACCAACATTGGTACTTACGCTCAAGCTGCAAAACAAGGATCTCAACCTCTGAACTTAGAGGATAAGATTAACCAGATCTTGAAGTGCATTACCTCATTTGATAAGAGATTAGAGAAGCTAGAATCCAGCACTAAAACAGCTGTCTTGAATAATCAAAAATGAATAACACACTCAAAATAATGGCGTGGAACTCCAATGGACTCCTCAAACATCAGCATGAGTTGCAGGCGGTCCTAGATACAGAAAATATAGACGTGTGTTTAATCTCCGAAACGCATTTCACAAAGCAATCTTTTATCAAATTTAGAGGATACATGATATATAATTCCCTCCACCCTAGCAACTCTGCCAGGGGGGGTAGTGCGGTTATAATTAAAGAAAACATTAGTCACTACGTGCAGTGTAAATATGAAGAAGAAGACATTCAAGCAGTGGCAGTATCTGTTAAAACTAAGTTTTGCCAAGTGTCCATTGCAGCCATATACTCGCCTCCTAGGCACATGATAAGAAAAGAGCGATACTTACATCTTTTTGAATTATTAGGCCAGCGATTCATCCTAGGCGGCGATTTTAATGCTAAGCATACGCATTGGGGTTCAAGACTTACTACAACTAAAGGAAGACAGCTCTTAAGTGCAGTTAAAGAAACACATTGTGAAGTAATGAGTACAGGCAAACCTACATACTGGCCCACTGACCACCAGAAAATACCGGATCTTATAGATTTTTTCATCTGCAAAAATATATCCACCAATTACATCAGTTTGGAGGAAAGTTTTACTATGAACTCTGACCATTCTCCGATTATACTAATGCTAAGTCAAAAAATCCTATTAAAAGAAAGCCACTTAACCTTGGTTAATAAGTCCACAGATTGGGACAGTTTTGCTCTTGATCTAGATAATATTATCGACCTTAAAACTCCGATAAAATCGCAAGATCAGCTTGACTCAGAAGTAAACAAATTTATTATTAATATTCAACAATGTGCGTGGAGCAATACACCTCAGCTAAAACGCAAATATAAGGGATTTATCTATCCTAAAGAAATTGTGGATTTACTATCAGAGAAAAGAAAACAAAGGAAGTTGTGGCAGCAAACAAGGTGCCCGCGTCATAAAACAACACTAAATAACCTAACTAAACGACTAAAGAGAAAAATTCTACAATTTGAGGATGAATCTCTGAATACCAACCTTCTTCAGCTTACCAATGACAAATCAACGGATTACTCACTTTGGAAAGCAACGAGAAATCTAAAAAGGCAGATTATACAAATACCGCCCATCAGAGATAGCAACGGAAAATGGGCAATAAGCAATGACCAAAAGGCGTTCCGATTTGCTCAACATTTAGAAGAAACCTTTCAACCCAACGAAAGCTCTGTAGAAATACATGAGAGTGTAAATTTATCACAAAACCAAAGAATCAAGCTTGTGACTCCTAAGGAAGTAATGAGAGAAATTCAAAACAACATTAGCTCAAAAAAGTCTCCCGGTTACGACCTCATCACAGGGGAAATTCTAAAACGCCTCCCACGCAAAGCCATAGTAAAGCTGACCAAACTAATAAATGCTTCATTTATCTTAAAATATGTACCTGAGCCATGGAAGGTTGCTGAAGTCATTATGATTGCGAAGCCTGGGAAACCTCCCCACGAAGCATCATCATACAGACCCATTTCTCTGTTACCCGTACTATCAAAGTTATTTGAAAAACTGTTATTAAAACGGATAAAACCAGTAATAGAAGATAAAAACCTAGTTCCAGATCACCAGTTTGGCTTCAGAGAAAAACACTCAACGTTAGACCAGGTACATAGAATAACTAATGTTATTGAAAAAACGCTAGAAAATAAAGAAGTCTGTGCTACCGTGTTCTTAGACGTCGCGCAAGCTTTTGACAAAGTTTGGCATGAGGGTCTCATATTTAAGCTCAGACGCATGCTACCAGAATTTGTAGATATCCTAGAGTCGTATTTAACTAAAAGAATGTTTAGAATACGCCAAGAGGACGCATATTCCGAGCTAAAAACCATAAAAGCTGGGGTGCCTCAAGGAAGTGTGCTTGGCCCAATTTTGTACTTGTTATACACTTGTGACATCCCAGAGCTGGAAAACAGCACCATAGCGACCTTTGCAGATGATACTGCTATTATGGCCACCGGATCAAGCCACAGAGAAGCAGTAGAGAAAGTTCAACTAGCTGTGAACAAAGTTTACGACTGGACACAAAAGTGGAAGATCAATCTGAATGAGTCAAAATCAGTTCACATTAACTTCACAAACAAACACAGTGACTACCACCCACTCTACATAAATGGTATGCAAATACCTTATGCTAATACAGCCAAATACCTTGGCATAACTCTCGACGCCAAGCTGCGTTGGAAAGCCCATATCAAAAAGAAAAAACAGGAACTCGATATTCGTTATAAACGTTTGCATTGGTTACTGGGAAGGAAATCCTGTTTATCAATACATAATAAGCTGATAATATACAAGCATATCCTGATGCCAATTTGGACGTATGGTATCCAACTTTGGGGCTGTACTAAGCCAACCAACGTCAAAATAATTCAACAGTTCCAAAATAAAGTACTCAGGGCTGCTGTAAATGCACCCTGGTACATAAGAAACGATGACCTCCACCGTGACCTCGACATGGAATTCGTCACCACCATCATACAAAAATTTGCTGAAGCCCACGAACACAGACTCCATCGACACGTGAATGTTGAGGCAATCCAGCTGTTAGACAACACAGGCATAGTGCGTAGACTAAAGAGAACTAAACCATTTGAATTAGTGTAGTGTAAGTGAATCAATAATAGTAACAATGCTGTGCTATTTATATAACACATGAACAAAGTGTTTTATCAATTTTACCAGACTCTAAGGAAGTGTTACGAACGTGTGTAAAAGTGCATACCTAATTATGGACACTATTCTTAGCATTAACATAATTTATAACGTAGCATAATAAGTTAGACTTAAATTGTTTATTAGTCTTCTTAGGCTAGATTGCAATTATCTAGTAAGAACTTGGTTCTTACTAATAAGGGAAAAAAAAAAAAAAAAAAAAAAAATTGAACGCTTAACTTTAACTTAACACACAAGTTACTTGAAGTGTCTGCTTATAAATGTGTGCCTATAAAGGATATTCATACATATGGGCATAGATTTTAGCTTGAGTCGGACAAACAAGAGAAGGTTAAGGGGAGGTCAAGCCGTAGTAAAAAATTAAGTTAGCAAGCTACTAGCAGGGTTAGCTGTTCCAAGAGCTTAGTCGCCGTAGCATTATAAGCGATATCAACGATGGGAAAGTCAAAAATGATTATAGAAATGTGTTACCGAAAACCTTATGTCACAGTTGGAAGATGTTGTAGAAATACGAAACGCCTTGAAAGTCAAGCCTTCACGATGCAACGAACGTAAATATATATGTAAGTACAAAACAAATTATAAACTAGAAACCAAGTAGAATGACTTAAAATCACCGTTGATGACATATTTCTAAAAGAAAATTCAAAAGAACGTTGGCGTACACATTAACAAAAAAACACCAAAATTCGTCAAATTTGCCAAAATGCACTGAAGAGACTATTCCGTGTGCGCACAGCCTTATACCAAATTGTAAACTGATTAAAAATCATCGCTTGGCATGTCTTTCAAAATAAATAAAATACTGTCTTCAGTTCTCGCAACGAATCACGGGGCTTTTACAGACTTTTCATAATAATAAAGGGGCAAAGAAGTGGCCTGCTCACGACTCACCGCGGGGACAATTTTGTAATAAGGGGATACCCTGTACCTGGTGCAGACTAGCTACTACTTATTACACAGTTTAATTTATTTGCCGGTTCACCCTGTCTGGAACCTATTACGTTAGCGCCGTGAACATACCAAGAATGGATGCGGTATACATATTTGCCGAGGAAGAACATTTTTTTTTTGTTGCCTTTCTGATTCTATTTTTGTAGTTGAAATGTGTGCCAATGTTATTAATATGTATTAAACTAGTTTATACGTACATTGATAAATTTCCTTGTATGGGTTAATCAACCTAGATAGATTAAATTTTCTTGTAAATAGCTAGACTCGTAAAGAGCCGGTTATTACCGCGTCCACGACTTTTCCTTCTATTTTCCATATCCGCGGATTTGTCTTGCTTTCGTGCTTTATAAATAAAATAATGCTTACCTAACCTTGATACTTATACAGTGGTATTTGCTTAACCAGTAAAATAAAAGATACTAGCATTTTTTTTTACCTTGTCTATAGACTTTTGTTAAAATAAACTCGTTTAGATTGCGAGCTAGGCCTATGTAAATACATATTTAGTATGAAAGATCACTTATTGTTTTGTTATTTTACTTTTAGGACAATTTTGTTTTAGGATAATGTTTTGTACTTTACGATCGAAGGTTTTTTTTTCTGTAAGAAGCACTGAGCACCAAGCTTGTTTACAGGCCTCTAGAGGTCTTTTAGACTATTAAATTCAGTTTTTCCGCAATACGCAGCGATGTTTTCTGTTACCTGAGGGTGAAGTGACAATTTATAAGCGATATCAATGATCAAGAGTCTTAAATGTATTGAATTGACATAAGTTAATGTTTGCCAAAGCATTTGTAGAAATACCAAACGTTTTGAATGCATTTATCTCTTATCTAGATCCTTAGGGTCGACACATCGTGGTATAGGTTTGAACTCACAAATCCGTATCTATAAACAAATCAAAAAGTTTCTTCAGTAAATGTTATTATTTATGGTACGTTTATTCCGTAGTTTAGAAATTGCTTGAAGTTAGAACAGTCAACAGTTCTTAGCTTTGGTTTTTTGTCGGTTATTCTGGTCAGTGTTCGGTTCGTTTAAATTCTTGTCTAATGCATAAAAATGTTTATTTGCATAAGCAATTAGTTGTAACTCAAATAATTACTTTAATTTGACTATAATACGGATGACAATCGAAACTAATATCCCCTATATAGGCCGTGTAAATATTTCTTCGTAACTTATTAATGGACTGGATTTAATAAGCAGCACAATCGCGAAGCGCCCCTAACAAGCATTTCACTATGGTTACAGATAACTTTGATTGATTTTTACTACCATTTACAATTTCAGTTCGGCGTTTGTTGATACTGTGTTATTCTGCTTTTAAAAGATTTTTTTGTGCCCGTTTGGTTGTACTATATACTTACGTGCCAAACCCTTCAGTGATTGTAGGTTTGATGTTGCGTTACGTGTTTTTTAGAATACTGTATTGATTCTTTCATGGCATACAATCTCCAATAAAATTATTTTTAATAATTCTAGACTCAGTTTCATTTCGTATGACCGAATTTCGATTGTAAACGGGCCTTACATGTATATAAGCTGTGTACATCGTTACGACGCCGACGGGTACTTGAGCGAGCGGTACCGCCAGTTCGTACGATGAAGACAATCAAAGCCTCGTTCTGAGGGCATAGCTGTATAGTGGCGGTACTTTCATACAAGCCTAACGCTTTACTTGCTTAAAACCTACTACTCTTCGTGATGCTAGGGTTACTGAACAGTCTGCGTGCCTTATGGGCTTGCCGTATAGTTCGTCCCTACGCATGCCATTGAAGACAGCTGGTAATCGCTGGCAAAGCGATTCAAATAACTAAATGAGTTTTCAAAGGGGTTGATATCGGTAGCTTATGTACATTTCCAACTCGGCCTTCAGGTGACACACGCAGCTTGACAATATTCTATCTATTAGTAGCTATAATATAGCTTCTTTTCAGTCACACGCTCTTAATAGTTAACCACCCACTGCATAAACAGCGTATAATGTTCCCACCGCTGGGACACAGGCATCCTCTCTATGACAGGGAGTGGGCTCGAATCCACCACGCGGGCCCGGTGCGGGTAGGTAGATGTCACATGTCTTAGAATTTTTAGTTCTGGGACATGCCGGTTTCCCCACGATCTCGGTCTCTTCGCGCCGTTTAGAGAGCGGTCATGAAATAAATTCGACAAAGTAATACGTCTGCCTGGGTTCGAACCGCGGCTTACTGCTCGTAGGTAAGTTGGAGCTGCCACCACTGGGCCACCGCTGCTCTTTAAAAAATAGCTCTCTGATTTTCAGACAAATTACTATAGTACGAGTAAATTGTGGCTGTTAGTGTAAAAGCTTTCGTTCTTCGGATGTTCGACGCTGGTAGTCGGGCAGTCGGGGCGTGAATAGGGGGTTTTATACTAAAGATGCTGCCTAACTTTAGACACGATTCCGGCTGCAGCCATCGTTTTGTTAAACTAAGTTCCAATTTCAAATGGATATATTATATCTGGTTAATTAGAAAATTTAGCATTGTTTCGGTAATCCAATGTAAATACCTACTTAATTGTTTCACGAAAATGGTACATATGGATTATTGGTAGCTTATGGATAGGTACATCTTAAACATAAATCCTGTGCAGTGAAGCTGTTGTTTTCCCCGTATTGTTCTACATATAATAGTGTTAAATACCTACATAACTTAGCAAAGTCGGCTCTTCCTTTTTGGAAACATGTCCTTGTTATGATTGCATGATGCAAATACCTAATGGTTTTAACAAACGGCAGCATTAAAAAAAACGATTTAATAATAATTGTGGGTCAGTGTAACGGTATCTATTGGACAGTTTCCTCTCCGTCCTAATGTTTACTAGCAATTCCTGGCATGTCGTCTAAGGTTAAGGCACTGTTGTGGTCTTCGAACCAGGTTCTGCACAAACTCTGTCCCATTGTGCAACGTTTGCACAGGGCACAATTAAGTCTGACCCCTTTGGTAGCCCCTGGGTACTGAGCTGTCGGTGAAATTAGTCCTTTTATAGTAATAGGTAGGTCTATGCAAAACATAGAGGCACTTTTAAAAGAAGTTCAACAAGCGTTATTATTTAAGTACGTAGTGTCTTTTACCTATTAGCACAATGGCACAAAATTTAGAATACGGTGTTAGATAGTTGAAACCTAAATTGATGACCGAGTTGTATAAGTATTAAAATAGTTAACCAACTATCTACGCATTTGACTTTGGCATTTTCATGCGTGTTTGCGCCCGCGTGCGGGCCAGGCACGCATGCGGGCTGCCCGCAAACTATTGTATCATACATGTTTTCATTGTCATGCGGGCCGTACGCGCGCCGGCGCGGCGTGGCGAAAATAATCTGCTCTGCGTGCGGCCCGCAACAAGCATGGCCACCTGGCCCGCACGCGGGCGCAAACACGCATGACAATGAAAAGCCCCGATCAAAATTCGTGTACACGTACCAAGTTTAATTATAGATTATAAGATCAACTGTACAGGTAGATGAACAAATAGACACCCAGAGGATAGACTGTAAGTTTTCTTTAAAAAATCCTATTCGTAAGCATTGCTTTTAAGTCTTTAAAGTAAAAAAAAAACGGAAGTTTAAGTAATTGTGGAACATTAAGTTACGTTGAGAGAGTGATGCGTCGTCGACTTGTCGTTGGGACGCCCCTTACGCCCCCTACGCTAGAAAGCTTTTAATAAAATATTATTACCCTCATATGAACATCGAGGAAACCTTATTTGAGGTTTTCACGAACGCTATGTAGCTACGTACAAAGTGGATCCCAAATGTTTATTTTGGCAACAATCTTTAATGCTAGACTTCTTTGATTTATGCGCAGATAGGATTTTTATACTATTAAAGGCACGACAAAAGATCAAAGTTTTGTTTCTTTAATTATCCTTGTCATATTCCAGTTTTCTTAATCCAAAGCATTCTTTTAAATTATGATGATCTGAAAATAAAGGTAGATTTCGATCTCAAGGCGAATTATTTCACTACACATTTCAGCATAAGAGTAAACAAATAATTTGAGGCAAAAGTTTAATCAGTACAACCATAGGATGCACAAGTACCTACATAGAATTACGTTTACAGCGTGTTCAATTAACCTTTGTTAATTGTAAATCTAAAAGGCGCATAGCTAACGACATTTTACTATTAACCGTTTAAACTGTCCAAAGCGTGTTACATAAATCTTTCGATTAATGTAAACGCATACCTGACCGGTCTGCTGTCCTAAATTGCAATAAACTGACGTCAGTATTACAAATGTTAAGTATTTATTGTATTGAGCGAATAGTTCTCAGGATAATGCACTCGCACTCGGCACTCGGTTAAACGATAACTTTTTATCCGACTTCAAAAAAGAGGAGGAGGTTCTCAACTCGGTTAGTATTTTTTATGTTTGTTACCTTAAAACTCCGTCATTTATGAACCGATTTGAGAAAATCTTTTTTCATGTAAAATGTTATAGGTACTTTATGATTGGTCCCATAGAAATTTCATCAAAATCGGTCTCGTAGTTGGGTTTTTTAAATCAAAATAGCTGGAAAAAATATGTCATCCATGTGGATATGGTGCATATGTAAATATTTTAGTTACAATGTAAAATGGATACTTGACAATGATTTTTGTGAGAAACCTACCACATCTGAAAATAGTAAAATATAAACGTTTTACAACAAAATTACCGAGTTTCAAATTTTTATCATGATTTTCTGTTCCGATACAAAAACTCCTTACTCTACATCAAAATAAAAATATTTTTATTTCACATAGGCCTACATGGGCACTTGTAAAACGTCGACAAAAAGGTGCTCGGTTTGGGTTGGTCGTTTCCTATGGAGAAGAACCGGCAAGAAACTCCATGGTTACTCTTTTAATCAACGTTACTGTAAGCCTATATCATCCCACTGCTGGGCAAAAGCCTCTACCCATAACTTCCAGTTCCTTCGATCCAGGACTAATACGATCATGGCTGGTCCCACAAACACTCGTTACGAATTATTTTTGGCTCAGTCGGCAATCAGAACAATCATGGAAGTATCAAAATATCCACCATATCAGCATCTTACTGGAACACTTCTTTCCTTCGAGCGCGTCTGCGAATCACGGCTTAGAGCGCTAGAAAAGTTGTTTGTACTTTTATACCTTGCTATTGTAAGTAGGATGGCTGACCGCCACCCAGACTTGCCTCGTCAGCATTAAGCAAGTCAGAAATGTCATCCTTCATTGGATGGTACCGGCAGTTCGCTCTGAGATTCGGTACGGGTCGGAAGTCCCAAAATCCTTTTCTATTTCTTTTGTACTAATTCTTTACCAAGATCTTTAATTTAATAAAACGCTGTTTTCAGCTAAAATTAGTTTCTTTTTAAAAAGACGTTTCCAAACTCCCGTATAACAGTACGATCGGCATTTAAATACTGTTTATACTTAAGTAATATGTAAGGTTATTCCAATAAGATATTCATCATCATCATCTTCCAGCGTTTGTCCCATTCTCCTTGGAACCGGAGAAACACGTTTCCCTCTTCCATTTTTTTTTTCGCGGGTGACCACTGAAAACCAGCGCTGTGCTGTGTGCTCCCCATAGCACAGCATCATGCTGCGTGGTAACCCATTCGTCGCAGTCACGACGTGCAAGCCGTCAACTTTTTTACTTTCTTTTTGATATTTTTTAATCTTATGGTTGTATATTTTATCTTAATGTAATTACAAATGTTTGTTATGCTTTGTATGTGTATTGTGTTCATTGTTATTTTGTATACACGTCATGTCCCTGCGACAAATAAATATTTTTTATTTTCTCTCATTCTTTCATTCTCCCTTTTCAGACGTCACAGCATCATTTACTCCTTTCTCTTTCAAAACATTCCTCACACAAACCTTAATAATAATCTTATCTTTAGTTTTCCTCCATCCTTCAACATTCATTATCCATCACTAAAGTATCCAATAACTCCAGGAACGTCAGCGTAGAAAAGAAGCTTACGTACCAACTTACCTACCCAAGTTGATTTCTCGCGGCTTGCGCGTCTCTGGACTGTTAAACACCGCCACGTGGTAGCGATACATAATACCGAAGCTCGACGAACTTTGCGATTTTCACCAGCGTACGCGCAAACTCTGAACCCGTAAGACTCGCGGGTACTCGCCTATTTATGCAGTCTTAAGTATACCACGTAGTAGGCCCCGGCGAACAACGACGGAATTTTAATACGCATAGGTGTTACTGTTTATATAGAACAAAAGATGTGGAAAATTTGTCGGGACTACGCTCCATTTTTTTTTTCCTTTTTTTATTGTCGATTTATGCTAACTAGACTTGTGTCGTTTGAGCACTTGTTAAACGTGAGCTTACGTGAGCGAGGTGGTAAGTGGTGCGTAGTTAGATTTGATGAGCTTTGGGTGGTGTGATATTCTATTTTAAGTTCATTACTACAAGGCTTCTTTTCTTACGCAATCAAATAGAAACACGCTAAGGCACTTGATTTCTATTTATGTGAAGACGAGTTTATATTAGATACAACAAAATCACGTGACCTAGTGATTCTATCACTCACTCACTCAGTTTCCAAGTTCCAAACAAACATGTCTGTATCGTTAACAGATTCGTATGTCATATAAATTAAATGTTCCGCAGTAATGCCTTGTTCAAACACTCCAAATTCGTAAGTATACAGGGAAACGTCAATTTATCTTTCCAAAGTCTGTCACAGAAATTAGTGTAGTGATAGTTGCAGAAGCAACCACAGTCTTGCATCGCGTTGAGACTTAACTTCGTAAAACTTAAACTGTTTGATCAACGCGTTTGGATCCTTTTGTAGCTTTTAATGAAGATACTGCAGCGCCATCTCACTTTTATTTTCGGAACTAAAAGTTGATCCAGTTCTGAAAATAATAGCTGTCTGTCTCATCAGGACTATGCCTCTCATTTTGATGAAAAAATAAATCACTTTATTCATGAAAACAACAAAAACGGAAATATTCTGTTAGCAGTGAGTTTTATTTACTTTGATACTTATTACATTTACTAGATGACGCTGTCTGTTACTCTTTTGACGCTTTTGTACAAACATTTAAATATTTTTTCAAACAGTACTAAATCATATAGGTTGGTGGTGTTGTTAAAATACGAAGTTTATACATTGAATCTCGACAGGCAAGTCGTAGTGTCGCCATCTGTTGAAAACATGAGCATTTAACGCAGGATATCATAGCACCCAGCGTCGTTTCTAGATGGCGCTGTTAAATGTTTTTATACCAAGCTCATAAATTTTATTTATGTTTGTCAACAGGAGAATGTGGTGCCGACGATTTTCGATGCCGTAGCGGTAACTGCATTGAGTCAAGCCGCCGCTGTAACTTCGTATACGACTGCCCGGACCAGGACGATGAGCAAGGCTGCCGTAAGTATCTATCTACGAACTAGGCTACGAACGCACTGATCGCTTGGTGCTTTGCTTTATTGCCTAGAGCCTAGTGACTAGTGCAGTGAAACGAAGTTGAAGTGCGCTTGGCGCCTTCGCTTGCAAGTAACCAGATGTCAGCACAAGGTATCCGTCGGTGCGTACGAAGTCTTATCATCATCATAATGAGCCTCGAATCACCCTCTGCTGGGTGTAGGCCTCCCCTTTTTCTGCAACACTTCCCGGTTCTGTGCGTCGTTCGTAGAGACATCTGAAAAAATAATTTCGCTACTCCGTACTGATCTAGGTACGGTTCAAGTTTACGGGGCAGCGATTCTTGTTACTTTATATTTCTCTCATTGTTTTAGGTGCATCATCTCATTAATAAATAGATAAGTAGCAAAAAACTATTTGACTTGTTTCTGATGCTCTTCGTTTGTTCTGTAGCATGCCGAAGCGACGAATTCCGTTGCGTAAGTGATGGCGTCTGCATTGAAGACCGCAAACGCTGTGATGGCGAATATCACTGTGGGGACGGCTCCGACGAACAAGACTGTGGTAAGTACATGGTAGAATTCAGTGGTGAGAAGCCAGACTTAGCCAACGAGAGTCTATGAGCAGCACAGCAGCAGGATGAAGCAGGGCGGCAAGTGCCGTGCGCCGTAAAGGGTGAAAACCGTTGAGAAATTAGACCATTGGAATGTAACGACTGCCAAAATATGCATGAGCATTGAGCATAGCAGTATATCGCATGAGATACTAATGATCATGGCATATTTAAGGCAAAAGGGGAAACACGTCAAGAATAACTTTGTACTAAGCTAAATCTGCTAGGTACTAGAATTCTTTTGCTCACCAAAATTCTTGTGTCAGCTCGTAATGCCTGTTTCCAATCCAAAAACAAGTTAACTAACGTGGTATTTTCACACGCTGCTTTCGTGGATTATTTGTACGGTAAGTGTCAACGGCTATATGGTGGGCCGGTCACCATGTCTGTAAGGACACTGGACAGTTCAGGTGCCGCGATGGCGCCTGCATATCCATCCTACTCCGTTGCGATGGTTTCAAGGACTGCAAAAAAGACGGCAGCGATGAAATCGGATGTCGTAAGTATTCGCTTGAACGCAACTAACCGAAATGTGGTTTTGTTTATATTCTAAAGATTTCATTTTAAATTAATAACTTGTTTAGTATACGAGTACAAGATGCATTTAAACGTTTAAATCTAATTCAATTTAGAAACTCAATGCGTCTTGTACTGTGAGACTGGAAAAGCTCTCGTTCCGCTCTCTAAGAATCAACAACGATCTGTTATTTAATTAAGAATAAGTAACTCATTGGATTAAATAGTTTTAATTCACTTTCAAGTAATATAATGAATTGTATAATATAAACAAAACCACATAAATATTGGTGCGGATACTAACCCAATAACATCGTGTACAATAAACTATGTCATTCTAAAAGCATGCAGATCAGACCAATGGCAATGCGATCATGGGAGCTGTATCAAACGGACTAAACGATGTGACGGACGGGTTGATTGCCCCACAGATAGGTCGGACGAAAGGAACTGCATCGGTAAGACACCCATACCCATAAGGAACAAACACTTAGTCCACCCCCAATAGATCTCATCAACAGTCAGATAACGTTTCAAGCTCCATATTAATCCACATTATTATCACTGAAACTATGTCTTACCTCATGCATGATAGAGTTTCAAATTAACATCCAACCACAAAAAAAAAATCACAACTATCAGTTTACATGTATGGCTTTGCATGTATTTCCAGCCACTGGCTACTTTAAATGCAGAAGTGGAAAAATCATATCCGAGTCTCTAAGGTGCAATCGTCAATATGATTGTACGCCCGGGGATTTTTCAGACGAACAGAACTGCCGTAAGTTATTTTTTCCGTTTAGGGTTCTTGCTACTTTGCTTACTATATTTTTTACTTTTCTGAATCTGTTTTATTCTGACTTTATTTCCATATCTTTCTCTATTCAATGAGTCTCCATCACCATGGAGACTGGTTTTATCATTTCAATTTCTAAAACAGATTTTTATTCTTCTTTTCATTTCTTCAATCTTTAATTTCCAAATTGCTGGTGATTT
Organism: Cerastis leucographa; assembly: GCA_963082945.1. NCBI lineage: Eukaryota > Metazoa > Arthropoda > Insecta > Lepidoptera > Noctuidae > Cerastis > Cerastis leucographa. The sequence continues at coordinate 26,779,703 of OY720378.1, forward strand.
GTCAGCTTCTAAAGTAATCAATATGACTGCAGTATATCTCTTTTATCGACTAGCATGTGGCGCGAGCGACTTCAAATGTGATAATGGACACTGCATTCCCGCATCCAAGCATTGTGACAGAAGTCATGACTGTCAAGATGGTTCTGATGAACGCGATTGTTCTTATGGTTTGAACTTTTTCCAAATTTATAAACAATGATTTTTGTAAATATTTTAGTGATCAATATTTTGAAAAGGTGACGGTGAATCTTTATACCTCCCTTTAGCATGTTGCTCTTCGAACTAATTTTTACATTCAGTTGCTTATTTAAATGCACAGCATTAAAGCTGCACTTTACTACATTAATATTCATAACATTTATTAATGAACATAAACTGGACGCGATCGCCTGTTATACGTGAATTACGCTGAACATGAAGTTACCTTTTTAAAGTCAAAGAAGTTTAATGAATTCGAGCTTTCATCTGCCAGGCATTCGCTTCAAGTTTATCATTTTGGATGACAAAGATCAAACTGAACAGATCTTAGTTATCTAGAATGCCTTAATATCTTATTTTAACTTGATGGCATTAGAAAGGGGTTCTTGTTTATGATGAATCCCTTCCTAGTGTATTTATGTGGTTATGGCGCACTATTACGGCAGGCCCAGTTTGCATGGCTTATGAATATGAATGCACGACTGGAATGTGCGTTCGAGCCGACGCCAGATGCAATGGAACAGTGGAGTGTGATGACGGCTCCGACGAGGCCAGCTGCCCTTGCAAAAGGGACCAATACCCGTGTCGGGACGGTTCTTGTATAAATATAGCCTATCTTTGTAACGGTCGGGATGATTGCAGTAATGGTGAAGACGAGTACAACTGCGGTAAGTAATGCTTGACGAATGCTTTCTTTTATATAAATTTGATCACCATTCAAATTCATCGTTTGGCAATCGTTCTAAATAGATAGACCCTTTATTTTCATAGAATCTTTTTTTGAATTAATGAGTAACATGAAAAAAGTGGTAATAACCTCAAGGCAATGTTAAGAAACAATTTTACGCCTTTAACACTAAATCAATCATCCATCACCTCTTCCAAAGATCTACCAACTTCGAACGATTCATGGACGGTGATATAAACGGAAACTAAAATTCATCATTTTATGTAAATATTTAGGAGCCCATGGAAATGACCATTGGAAATGCAACGACGGTGTATATATTGTAAGTTTTCGGAGACGATGCGACGGTCAATACGATTGTCCCGATCGTTCAGACGAGAAAAACTGTGAACCATCGAATGTTATAAAAGGTCCACATTTCATTTTTATAGCTAGAAGCATGCGCATGCCTTTAGCATGAACACTGTTCTATTTCTGTTTATATTCTAGCAGTCTTCATATGTGTTGTTATTCTAGTGGTTAGATAGTACATTCAGATCGAATGTTTCTTCGTTTTTCATTGATATTTCAGCCAGTATATTTTTCAAATAGGTATTGAAATTCTTCAATGATTGATTGGTTGTTTTTGAAGTGGTAACAGTCGTAGTCACTCGCAATGTGTTAATCGCACTGGGGGTTCGGGAAAAGCGATGACGAAGAGTTAAAACTTGGCGATGTTTTCAGGTTCATGTCCACCTGGACGTTTCATCTGCAATGCAGGATCTCGTGTCCAGTGCGCGGAAAAATGTAACAATATACCCGAATGTGATGAAGGAGAAGACGAGGATGGCTGTGAAGGTACATTTCTTTTTGATACATAATTAAATGTTTAATTTTATTAAAATACATACTTAAATCGCCCAGAGGCAGTACCATCAACTTCTGATCAATAATACTCCTACTCGTTGTGTTTTTTTAACCCTAATGCCAACTATCCAAATCATTAAACAACCGATAACGCCAACTAAAATTCAATGACTGGGATTATTGTAATACATCAGAACAACAGCGCTATCCCGAAGTTAAGCAATGATCTATGAAAAAGTAGGTACTAAGCAGGCAGACACTTAACGAAAAAAGTTTGCTTGTAGAAATGTAGAAGGCAGCGAAAAGGTAAAGTTTACATATTTCTCAATGTTTGGGCGTCTACAACTCAGATTTGAACTCGGGGTAGTGTTGTATGTTTCATTTAAATGAATTTATCTGGAACCGTAATAACAAAAATGACTGTAATTTTATTATGAAAGTAGTGACATATACTTACATAATACTGCTATTGTCGGTACACAAGAGGAATATTATATTTTTGTCACTACTTTTGAGGCTGGCTTATATATTGTGCTGGGAATGGATCGCAGTGATGTATATCAGATCTATTACTTTCTTTCTTACAGCAAAAATTTCATAATATTTTGAATTTCATTGCGGTTTTTTTCCACTGAATATTATTTAAAGCTGAATCGTGCGAATGTGCTATGGCAAACGGCTCTGCGTCCATTTGTAAGTCTTGCGTATTTTACCGTAGTCTGCTTTTTTAAGATTTTTGTATTCAAATGAGTCGTATTGTTTTTAAAGCGTGTGCCCACCCATGCGACGGCACGTGTATTTCGGCCAGTCAGATTTGCGACGGTCGCCGTGACTGTTCTGATGGATCTGATGAAGTTGACTGCTACAGCTGTGACAGACCGGGTGACTTCAGGTAACTGACGACATAGAGTTTATTACTTATCTACCTTAAGCTTCTTGTATTTTTTTACGTATGTGTTAATTTTAATGCGAATTGCTATGTCAATGCCCACAGCGAAATATGCGTTAAGCGAAAGTTAGAAATTTCCCTTACCTTCAGGTTTCTGTAAACTAATGTTTTTATTTTAGATGCAAATCCGACGAATGCATTACCTACCTGCAGCGGTGCAATGGCATACCTGAGTGTATGGATGGCAGTGACGAGATGAATTGTAATGAAACCATAATCACCAGACCAAGTGGTAAGTTATTAAACATACTTTTTGATAATATCTACTTCACTGGTCTGCAGCTCTCATTTAGAGGGAAAGCGTCTCAGTGAATGCTACCAAGCCATATTTTGCGCTATGAAAGCTCTTTGGGTATGTTAGGAGCTTATATAAGAAGTGCGTCTAGAACCTACAGTACAAGTAAAGTAATCGGGAACGAAATTATCTCAGTACTTGGACTGTCAAGGTCCTGACACGGTGATTTCAAACTCTGCGCTAACGTAAAGGCCACAGTGGTCACTACAGAACTTTGGCAAAGTGACATTCAAAGAGTCATTAATGTGTGGGATTGAGATAAATGAGCGAAGAGCTTATATCAATTTTGTTGAAAGTTATTATTCAGAGACGTAGCCAATATTTTCCCTTCCTTTCTAAAATACTATGACGTAGCCAAGAATGCTCACAAAATATTCTTAGACTTTTCTTTATTCAATACTATACATGTATAGTTTATTATTTACAAACCACAAATAGATCTACAAAAAGAATAAAAATACGAACAAGAATAAAAAATTGGAAAATGTAGTGTTAGCTAGCTATACCTACAGGGTGTAACGGAAAGGGTTTATACATAAGTACTTAACAAACTAAACATGTTTCTCCATCGGACAAACATCGTAATAGCGAAAAAAATATCAGCTGCCCCAAATATTTGGGTCGAATAGGTTTTGAAATTTTGTATGGGGCAGCAGATATTTTTTTCGCTATTGCGATGTTTGTCCGATAGAGAAACATGTTCAGTTTGATGGTCTGTAGTACACACTTAAATTTGTGTATACCCTTTCCGTTACACCGGTAAATGAGTTATATTTAAGTATAACCTAATTTTGTTCAAATATTCGTATGGCGCTTTTACCGGATCCGGATCCGGTCCTGAACATGCTATTTTTATAACTTTTGCCATATTCTACGAATTCTTTATGTAATCGTAAAATCCTTTGGCCTTGTGTTGCGTTTCTCTGGCCCCATTATTGGCTGTCAACACACCGTCATCAACTTAGTGCACCAAAAATGACAATGACGTTTTATTGCAGAAACGTGCACCTCGGAACAATTTAGATGCCTTTCGAACAATGAATGCATTGATCAAAGTTTCTTCTGTGACGACAACTTTGATTGTGACGACGGTTCTGACGAAGCTAACTGCCGTAAGTATTAACATATTTCTTCTTCAAAATACTTAAAAAAACTTATGACGAGGAATTAGACATTTATTTATTTAAAGAAGATACATTGTTAGCAAATGTCAAAGAAGATTAAGAATATTATAAATATTGTACACCGTCCGATATTCGGTCCCCTATATAATGAATCGATTACTTAGTTAATTTTAAATTCATTCGTAACAAGATTTTTTTTAGCAGTAAAAGTATGACTTTATTTTTCTATAGAGAAAATAGAAGTTAATTGATAGTCAAACCCAATCTTAAATAAGCATAGAATGTAAAACAAAATCGACACCATCTATCGTTTTAAAATTAAAGGAATTGCTGATGCTCATTATTGACTTTGTAAGGAATAACCCAAAGCTTGAAAATAATCCATCTGAATTGCAATGTAGACCAAATAAAAGAGTTTTGTCAAAAACGAGTATCAGTCAATTTCAGTGGGTATTTTTATCATATTAAACATAATTGGCAAGCACAGGGCACAAACACGCTTTAGAAATTAAAAGAAGCACTAACAATAACTATCGCACTTAACGAGCCAATACTCGGCGCACTTGCATCATTAGTCATTAAATGCATTTAACACTAAACGTAATAAAAAAATCGATCGTTTTTTGTCAATCGTTTGAATAAGAATGGGCAGAATGATTTTATGGAGCGTTAAATGCATTTGGCGTTTTGTGGTACAAGTGAGCTTTATTGGCACATTCTCTGTTAAAACTAACGCACCACGCACGATTAGATGCTATAAATTTGTTCCTTCTCTGGAACGGTACTTCTTTTCCTTCTCTCTTAATGGACACACAAAAAAAAACCATACAGACGAATTAATAACCTCGTCTTTTTGGAAGTTAGAAGCATCGGTGATGTTAAGCTTTCAAGAATTTAAAAGGGTGTTGATTGATTGTTACCAAATGTGACCACGTGGTGACATGTGACTTACTTCGGGAATGAAGCGGGTAGCTCCACCGTCTTGCCTATAAAGTCTAGGATAGAGTTATGGTATAATGCCTCAATAGATAGATTGATATTCACAATGGGTGTCCAGCTTGGTACATGACGAGAGCGTCGAGGTCACCCGTGATGGCGGAGTGTCACGAGTCCGAGTTCACCTGTTACAACGGCCGGTGCATTCCTCACTCGAGACGTTGCGACAATCTATACGATTGCTCCGATTTTTCAGATGAACAGAACTGTTTAAATACTGGTATATAACTCATTTCTGTACTGCCATATCTGAGTGTAACAACCGCTGTCAGCTAAATACTTTTAAGCAAAAGATTTTGGTTGCTACCTATAGTGCGACATTGCATAATCAGCCTGAAACGTTACCACAGCTGGGACACATGCCCGCCCACTCTCCGTGAGATAGCAAGCTATAATCAATAAGGGGCTTAAGCACATTAATGATGATACATTCAGAGGGATCCAAGTATTTTTAAGTCTATCAAATAAATATCCAATGTTCATAAAAACGACGCCGCGATTAATTAAGTTATCTCCTTTTTTAGTTATTATTCGTCATTTAACCTATGTGTAAGTATGGTAAATGATGAACTGATGAGGCTTTGTAAAAAGCAGTTTTTATTGAAACACAGGTTGTATAAAACAAAAAAAAAAATGATTGATGGTGTTAAAATTACACTCAGATGTGGATGTACTCTAAGGCAGATGTTGGAATGCGGTTTTATTAAAATAATTAGTGAACCCCGATTTATTGTTGATTCCTTCCAGGCGAACAGTTTATTTTACCATACATCGTAAATCATGCCCTAATTATATGTAGGTTAGTTCCATTTTCGAAAACGATTTAGGATTTTCATAGCTGGTTTACATCTTTTTTTTTTACACTGTTTTTTTTTGGTAATTATTTGTTACTTAATGGAATCGTTCGCAACTAGGCTTTGAAACATTTATATCTCAATATTAATTTGTAGCCTACGAACTGAAACAAATACAAAAAAACTTTGGATCATTGGAAATAAATCATCAAATAGAAAGTTCTTTTCGCGAACGATTTCAAAAGCCTGTTTCACAGCATCCGGATAGGCATTGCCTTATTCCTAGACAGACATTCTTAAGAGGTGGTGAAACAGGCTGAAATATTTTGTTCTGGCTTACGTGGTTTCTTGCACGTTTTCAGTTCAGCTTTTAATCCTGCAACGTTTTTATTTTATGATTACGATTGTAAAAGATAACAAGTTTATAACTACGAGTATTAATTTATTGCATTTATGTGAAAGTAAAACCCCATATCTTCGTCAGATTTTCATAATTTGTTAATTCATTACAATCGTAAGAGGTTTTACTTGAAGTGCTACAAGGATCTTTTGGTAAATGTATTTACAGGGGTGTTGCTGATAGGAAGAACATTTTGTGTAATTGTTTTGCTAAATGTATTGAAAAAACAGGGTACCGGCAGTATGAGCATGCAGTAGGGCCACGCCCCAAAAGATACTTGTACAGCTATACTGTTAAAAATTTAGCTATAGTGTGATGCTATTCCTGCACGTTTCAAGAGTTTGAACCTTTTTATACAAATATGATTTATTAAAAGAACTCGTCATAAACAGTCCATTTTACTGTTCTAGCTTGTGCGGAGGACAGCTTCCAGTGTCGAAGCGGCGAATGTCTCCCGACTTCTGCTTTCTGTGATGGCAATGAAGACTGCCGGGATGGTACTGACGAACTGAACTGCCCACAATCGACCACCACCAGGATACCGGTCACCCCTGACCCATATTTCACAACGCCTAGGTATCCCGTCACAACGGGTGTCAGTAGATACCCAGACTTTGGTGAGTTTTACATTCTTATATACGAGTACATTTATTGTTTTCGCAGAGCTGTTTGGCGCTACCCAAAAAAAACCGACCATTACGAATTGAACTTCTAATTTCGACTTCAGTTCGCCATTGTGATTTTGGTCAACTGTTTCGATATTCATTTGAAATTTAACTGAGTATGAATTAACGATTCTGAGTAATCGATTCGACAAAATTATTTTCATTGGTTTGGAAATCGAGATCCTGGTGGTCTGAATTATCTTTCAGAGAAGACAATAAATCGAAAAAAGAAACTGTTTGATAACTGATTTGTATTGTAAACTAGTTGTACCCGGGTATCCGTTGCAATGCATCTTTTCCATACCTAAGTCCTACCCTATCAACCTACCCTACCTACCAACCCTACCCTACCTACCTACCTTACCCTTAAGTTAACCATTTATTATCTTTAAATTGAGACGTAGGTGAAATTTTCGCTAGACTTTCGGGTCTAAACTGTCAATTTCGTTTACTAGGCCGCGCATGCAGCCACCCACACCAATGGCGTTGTGAGAATGGTCCTTGCATTTACGTAAACCAGCGTTGTGACGGTCACATCGACTGTCCTTTCGACTACAGCGATGAATTTGACTGTCCCGTCCACAGTAAGGAATCGACTAAACAATCTGTGATATTATTGTAATCTTCTAGTCGATGTTGATCATTAACATAGTTAACAGGGACAGACCCCGTATCCTCATTTAACGGATTCTGATTTATCCTTACTAATATGTAAGGCACGCTTGCACCATAAAAACTAAATGCGTTTTACGCTAATCGCGTTTAAAACCGTTCAGTTTCTGTCAAAAGATTGAAGTTGACAGAAGCTCAACCGTTGAGCTTCTGAGCAGACGACGCGACGTTTCAACGTTTAGTATTAAACGTATTTAGGTATTTTGTGGTACAAGCAGGCCTAAAATGTGAAAGTGAGTTTGTTGTTATGTCGATTTCGAACCGAGTAATGAGTGATTTCGGCTCAGAAACAGTCCTGTTTCAGACAAGGAGACAGTTCAGTTTATAATACCTAAATGTCTTTTGCCGTGTCAGTTAACGTTTTTGTACCATGTCCTTTATTCCCGACATAACGCCTCAACAGAGTGTCGTGACATTTCACACAAAGAAAAGTGACTTTTTTACTATGTTTTTATTGCATCGAAAATTGGTAACAAAGTTTTTTTTTTGGAAACATTAAATTACAGACGCACTGATCATTGCCAAATATTTTAATTTAAAATCTTTTGTAAACAAATGCTCCACGTTAATCATAACTCTTGCATGAATTACGTTTCATCAACATCTGGATTTAATACGTTGATAGCACTTTAGTCAGAGAAAGATCTAGAGCCTGTTAGCAGCTAAATGTAGGTCTCTTATAATGCATGATAATCTCTTATTTTTAATAATTCCGATATCATGACTTTTCAGCATAGGAATCGCTGTTGAAATAATTTGATGAAACGTAGTTCACTTAACCGAATTTCAGAATGACGTAGTAAGAAAAACTAACAAATTAAATTCTAATTTTCTATAGTATCTACAAACAAACTGAATCATACCATCTGTAGTCATTTGACTTTGCGACTTTTTGAGACTGAAGTCGTTAGTCAGAATAACTAAATAAATTGATATTAACATTTGAATGATAATTTAATATAATAAAACTAATAATTCTGTGAGGTAAGGTGATAATTATAATGGTAATACTTATACGTGTAAATTATTGTATAGTTATGAAAACAAAACTAACTATTTTTATGACAAAATTGTATATTTTTTTACTGACTCTGTCTGTACATAAATTTTATTTTAAGAAAAACCTAAAAAACCACAAAACACATCACAAAAAATACATTAGGAAAACCATGAACCGTGAGTTTATTTAACGTGAGTTTATTAAAATTAAAGGCCGTAATAAAAGGAAAAGAAAACCATGTCAAAAAAAAAAAACCCGGAAAAAATAAGATATATTTAAAAATTCGTCATGTTTAATGCTTATTTAATTTCAGGCCCTCCTGCTCTGAACCTGAAGACGTACCCACCCGACCAGTCCGTCAGACACGGTAAGTCCTTTGTTTGGTCAATTTTATGTATTTTGTGTTAAGCGAAGCTTAATCTTGAGTTCAAGTTTGTGATTTAGTGTCGACAAGAGGTTGGAAAATTCAGCTCTGTAAATTGACCTCACGCGTAGCATGGCCGCTTAAGAGACGGGCTATGTCGACGGAAGAATCAACAAACTGACACATTGTCATTGTCTATCTGTCATTATGTCGATTCTTCTGTAAACAAAACTGATTTCTACAGTGGTCATGTTACGCGCGCTGGAAAAATCACTCTTCTCCATCCGTACTTTCAGACTTTACAAAATGACAGCGGATGTACAAATAAACGCCAAAGACACACGACAGTACGACTTTGTATGTAGGTGCAACGTAAACTGCATCGAAAAAGTCGCCTTAGGAATTAAGGCCCTCGCGCAACGCGGCCAGGACCACGAATTTGGTCGCAAAAGGTTCGACTAGGAAGAAAGTTTAGTCGTACAACCAGGCGTTTTACGTTTTGTTTAAGATAGCGGCCGGTCATGCGACAAGTCGTGGTCATGGCCGCGTAGGTCCCTTATAAATGGGCATTATCGAGAAGAAAGTCAGTCAAATTTCACATGAGGCAATCTAAATATGATTGAAAATTTCCGAAAATGCGTTATCAACGATGGTTGCTTCGATGCAACTTACGATACTTCCATATTTCACATCAACTATAAAAAAACCTGGTACACCCATTTTTCCTAGAATCTAAATATAAGTAATTAGTCCACCTAGACACATTCTTAGGTCTTCAATTAATTTTTATTGGCAATAAAGGATAATACGAGTTTAGAAAACTCGAATAAATGTCTGCATTTATATTTATGTAAAATTATTGCATCTTTCTAACAAGAGGCAGGGAGAAACAGGTGAGCTACAGATATAAGCGGAAAGTGGCAGGGTAGTGAAATAAAATACAGTAGTGTTATTTAAAACATTCGATAATGTGATTCATACCTGACGGATGTGCGGTTGCGTAAGGATACCTCGAGCATAAAATATACCTTACATTTACGCTACATTAAAAAAGTGATTTCCTTTCAAAGTATAATAACAGGGATGTATTACGAACATAACATTTTCGGAACTGTATTCTTTTGGTTTACATGTCTTTTATAAGAAGTTCATCAATTGCGAAATGCACGTTTCTATATAGTGCACTTTTTGCGAAGTGCACCATGTGCGTCGAAGCCTTTTGAAATAGGTCTTTTTTACAATCGCTTTATTTAAGAAATTCGCTTTTGAATTTTGCGTAAGTATAAGGTATAATGCTTAATGATAGGTAAGCGTAGTTTTGCGAGGATACTCGCATCTTCGCTAGGATACGCGAGAATACCAACGAGTTTACTATGATATCTACAAACGGTAACGTTAAAATATCTTTCGCTGTGACGCCCGTCAGGCTTGAATATTTTGTTACTTAGATACGCTTTATTTCTAGGTAAATTGCAAAGTGAAAGTGACATGTCATAATCTGAAAGGCCTGAATTAGTGATAAGATTGTTTCTTATATTTTTGCTGGTTATACATTTCAGATGCGAATAGTCACTTTTACGAAAAAAAAAACAGTCATTATTTTTATTTGTTGACTAAAAGTAACAGCTTGTTTTCTGAAACTGATGTGGTATCTCCACCATTTTTGTTGTTAGATATAACTATTCAATAAACAGATTTTCAAAAGATTTCGTCCTAAAGGAACCAAGCTGTAACTGTTATAATTTTTATTTTTTAGAACAGGCAATTTTACATGGGATGGAGGTAACATAGATTTTTATTTTAGCTAGGTAGGTCGATTTCAGTGTTTTCTTAGAATTTATTAATAATACTATCTTCTTGTTATTTCTTTCATGGTGGTGGAACAGTGAACTCTGGTGAGTCGGCTTGCCTGATTTTATTTTGGGCAACCAAATCATATAATGGGTTTTTTATAACATTTTCATTTTACGGCTTCATAATTTGGAATACTTTGCGTGATTTAATTATATTTTTACATTGTTATTTTATGATTTTACGGCTTTGTTTATTAATATTGGGTTTAGTTAATCTTGGTTTTAACCAGGGGGTCAACTACCACCTCTTACAGCAGTATTATTTTAATGTCACGTCGGTGTGGGCAAGAGATGGCGCTAAACGTCCTGTATAGCTCTATCTCTATTCCCCACTGAAAGAGTTGATAGTAGGCACCCTATTTTTTTATTTTCTTTAACGGCTACAACACAACCTTTGGAGCAGTTAGCCTAACAGAGGGATTCAAAAATTTATTAATATAAAAAATAATAGTGTTATCATAATATGAATAATAATTGAGAGTTTGTTCGACATAATGATTATGTATTTGAATATTGTTATTTATTATATTTTAACGGATTTCACTGCACGCAACGTTAAATAATTTTAAAATACAGGAAGGAAGCAACATCGACGCAGTAACATGGTAACCATGAATTTGGTACAGTGAATCTTAGCACCCAGCGTCAAAAGCTTTAATCTTTATAAGAACTTTTGCATTCATGTTAATAGGGATGATCACATTTTTTTTTCTTTGTCCGTCGGGTTGTTTATTGAAAAGTATTGGACACGTATTTTTTCTTTTTTTAAAGTTGTCATAAAATTACGGAGATATATTGAGTTGAAATGGCGCATGACGTCACATGTAGGTAAGTTTTATACCTACTTGTGACGTAATGAGACCCCACTCTCCAACTTTAATGAGTTTTAACTAAGTAATTTTTTGATAAAACAAAAAATACGTGTCTAATATTATTGTATTACCTGTCTGACGAACAAAATAGAATGTCGTTTTCTTTACCCAGTCCGCACCCCTATTGTGTAGGTATGAACCTTTCAATATACGAGGAAAGATTGAAGGGTCCTTGATTTATGTGTTTAATTCATGGTAACCGTCTATTTGTCGATGCCCAACCAGCTTGTATAATATATCATTATATTTCTATTTATTTTTATATAATTATTTATTTTTAAAACAGAATAAGTATTTAAAGTAGTGGTACGGGATTTTGAGTTCTTTTTAACATTAAAATAATATGGGTTATAACTTTTATAAACTAATAAACGCGCGCAAGACGCTTTATTTGATTTTTTCGAGGTATTTGTATAGTTAAAGAAACACGGTATTGATTTACACCTCGAAAAAGTATACTTGAATCTAAAAGACGAAAACAAAAATAAAAAACAAAAACTATAAGGATTTTAATAAAAAAAGTCTCAAAAAGTGTAGTACTCATGTCCTTTGTTTTCCATGATTTCATAATGGGTTTAGTAATGATTGTTGCACGTATTCAGCAACTTAAGTAGTAGTTTTGTTTTGATGTATCATATATTCATTGGAAATGCAAAGGTTCAGTCTAAACGGTACGCGCAAATTGCAGCCGCGTATCCAGTCACCTGACTCTGACAGATAATGTGAAGTATTCGTCTTGCAAATGAACATAGCAATGTATTCGTACCGGTTTGATCCAATCTTAAGAATCATCTGCTGGTCTACCATGATGTCTTAAAGCAGTATCGTTTTACTCTTATACCAGTGTGGGAAAGAGACGGAGCTATACAGGATTTCTAGCGCCATCTCTTCCCCACACTGAAACAGGAGTAAAACAATTATGTTTTATGACGTCATTGTAGGCCAACAGTTCTACTTCGAAAAAAAATCTCACGATCAAATCTTTTTTTGTGTATTACAACATTTAGGTACGTTGGTTTGCATCATATTAAGATAATCTACATAATTAAACAAAAACAGCATGTACTCCAAATGACTAAAAAGGGTAGTTACAGTCACTTCATAAAAAAAAAAAACCATGGAATGCTGCATTATTTTGGTGAAACTTTGGGTCTCGTTTTCCCATCAACATCAGTATATTCTCAATGGGTTCCTTTAGGTGGCGATGTGGTGTTCCAATGTCGAGATGAGGGACCTCTCCGTGCCAATGTCAGATGGACGAGGGATGGCGGAATCAAACAAGGCTCTACGGATGTTAGAGGACGATTGGAGATGTTCAAAGTGACCGTAAGTACTTCAGAATAAATAAATGTGTCTTTTTTTAGTTAATGACTTCAGCAAGCAGGTTTTTATTTGATTAACCGGATAATCCTGTGGATCAAATAACAACGTAAATACTAAGCTACCTTGGCTTAGGGAATCACGTGTGCAGCAAGGGACAGGCTGGATAGGATCTTATAATGTCTGCGATACGAAGAACACGTTTTTGAACGTGACTTTTCAACTCTTGATGTTATAAATCGATCGCGTTGAAATCCAGTTCAATAAAACAACGTCGCGTTTAAAACACGCATAAAATCCATTCAAAATACCTGGTTTTCATATATGTAAAGTCTATTTAATACTAAATAAAAAAAAAAGATTATCATAATATGTCCGGCCAAGGTTAAAGCCAGCCCTTGGGTCACGAGAAGTGTTAACTAATCGTTTCAAAATTTCTTTGAAAAGACTGTAAGCACTAAACTATGCATAATTATACTTGAACTTTAACATTTGTCATTAATTTGTTGTACCCACTTCATAATTCCAGGAAGCTGACAGCGGTACCTACATTTGTCAGGCTGATGACTATTTACGCTACTCTGGTTCTCAAGTGCGTGTTAACTTGCAAGTGGACAGTGCTCGTAAGTATGAACGCTCCCACCAGTATCTCACCTTTGGTCTACCATCTTTATCCTCATCCCGTCATTTTTGTACCTTATTTGAGATCGGAGTAACCTACACGCAGTTGTATCAGCCACCCATCTCCTCATTATCCGACCCCATTTACTTTTTTGTATAGCCGTAAAATTCTCTTCCGAATCGAATTTTGACATTCCACATTCATATTCCAATCCTTCGTCATGACGCACCATCACTATCATACCTCTTTTCAACCAACCTTTTGCTAAAATAATAAATTCTTTAAAAAAATATATATAATAAAACACCAAATGATTTACACTGCACAAATTTTGTTGCAGCTGTAACCTACAGGCCTCCATTCCCTGCGTGTCAGCCTTATGAAGCCACCTGCGGTAATGGACAGTGCATCCCTAAATCTGCTGTTTGTGATAATAATTACGACTGTGCCGATCGTTCTGATGAAGAAAATTGCCGTAAGTATTTCGTAAAAACCACATCCTTCGATATAGATTATAATTTTAGAGAGTAAGAATTAACCGGAGTTTGAAGAAAGCATGTTAATTAACCAAAACGTCACTGCATTGTTCACTAAAAGAGAAACCAATGAAGTCAAAAAATTGTTGCAAAAATGAATAATACTGACCTATAAACATTTTCCAGACCACGATGGCATGTGCGAACCTAACCAGTTCAAGTGCAGTAACCGTAAATGCGTCCTCAAAACATGGATCTGTGACTCCGAAGACGACTGTGGAGATTCATCAGATGAACAGAACTGTGGCTACTCAAATGGGATCGGCAAATGCTCACCGGCTGAGTTCACCTGCAAATCCGAAAATCAGTGTGTCCCTAAGAGTTTCCATTGCGACGGCCAGACTGACTGTCTCGATGGCTCCGATGAATATGGATGCAGTAAGTACAATAATTATACTTAAAATACAACTTTAAAATAAAAAAGCCAACTTGACGTCAAGTGTAAGAAAGTGTTGTCTTGTTTTTAATGAAGTCTTTTGCATAAAATAATTGAGAGTGAGTAAGTTGTTGCTAAATGACGGTCGGTTCACACATGTCTATTTCTTCAGTTCCTGTTCACGTGACAAGCCCACCGAAACCAACAAACGTGAAGCTGAATCCTGGCGAGACCCTGACATTGAGGTGCGAGGCTGTCGGTGTGCCCACCCCGCTGATCTCGTGGCGTTTGAACTGGGGCCATGTCCGCTCCAAGTGTACCTGGACTAGTGACAGGGGTATTGGGGTCCTCACTTGCCCTAACATGCAGGTTTGTAAAGTTTATATTAAGGACGACCACCATTTCGTTTCACAGACACTACCTTTACTGCAGTCTTGAATCATCCTCCATATAGTACTGTCTTATAATCACCAAAACGTTAGATTTTGTATGCATAATCTAAAACGTTATATTGCTTATCCATAATCTAACGTTTAAATTATTTTGTAGAAAATTGTGATCAAGTGTGTTGTCTTTCTTTCACAAATAATATTTCCTGCATTTTAGCCGGAAGACAGTGGAGCATACTCTTGCGAAGCTATCAACAACAAGGGAACGACTTTCGCCGCACCAGATGCTATAGTATTTGTCAACAAGACTGACGTCTGCCCTCGAGGATACTTCAATAGGTAAGACTAACTTCTATTCAAATTCTATTTCTCTAAGAAATAGAACATGATAATCAGAGCTAAAAAAATTAAGTCGCTTTTTATTTTTGCTTTAAACTGGAACCATACATTTTACTTAATTCAGGTAAAAGTGCCTGCTTTTAAATTGTTAAGGAATCAGTCCTTGAAATAATTTGTGTGTTTCCCAGTGAGGCGCGTTCGGAACGCGAGTGTATTCGTTGCTTCTGCTTCGGCAAATCGAACCAGTGCCGCAGCGCTGACCTGTATACTTACTACATGCCGACTCCTCTCGGAGAAGGGGGCACCAGGCTCCTCGGCATCAAGCATTCGCCTACAGGAGACGTCAGCATTGATTCCTCTCAACCAATCTCGACCCATTATTATTATCAGTCTCTGAGGAATGGAGCTACAGTAAGTCATAAATATGTTTTGTTTGATATTGATGTAATAATACTATAATATTGTGCTTTTGGGCCAGTTTTTCATCAATTTATATTTACCTGTCCACGGCCATTCTAAGAAACTTTACCATTTCAGGTAACGAAACTCGGCGACTCACCATCATGGCAAAGCTCGCATCCCTACCTGACCCTGCCGGAGTCTTACACCGGTAATCAGCTCAAGTCCTACGGTGGTCACATCAAGTACATTGTGTCTCCACACACACAAATTTATGGATTCGATGACAGCATACCAACTATTGTTGTCAAGGTATGCAAATATTCCAAAACATTCCAAAGAGATTTCATAATTAATCTATAGTTTGAGATTACGTGTCGATTTTCATACAATCATTAATATTAATTTATCTGGATCTACAAACTAATAGAGACCTATTCAATTATTCATAAACGATTTTTTGGTCTGCAGGGCAAATACGGTAACTTATACCACATCAGTCGTGCTAGTGGCGCCCGGGACCTTACCATCGAAGCTCGTTTTACTCCTGAAAACTGGATGAAGAACAGCACTAGTGGCTACACACCGGCCTCCAGGGAAGACATTATGATGACGTCAGTATTTGTTAGGAATTAGTAACAAGGAACGCACCCTTCCGTTTAATCTTGCCTTGGTTTAATAGTGACACGATGATGTTTCAGACTGGATGAGATCGAACTGATCCTTCTGCGCGCTGACTTGAACAATGCGGGAGTTAACATCACTGATTTCTCTATGGAGTCAGCTGATCACATCAACGGGAATCTGGGAGTTGCCAGCCTCGTAGAAGAGTGCACGTGCCCCAAGGAATACGAAGGACTGTCGTGCCAGGTAGATCATTAGAGAAATCTTACAGACTTATCTTTACTTAACATAAATATTTTATCAAAGAGGTGTTTAAATACAAATTCTCCTTAATTTTCTAGAAATGTGCTTCTGGCTACATTCGGAAGAAGGTTGGACCTTGGCTCGGTGACTGCATGCCTGAAGAATGCCCAGTCGGCACATATGGTGATCCATCGAGTGGCATACCCTGCCAGCAATGCCCTTGCCCACTTACCAACCGCGAAAACCAGTTCGCTAGAACTTGCTCGCTCGGACAAGATGGATCAGTCATTTGTGACTGTTTCCCTGGGTAAGACCTGTCGATCATCAAGATAATGAATAAGTTTGTTTCGATGATTCTGTTCAGAGTAGTCGAATAGAAAACACTGACTCCAATATAATTGGTTTTAGATGTGTACATGTGTTTATACGTTCAATTTACAAAATATAAATCATCTATTTTTGGACTACTATTTAAATTATATTAAATAACTTACATTTTATTTTTGACAGTTATGAAGGCAAACACTGCGAGGTGTGCGCTCCTGGCTATGAAGGCAACCCAATGATCCCCGGCAACACATGCCGACCGGTTCAAAGAGACAACTGCAACCCGACCGGAACGAAGCTGATCCGACCCCCAGATGAGTGCGTGTGCAAGGATAACGTCCAGGGACGATACTGCGACCAGTGCAAGAACGATTCCTTCTACCTGTCTTCTGACTTCAGGTAATTATTACTTGTCACAGCTGTAATTAGAATTGTAGCGTTGTCATTCCTTCGTTGAGTAAGTTTTATGAAAATTTTCACAAATGCGCCAAATCATCAATCTGACTTTGACGAATCAAACCTCTATTTCAGACATGGATGTGCCCTATGCTTCTGCTCGGGTGTTTCGCAACAGTGTATGAGCAGTAACCTGCGACGCAAGACCATCGGCGTACAGTTCAACGTACCACAGATCGTGGACCAAGTGAAGATCTACAATATCTCTCCCACTGGCCCCCCCGGCGCAGTTAGATACACAGCACCAGTTGAAACTGACCTCAGACCTCAGCTGACCCGTGGCGATATCTCGTTGAATGAAATTGATCGTTCCCGGTCAACTATTTACTACTGGAGTCTGCCTACCAGTTTCGCTGGTGATAAGGTGACATCGTACGGTGGATCTCTGCGTTACGTTCTCAAGAATGTGCCAGGTTCACCCGACCCAAGGTTCAGAAACTCTGCAGCTGATGTCCAACTCATTAGTGTAAGTATTTTATTAGACAAACATTAAATTTCAATGTTTTTGAGTATTGGTTGCGTTCATTATATTTTTTTTTTCTTTACTTTAACCACGCTTAAATGCCTTGCAGGACAACCGTCTTACATTCCACTACTTCGGAGATTTCCAAGCTTCACATGAGGGTATTCTGAACGCCAGTATCCAATTCCTTGAAAAGGGATGGCAGAGGTAAGCATAATGTCATCATTCTATTTGTGTCTTTAACTAATAATTAATTTATCTTTTAATTTTCTTTTCATCTTATTTGACATCATTTGTTGTCCTATAATGCCAAACTGTTTTTTATTTCTTTTCAATACCTTGATTGGATTATTTCTTTCAAACAGACCTGACGGCAAGGAAGTATCACGCGAACACTTCCTCTTGGCTCTGGCTGACGTTAAGACAATCCTGATCAAGGCTACGTACGCTCCGAGCTCGGAACTGGCTTCGCCGGTCAGTGCCAGCATTGAGACTGCAGAACCCGATGGATATGGACCCACCGCTTTCCACGTCGAACAATGTACCTGTCCACCTGGGTACATCGGAACCTCCTGTGAAGACTGCGCGCCTGGTTTCAAGCGGTCAGTTACTGATTCATTGTGTCCTTGTTTTCAAGCGAGAAAGAGATGGAGCCATAAAGTGTAGTGCCATCTCTATTCCGCAATTGTTTCATGTATAACAAATGAATACTTTTTCTAAACTAAACTTTTAAGTCAATACTGGTCATTTTTTACATCACACCAATCTCTTAATTGCGGTCTAGTATTAATGTAAAATCGAATGTTTGTTTTGCAGGAGCTCCAGCGGCCTTTACTTGGAACTTTGTGAGCCATGTGAATGCAACGGAAAATCTACCATGTGCAACCCTGAGACTGGAGTATGCTACGTAAGTATATTAGCCAAATAGCGTATTTCCCAACCCATCTGCGTTTCGCGATATAATTATCTTTAATTCCGATTTGTAATTGAAAATGACTCTTGTAGGTAAGTATAAAATAAATTGTTGATTTTGATTCAGGACTGCGCTGACAACACTGACGGAGATGAATGCGAACTGTGCAAGCCAGGATATGAACGCGATCCTTACGGCAACTGCGTTGAATCCAGGCCAAGCACCGTGCAACCCTGTCGGTGAGTCATTGGGCTTTTAAAAATAAATTTTCGACTAGTCTAAATAACGTCCGTTTTCTTATTAAAACGAAAATTGTATTTCAGTTGCGATCCTCGTGGTACCACGGTGCCTTGCGATGATGCTGGTAATTGCTTCTGCAAGCAGAACGTCGAAGGTGACTCCTGCGACCGCTGCCGGCCTGGTACCTTTGGACTCGATTCCGTCAACCCTGACGGATGCCTGTCTTGTTACTGTTCTGGAGTTACAACTGACTGCCACGAAGTATGTATTTTTACTAATCTTGGTAACGCTAAGATTCACAGATCGAACTTTGACTTTAGTATCTTAGAAAAAGTATGTACGTAAAATTTGAACATTGTTGACGTAAGCATAAGGGAAATATTCATATTAATTAGCAAGGAGAAATCGTAGAAGAATTTTATTCAATTATACTTTTGGCAAAAACCAGTATTAAATATTTATTACGATGATTAAACCTCACCGTTTCTCCAGGGCAATCACTACACAAGGGTACCGATAGCTGCTCCAGTCCTGGGCGAGAACTACGGCGGATACGCTATTACCGACCTTAACGCCGAGAGGGTCATCAAAGACAACTTCGTGCCGATGTTTCAACAGAGCGAGCTGATGTACACCTTCTCTTCCCGACCTGAAACTGATCTTTACTGGTCTTTGCCTATCTTCCCAGGTAAGTGCAAAATATTCAGTAGTATTGGCGAATCGTATATAAGGCCCACTTACAAATCAGTAAATATTATTTAAAACCTCATTCTGTCTCTGTCAACTCCAAAGTATTAACATAATAACATAAATATGTTATAAATCAATTTAGCACTAAACTGTTTTAGTGATTAGTGGTACAAGATGGCCTAAGGATATCTTCCGTGTTTTGGTATGATTGAACAATATTTGTTTCTCAGGTAACCGTGTACTATCTTACGGCGGTAGCATATCGCTGCGACAGAAGTTCAGTTCGGATGTGTACGACAAGTCTGAACGAGGCACAGACGTGGTTCTCGATGGAGGAGACATTTCCATCTACTGGACCAACCCCAACCAGTTCTCATCTGGCGTCTCATACGTAAGTGAAAACTAAAATACTTAATAATGTAGTACCCACATCATCATCATTATCATTATTTCAGTCCGGAATCACCCTCTGCTGATTAGGCCTCCCCTTTCTTCTACGATAACTGCCCGTACCAACCAGATGTTTCCCGCAACTTTGACGATAGCGTCAATTCAATGCGATTATATCCTTTCTCAGGTCCGGATGGACCTGAGAAAGGATATATCATGCACTGCGTCTACAGGCACAACGAGATAAAAAAGATAGCTACTTAAATAAACAGATATGACTACACTATGCCCTACCACCAAGCTCTAATTTTCATACCCCATATGAAAACAAAAGCACAATCTTGCTCCGAAATACTGAGTAATTTATTAATTATAACTTTCGCCCGTTAGAGCTACCAAGTGCCGCTCAAGGAGGACGGTTGGTACATTCTGAACACCGTCAACCCAGCCTCACGCAGCAACTTCATGAGCGTCTTGAGGAATCTGAAGAGAGTACTGGTGAGAGCCACCGTGGTTCCCAGAATCTACGACACTACCATCGCTGACGTTTCTATGGACACTGCCACACCGAACTACGATGCTCTTCTCCCAGGAGCCAAAGGAATTGAGGTATGCATTTAATTTGAAACATCAACTACATGTCCTGACACCTGTGAACTTCGTGAACTTATTGTTTCCATCGGTATGCTAAGAAGAACTCGTGAATGTGATTGTGTTCTAGAATATCTTTTAATAAGTATTTAATTACTAGTCTATGATACAGTTGCTGTTATCTGGTAACAGATACGAGATTGATTTCTCTGCCAAGCATTGTTCTTGTTCTGTGAGATGATGGACGAAACATGACTTTTTCTTGTTATTTTCAAGTATTTTATCATTCCATATTATAAAAATGTTTATTTTAACTGTGTAATAGTTGGGATTTACGTCTGTTATGAAGTAAATAGAGACAACTCTCTAATAAATAAATGTATTCTGAGTAGAGGGAAGGAGAAGGAAACATTTATTTAGCTTGGATTTATATGACGAGTACCTAACACATAATGAAGATGTCTAAAACTTATAACATCCGTAATATTACAGATCTGCATGTGCCCGCAAGGCTATTCAGGAACCAGTTGTGAGCTCTGCAACTCTGGCTATTACAAAGACCAGAAAGGTTACTGCCGTCAGTGCTCTTGCAATGGACACGACTGCCAACTTGACAGCTACGGACAAGTTGTCTGCAACTGCCGCGCGCCTTACACTGGATACGATTGCTCAACCATTGGTAAGCAAAAAGTGTTGAGTTTACAGATGCTTTACACAGAGATTTGATTTTAAAACACCTAAGTGATCTTTTAGTTCAGTCAGACTCAGAAATACTTTGTTACGTTTTTATTGAAGCAGAAGACAAAATAATTTTGTTAAAAAACCAAATAGATTTTTCTAAATATGTGTAGGTCAGTGTAGGTGCACACATTGTCAAACTTATATTGTACGAATAAAATTTTACTAAACGGCCAATAGGATTAATAATGGAACTGCATCCGAAAATCCACGACGTTGGAGACAGCTATTACTCAAGGAGAGTGACGTTTACATGCAAATACCGTGCGCCGGAACGTCTCACTATAGAGTTCTACCACGACGGCCGAAAACAGGGCCCCGTGAAGGACTATCACGATGCGCGACTCCACAAGGATGGCTGGCACTCGACTCATGTCTGGCACACTGTCTGGGATACCAGACGACAAGGCGACACGTATGAATGCCACACGATCACCAAAAAGGGACACACCCTCGGTATACTGACCACCAGTCTGCCGGAGCCAGGTAGCCGATCACAACCGAAGGTGCTTCGGGCGTCTCCGTCTTTTGTCCTGCCATGTCATGCTTCAAATGTTAGGCTTCATTCGTTTCGTGTGGCTCAAGTTTAATCAGTCACGACATAATAACAAATAAACAATAACAATGTATTTGTCCGTCATCGTTGTAATCCATAGCGACTAAAATATCTACCTATTTTATTGTGCCGTTATCAAAAAAAAATATGTTGTGAACGTCTTTCGCGTCTGTTACCATTCTTACTTTGTACACAGACATCCATTCATGATGTGTCGTATTTAACTGTCTAGTTACTGTTGATACTTACTTTTATTAATTTAACTTTTACACCACATAACAAAAAAGTCGACCTATTCGATTGTAAAAAAAAAACTACTAATGTAAGTTTTGATTGAACTTCATATTTCAGTGACAAACAGATCATTACAAAAATCTTCAGCTTATACCTCTTTCCATTTCTTACCTTGGCCCTTTAAAAAATCTATGCAATTAATCAGGAGGAGAATCATCTGGTACCGAGGCACCACCAAATCCACCACCGCCAGAACCAACCGTTGAGGTCCAGATCACCAGCCCAACTATCAAGATCCAGGAAGTCGGTAGCAGTGTCAACTTCACTTGCCAAGCACAAAGCATCAATTCCAGGATTCGCTTGCCAGTCAGATGGACTAAGAGCGATGGATTCCTGCCCCTGGATAGAACCCAGGTTGATGAAAACGTTGGACTTCTTCTGATCACGAACCTGCAAGTTTCTGACAGCGGAAAGTACATCTGTGAGACGAGCGATGGCATCAACACTGCCCAGGCTATTGCCACTCTTAAAGTACCCGGTAAGCTCTTCTTTAAAATTTGACATACCAAGATTACCTATTATTTTATATTAGATTTTACAAAACGATGTGTTAATTGAATGCTAATAGAGTCTTCTTTTCTTAATTCCTTGCCAACATTATTGGAACAGTTGTACCTCTTTGGATATTTTACGCCCGTGGTGAGTCTGACGATGTTGACGTCTAGAATCATTTGAAGAAACTACTACAAACGTGAAAAACAAATGCCAATTTATTAACTACAATTTAGTCATTTTAATAATATATTTTTAGGGAACACGATGACGATGCCCAGCGTGGAGATCACTCCATCGGTGCAGGACTTCTACGAAGGTGACCTGATTGAACTGGAATGCCGCGTGCGAGGAAACCCCACACCTTCCATCAGGTGGCAGAGGGCATCTAACAGACCTCTACCACTGTCTATCTCATACGTCGATACCCGTTTCGTTATTGAAAACGCTAAGGTCGAAGACTCCGGAGAATATAGGTAGAATTGGTTTTTTAGGCACCGTAATTGATAGTCTCAATAGATTTACTGTGCAAAAATAACAAAAGAAATATTGCTTATTTCTATTGTGTTTTTTTATTAGTTTGTTTGGCTAGCTGACCAATTATTCAGACGAGAAGCAACTGCACTTGATTTTTCTGACATAACCAAGTGCTAAAGCTTTACTTAAACAGAGTTCGTTAAAAAACCCAGTACATAAAATTCGACTTACAAACTTTCCATTGTTTAGATGTATCGCGTCGAACACAGTTGGAAGTTCCGACCGTACCGCCGTGATCACTGTACGTCCTCGACCATCATTCCCACCGCGAGATAAGCTCACCGTGTCCATTCCTAACCCGTACATAGACGAGGGTCAGAGCATCAGGATTGCTTGCACTGGAACTACAAACATTCCAGCAGGAACCATTGACTGGGTCAGGTAAGGATACTCATCAGTCCTCATGTTAAGTTACATGTGGATTTTTAAACGGCTGTAGGCTAAATGATAACATTATTTTTCAGACAAGATAACGCCATATTCCCATCGAACGTAAGGTCTGAAAACGGTGTGTTGTACATCGAATACGCAATACCTGATAACCAAGGAGTTTACATCTGCCAATCGCCGCTATCCGATGTCGCTCCAGTTCCAATCTTGGTTACTGTGAACGTTCAGCCTCCTCCTACGCCAGAAGGCTATAACATCACTGTGTCGGAAGACCGTCTGAGGATCCCTACTGGAGGAAGTGGAACCGTTGAATGTAAAGTCGTTGGACGTCCAACACCACTGATTAGGTGGACCAAGGTAAGAAAATTGTTAACACCGTGCATTTTAGTTGTTCCCAAATATTTCTACGTCACAGCTTTTGTAAACCATTTGTTTGAGAAAAAATTACATTTATTGGGGATTTTTATAATTTTTTATCTGTTTGTTGTAATTCTCCAGCACGATGGTGCTCTCGGCCCCGACTCAAGTCAACGTGGAAGCACTTTAATCATCAACAATGCTAAAGACAGCGACCAAGGATACTACCTTTGCGAAGGCACCGTCAACAATATTGCAGTAGCGAACATCTATGTGTTCGTTGAGATTGAAAGTAAGTACCAACATTATTTGACATCATGACTCTGTTATTAATAGAGATTCCAAAACTTCTTAACTTCCTCTTTTTGTTGCCCCATACTCCTCTACAGTTGGTTTTGTTTAGCAATAAAAATAATATAGCAAACAGAATGGGCCATTTATTAAATTGAAATATTCCGCTTACCATACATAATAAGCGCAGTTTTAAAGACAAATATTGACTATCTTTAGGACGCGAGCCTCCTAAAGTGGAGATTTGGCCGCCGGAAGGCAAGGTGCAAGCGGTGCCATTGGGTGGTGAATACACTCTGATCTGCCGCGTCACTGGAGGTATACCGGAACCTGACGTCACATGGAACAGGAACGGAGGCCGGCCACTATCGCCGTACACGCAATTAATGCCACACCATGAACTGAAGTAAGTTACTGTTTTTATAATACCAGTTCTTATAACATTTTCAGCTCAGAGCTCTGTAACATATAGTAGTTTGATCCAAAAAGTCAGCTTCAGTCGCTAAAAAAAGAAAAACTTCGAGGGGTACAACGTTTTTTCTTCATATTTAAAGCATTGCGCGCACGGTTGAGAGTTTGATTTGGCAAAGTTCACGTTCATATTGTGGAGAAGAAGTGCAGAGAGCAAAAAGCATTTTTCGACCACTGCAATTTTGGTGATAACTCTGTAATATTTAATCTGTCGCACGTCTCGTCAGGTTTACCAAGATCGAAGTGAACGACGAAGGCGAATACACGTGCACGGCTCGTAACGATGCGGGATCTGCCAGCGCAAGCGCCGTCATCAAAGTGAGGGCTCTTCCTGAGATCACCATTACACCTAGCAACTATGTCTCAAAGGCCACCGGAGACCGCATCGACATCGAGTGCAGAGCCAGTGGCTACCCTGAACCCCTTGTGTCAATTCAATGTAAGTAGTTTTCAAAATCAATTTCATAGCGTTTTTTTTTAAGTAGGTCTGTAACAGGAACTTTTGATTTAACAAATCTATGAAGCTTCAGTCCCAGCAAAAGGCATAATAACTATTAACAACAGTGGAAACTAAGTAGGTACTGTTTGTAGTTGTCCATTTCAATGGACTTTCTAATAAAATTTATTTTATAAGAAAGTCAGATTTAATCAGAATATTGTCACAATAACCTTAATTAAGCATCATGCACGTAGTGTGTCATGAATTTCTCATTAATTTTTAGGGTTCCGTACCCAAAGGGTCAAACGGGACCCTATTACTGAGACTTCGCTGTCCGTCCGTCCGTCTGTCACCGGGCTGTATCTCATAAACCGTGATAGGTAGTCAGTTGAAATTTCTACAGATTATGTATTTCTGTTGATGCTAAAACAACAAATACTAAAAACAGAATAAAATAAATTTTTAGGGGGGCTCCCATACAAAAAAATGATTTTTTTGCTCGTTTTTATAAATAATGTTACGGAAACCTTCGTGCGCGAGTCCGACTCGCACTTGGCCGGTTTTTTACAATCGATGACAGATTTGTTTATTACTTGCAACCCGATCGTGCTTCGTATGGTTCGTGTTGCGGTAGGTCGGTCAAAGTTCATTGTAGATAATATACCTAGTTTCGCACATGCCATCTCAGGTAAAGCTGTTTTGAAATATAATGTCTGTGTGACCGAAAAAAAAATACAAACATCCGTATTGAGAACCTCCTCTTTTTTTTTTAAGTCGGTTAAAAAGCCAGAATAAACACAATCCCTACTAATATAATATTATAATCCTACTATTATTATAAACGCGAAAGTTTGTAATTATGGATGGATGGATGGATGGATGTTTGTTACTCTTTCACGGGAAAACTACTGAACGGATTTGGATGAAATTTGGCACAGGGATAGTTTATAACCTGGATTAACACAAAGGATATTTTTTATCCCGATAGTACAACCCCGTGGGACAGTGATCGAACACCACGCGTGCGAAGCCGCAGGCATAGGCTAGTAATATTATAAATCCGAATGTAAGTTTGTTTGTTACGCTTTTACGCAAAATCTACTCAACCGATCATCATGAAACTTTGTACACATATTTTTGGAGGTATTAGAAGTAACATAGGCTATATATCATCACGCTACGACCAATAGGAGCGGAGCAGCAATGAAAAATGTTGCGAAAACGGGGAAAATGTGACGCAGACGAAGTTGTGCGGGACAGCTAGTACGAGTATTTAATAATTAAATAAAATCATTTTTGTTCTATTTTCTATTCAGTTGGTGACTACCGTGAAGTCGTTGCGGCTACACCTGGCCACGCCTCCCTACGCATTCCGTCGGCCAGGGAGGATCACAGCGGCGACTACACTTGTACTGCCACAAACGCTGCCGGGACCACCAAGGAACAGTTCAAGGTCGTGGTTGACCGTGGAGATGGAGGCGATGAAGTTTACTACGGTTTGTAGTTGATGCGGTTTTTGAAGTGAAACTTCTAATGCGACTTCCAACATGGTTGCGTTAAAGGTTTAACGGTACCATGGAGGGGGTATGAAAGCACTGTTGCGTTAAACGTTCAACGCTCCTGGGGAGGGGGAATAGAAAGAGACAGAGCGAGAGTGAATGCGTGGCACTCGAAGATACACTTCTTCCGCGCGGAGGGACTCCACGCACTAGTTTTTTTGTTTCTCAAGTTACTGTAGAGACATTTTGCAACATACACACCAGAAGTCCTTTTCGTAAACTAAACACTTCTTCTTGGCGAGTCGATGACAATTCGAATTGGAACTGCCAAAGATTTGGCGACGAGTTTGGCAGTTTCAGTACCGTCCATCAGCTCCTTTGATGTGCAACAAGGGAACAGATAGGCCAGCCAGCAATCAGCAAGTGTCCCATCGTTTGTGGGGCAACACGAAATTTGCACTCCAAGGCAGAGTCATCTATGAATCTCCACCTGGACAGGTTTAATAAACACTGAGCTGGTGGCCCAGTGGTATCGGCCTAGACTTACGATTCCTAGGTCGTGGGTTGCAGGAACTTAATGTTATTAATTTCATCATCACTGCTCACATAACGGTGAAGTAAAACATCGCGAGAAAACCAACTGACGATGTTTTAGAACCGAAAATTCGAACACACAAATACACACTTGTGATGTGACATCCATGAATCCGTGTTGGTCTAACAGAGAGAAGGTCTGTGTCCCAGCAGTGGAAACGTTAAGTCTGCTTAAGCACACCTGCAGGAAAATGTCAATGGCCTGGAATCCAAGGCCTTATATATATATATAATCTTTCTTATCAGAATATAATATGGCCTACGTTTCTAAGTAAAACCGTATATTTACAGGAAGCGGAGATGGTCCAATTGGGTCGGATATATATAATCCTCCCCAACCTAACGAGCCTAGCAATCTATTCAGTATCGAGGGACAAGCTGAAACCATAATTTAGTAAGTAGCTTTTTTTTAATGCACTTTCTTAAATTAACCTTTCTCCGGCAAACTTCAAAAGTGCATGCGTTTTAATTTTGCCCAGTACCTACATTCCTTCCATAATTCGTTTACGTGTGGTGGCAGCGGCCAAGCAACCACTAAACATCATCGTATTGGACAGACTTGTCAGTAGCAGCAACAGAACTGCTATATAATTGCAACGACTTTAAATATCACTTTAAGAAGAATCATAAGTAAATTAATTGTGAAAGAACAGTAGTCCCCAAGGCTAGTAACACTGTATACTAAAATCATCATAACATGACGAATGTATTCCCTAAAGGTCAGGTTTAGGCAGAGATGTATCTAACAGTACATCCACTTTTCGCCGGTTTGTTAAACTCCTATGTAATAGATGGAGAGCCTATTGCTATAAACCGGGATCACACAAATCCAGACTCCGTGGCTGCTATTGACCAATTCTTGACAAAAACACTTTGCCCGACCTGGGACTGGGATCTCGAAGCCAGGACCTCTTGCTGAGCAGTTGCGCTTGCAACTAGACCAACGAGGGAGTATGCTAAAATGTGATGTAATTACAGCTGCGGTCAACCAGGAGACAACGTGAGGTGGGACCGCGCCGACAGGCGCCCGCTCCAACCTAACGCCTACCAGGATCGCTCGCGACTGGTCATCGTCAATGTGAGTACAATCCGTGACCACTGAAAAAATATCCTTTAGTAATTGATCCATTTAGTTTCTCAAAACAAATTTCTTAAGCTACGTGGAGCGACGATAGTGGATTTAAGGTTTTACACGCATTCATTACATGGCACGTCACCTAGCATGCACATTCTGATGTTGATAATGTTACATCTTCAGGTCTCGAAGGCTGACTCAGGCCAGTACGTCTGCAACGTTTACAACCAATACAATGAGGTCCAAGAAGCGATATACACCAGCCTGGTCGTCATCAAAGCGCCTAAGATCACGCTGCGCCCGCCAACACAGACCGTGCATCCCGGACAGTCTCCAACAGTTGAGTGTATAGTTGAGGGAGATGACATCATCGACATTAACTGGAGATCCCTTGACAGAAATCCTTCCAAGTAAGTAAAGAAGACAATAGATCCACATTTGACCTCTCTTGATGTCCGACTGTTGGAAAACTATGAATGATGACGATGATATGAGTTGGTTGACCTAGATGTCGAAAAGTGAATAGGTAGCGGATTGCTGCAAATCAAAAAGTTGGATACATATTTTAGGGGCTCAATATTCCATTAGGATACCGCGATTTAGGCGAAAATCGGGACATCAAACAAGTCTTTAATAAGTGGTTTACCTTTCAGCCGCGTAGACACCCGCTCATCTACACTAATCTTCCGACAAATTGAAGTAGAAGACGCAGGCCGTTACGAATGTTTTGCGAGAAGCCGCTACGCCAACGCCAGTGCAATCGCAGAAGTCGTCGTCAGCGGTACGTATATCTTCCCAACACTTCTGTAGCATGAACACCCACAGCACAAAACTGTACGGTAGATTAATTTCGAAATTGATAGAAATATGCACAGATAAACATTATCTAACATTCATTAAACACCTAAAAGCAACCGAAAGAATCCATAAAAGTGAAGAATGCTGTATGTCATCATTTGGAGGATCGACAATAATTTAATTTAGGATGTAATAGCACAGTGTAACTGTTATGTTCAACTATCGTGGTTAGGTACCGAGATAAGATGCCTAGACTTTGATAATTTTAAAAATTACATCTAGCAACACAATAAGAAAAAATATAGGTATTTAAACCTTTTTTTGTATTATGTTACACTGTGTTTTTACTCCCGTAACACGTTGGATAGTTCTATCAGTTTCGAAGATTGCCACCGAGCAATCTTCACAAGTTCACGAAAATACGACACAAATGTACAGGTTGCACTAATGTTAAGGTACCTGTTCTTTTATTTGCCGTTCAGTTGTGCTGTGTGAATGCTGGTCACCGACTTCACACCTAATGGAAACACCATTGATTGAATGCTTTACATTACTTATAATTTTATTTACCAACTGCGTGAATTTGGAACCGATAGTTCATGATATTACTGTCTTGTGACTTTGAGTCTCGACTGCTTGAATTTATTTATAAAAGTAACAATACACGCGGTTGGTAATGCTTAAGGGTTAAGTTGACTGCATGACAATAACATCCATAGAAGATACGGATCATACGGGGTCGGTGTCGCACGCCAATGAGCAGCGCGCGCACGTGGGCGCGGCCGTGCACCTCAGCTGCAACGTGTCCATACCCAACATGCGCCTCGAGTGGACCAAGAACGGCGCCACTCTTCCTCGCTCCGTCAGGCTGAAGGACGATGGATCCCTCTTCATCAGACTCGCCAAAAAATCCGACAGCGGAAGATATGTGTGCAGCATAAAAGACCATTACGGAAGACTCATTACTAGCAATTACATCAACCTACAAATTAAGGGTCAGTGAATTCTCCAACGGGTCAATTAGACAGCTTTCATTCCAGTGGTGGTGCTGCAAACCCCTCTGCTTCGCCCAACCGTAAAAGATAACCAGGCATGCTTAGCCATTTAATATTAGTCTCTTATCCCTATTTTCCGACTCTTCTACTTTTCTATGTTGTGTTTTAATTGATTTTGATAGTATTTTATATTGTAAGTTGTAATACAGCTGTCATTTTTCGCTCGTAAAGGTTATGAGTGCTTCGACACGCAGTTCCTTTGTAAAGACTCCAGTGGTTGTATAGACGAACACTTACTGTGCGACGGATACCCTCACTGTCGAGACTATAGTGACGAGCAGAACTGCCTGTGGCGAGATAAGCGTTATCTGGACAGGACTTGGAACAACTACCTCACACATGATGGTAAATCTGGTGCGGGTGTGTTGTCAGCTGTCTAGTCGAGGGTTTTGTACTGTTTCGTAACTAAACGGGCTACTTTGTACTGCTCTGGGACTGTCTTGTTTGAACCCCTGCAGCCCTCGTTTTTTTATACTTTGACGCATCTTTGTACTACCTATATTTTATTACCTATGTAGTTTTAGGAGTTTTGTGATAAGAATGATAATTATTTTTGTTTACTATCGTATAATTTTTGTTTGACTGGTGTTCGAGTGTCGTCTAAAACTGTGTTTCGACAGATATACATTAACAAGTTTGTCTTTGCTTACTGTATGGTGTCACATTATTATAAGTCATTAAATTAACTAAAGGTTCAAAGCTTTTGTGAAGTGATGGACTACGATGCTGGGTTTGCATGTTGCTTGTATTGACATTTATGTTTGCATTTATATTTGATTTAGAACGTAAATAGATTTATCCTTATTCACAGGTTAACTTTTAATTTGTAAGTATATGGTGTCCTGGGTTGCTTCAAAGGGATTGATTTAAATATCAAGTTCACCATCTACGTGAGTTTGTGTTTAGCTAATTATTGTTGAATGTTGTAGGTGCTCGTGAGCCGAACACCGAGTCGCAACAACTCGTTTTTATCGAGCAACCTCACAGGCAGTACAGAGTTGGAGATAACGTTGACGTCCTATGCAAGACTAGGTCTGGAGACCTCAAGCCTGAGTGGTTCCGCCTTGGGACCAACCAATACGTAGCTTCTTTGGTGAGTCAGTTTTATGATCTGAATTACGCATAGCATATCTAACAAACGGCAAGGTACATTAATATAGAAACAGAGCAAGACAAACTGACAATATGTTACCGATAAAGATGACGAAGAAGTCTAAAATGTATTGGATTGATAAATAAAAACTAAGCTATGCAGTATTATAACCAACTAAACTTTTGTGCAGACATACGGCGACGGCATCAGGCTATCGTTGAGCAGTGTCACTGCGGCCGACGCGGGCACCTACCGCTGCATCGCACAGGATTACACTGGACGCCCCCACTACGATGACTTTAATCTTGAAGTTGAATCAGGTAAGTGCTCTACACACATTGATCGTTTCACATAGTGTTATTAGACTGCCTCGTTGGTGTTGTGGTAGCAAGCGCTATTGCTGTGCATGAGGTCTTAGGTTCGACTCCCAGGTCAAGTGCTATTCGTTTTTTCAGACAGAGATTTCACAGTAGCAGCCCCGATTTGTGGCCAGTTGATAGCATCGGAACTTTAAACATAACTGGCGAAATATGGGTTACACCTGTTATCTTCAAAGTGTCGGCAGACGTTTCCATGCACCACTATATTTGAAGATTACAGGGGTATTGTTTTGATGAACATCACCAGTCGGGCAAACAATGACTAATATTATATTCTTATTTATTCAGGCGGACCATACTACCCAGACTCGCGAGAACTAGCCGTCACGCAGTACACCGCTCGTCTGCGTAACTCCGTGGATCTACCATGCCTACACAACCTGGAAGCCCCCGTCAACATTGAATGGAGGAGGGAGTTCTCGCCTCTGCCTGCTGAAATCCGCTCGGACCAGGTAATGCAATTTTAGATCATCTCTCCTGGTGAAAGTCAAGCTGTGGTATT
This sequence comes from Cerastis leucographa, assembly GCA_963082945.1. Taxonomy (NCBI): domain Eukaryota; kingdom Metazoa; phylum Arthropoda; class Insecta; order Lepidoptera; family Noctuidae; genus Cerastis; species Cerastis leucographa. The sequence continues at coordinate 26,811,898 of OY720378.1, forward strand.
AACCGTTCATATTTTTTACCACTTTTGTTAAAATTAAACAGTAGGAAAACAATAATTTCCAAAAAAATTGGTACCAAACAGGTTTTTCCTATAAAATCCCTTTATCGTTGGACGTCTCAAACTAATTAAGACTCTAACTCACCCAATTTTTGTTTCCAGCCCAACCTGTTCCTGAGATCAGTGACTGAAAACGACGCTGGCACATACGTGTGCCGCGTCAGCAACAACCGCGCCTCAATAGAAGCTCGAGCTATTCTGACCGTCACCGGACTTGTGCCACGATTCGATGGAGAAAGCTTCCTCTCGTTGCCAACCTTGAGAGACCCCTACAAGCAGTTCGAGATCGAAATCTCGTTCAAACCAGCTGGTGAGCACATAAACTTAACTTTCATTGTCTACAAAAAAACCGGCACAATAATTGTTGTAGCAAAATAATAAATTAATATTCTATTCTACCCAGAATATTAATTTATTGTTGTTATACTAGGTGTTGTTTTGCATCCTCGTCAAATTCAAGGAGGTAACTATGCTAGTGATTCTCGTCCCGAATCAATAATGAAATAGGTAGGTAATTTATATTTTTTACGGAAATCGGTAAGTGCTATCCACCCGTGTATTAAACGCGGCCCGTCTGGTTTTTGCCTTATAACCTCGCTTACACACATACAAACAATCTCAAACGTTTATTTCATAATTTCTTAGTCCCTAAACCACGTTAAGGGGGTTATTCTGTAATACTGACAAACTTAAACAACCAAAAAAATCAGCGTTTACTAATAATAATTAACTAGGTACCGTAATTTTAATTGATTATTTATGTCTTTCGTGACCACCCCCTGAAATTTGACGAGGTTGCAAAACAACACCTTGTAGGTTGGAGACTCGGAAATACATAGGTAGATGTCTATCAATAAACCCGTCGTCACATAGGCTGCCTCATATTATACCTAAATATTTATTGTTAAAACAGTAGATATTCTGCTTTGCAATTTTCTCTGTAACAATATTTCTTTTCCAGACCAAAATGGACTGATTCTATACACTAGCGAGAACCAAGGACGCGAAGGCGACTACATCGGACTTCAGCTGAAGGACGGAGTACCTGAATTCGTGGTAGTCAGTGCCAGTGGCACTGAACCACTCGTGGTGAAGGGAGACCGACCTCTGCAGCTGAACACCTGGCACACAATCCGACTGAGCATGACAAAGACTAAGGGTAACTATGGTTTTAGTTCTTCTGGTTAAGTTTTTTTTTTCTTTCTTTATAATTATTCTTCAAGTTAAAATAACGAAAAGTACGAAGGGGTGAAATATACAAATAACGAAAAATTCAAATTGGGCTAAGAATTTGTACAGTTTAACTGCCAAAAAAATACATGATAGTTTTCCAAAATGCTCGCAGTATGAGTTTTCGCTTTTTATTTAATTCGTCTCATTAAAAAAAAGTAATCTGAAGAGTGTTTTTCACCACTTCTTCTTTCAAGGCTTTCCTCAAAGTAATAAGGCTAAATAATCCAATTTTATTATTTTTACATCAGTAACAATGGACGTCGATAACACTGGACCATTTATCGCCGAATCCCCTGAGTGGGCTCTGTTGGAACTGAAGGATCCTCTGTACATCGGTGGAGTTCCCGACTACAATCAACTACCCGTTGAATTGGCTGGAGCATCTGGGTACGTACAATAAAGTAATGACTGTCCACAAATGTGACCCCTAAACCTCTGTTCAGACTTGAAAGATATCGAATGAAAGAAGAAATGACGCAATTGAATTTGTCTTGTTGTGTTCCAGAACTGCATACAAAACCGAATTATTCTTGGAAACAGCGTGAAGTTCTAAGGATCTAACTAGATTTTATGCTTTCAGATTCATTGGCTGCGCAAGCATGTTGATTTTGGGCAGGGAAGAGAAAAACATTATGATGGACAGCCTCGAACAGTTCCGGGTAGGCGAGTGCAATTCCTGCGCACCCAACCTCTGCCTGAACAACGGCGTCTGCCAGGAAGCCCGTAACGAGCGCGGTTACAGCTGCATTTGTGCGTCCGGCTATGCTGGCTTGAACTGCGACCGTACCGGCGAGGCGTGCCGTCCCGGACTCTGCGGCCCCGGCAAGTGTACCGACACCACCGACGGTTACAAGTGTGCTTGCCCCGTCACCCACACCGGATCTAAGTAAGTATACACCCCATGAACTCCAAAAACATCGACAACTAAAGAACTTAAAATACATCATACATTCTTATTCTTGGAAAAAGAATCAAACTGAACGTGATCAGCACATCTAAACTGTGTCTTAGAGCTGTCAATGTTCATGTCAATTTTCTATAGCAACGAAGAAACAAACTATCAGCTGCTGGCACGTGGGTTAAGATGTGCTGACCGCGTTCTGTTTAATCACTGAAATTGGCCCTTAGCCTCCTGATGACTACTAATCTATCTTAACTTTGCAGCTGCGAATCAAAACAATCGATTGAGTACCCAGCCTTCACTGGCAGCGCTTACCTAGCCATCAAGCCACCAGCGCCCTCCCGCACCCTAGTTATGTCAATGAGGATCAAGGCCGCTGCTCCAGTCACCGACGGCATCATCATGTACTGCGCGGAGTCACCACGCGGTTACGGAGGATTCACTTCTCTGGCTGTTCACGACTCCCGACTTGAGTTCCGTTACGATCTTGGAGGAGGTAGGTTATCATTATCATTTTGCCGTTCTTCCAATTTGATGGGCGTATGAACTTCATTTTGTTCCATATTAATTTGTGTTCTTATTTTCACCTACCCAATGACAAGTCGTAAAGATTTTTTCATCATTAGGCTTTTCACAACTATTATCACCCATCTAAATTCCGGAGTATTTCTTAACAGGAAGCCAACCAGTTGTTCTGGTAAGCGACCGAACTCTGCCAGCCAACGAATGGACCACCGTACACATCGCAAGGGTCGGATCTCTGGTGTCCCTGAAGGTCAACAAAATACACAGCTTCGAACAACGATTGGAATCGCCTAAACGGGTTAGTACTTACTATTTTAATGTTTACAAAAAACAAATTAGATATTTCATATTACAATGGCTTTTCATGGTTTTCAAGGCACATTTTTAATCTAAAAACGTTTTCTAGGATCTGAACCTGGACACACCGATCTTTGTGGGCGGCGTGGATGACTCGATCGTCCTCAACAACAACACTGGCGTCATTGGAGGATTTAACGGATGCATTACCGACGTAAGTCATATCAAATGCTAGATTCTCCCGGAACAAGTTAGAGACTATACTATATCTACGTAGTTAGTGATTACCAACATTGTAAATGACCGAGAGCAGCGGTGGCCCAGTGTTGGCAACCCCGACTTACGAGCAGGCAGGCGCATTAATTTGTGTAATTTATTTCATCACCCCTGCCCTAAAAAACGGCGAAAGAAAACGTCGTGAGGAAACCAGCATGTCCTAGAACTAAAAAATCGAATACATGTGATATCTACCAACCCGTACTGGGCCTGCGTGGTGGATTACAGCCCACTCATGGAGAGGGGGCCTGTGTCCCAGCAGTGGGAACATTATAGGCTGATGATAATGATGAATTGACCATATCCTTGGAGCTGACCAGCTGGCGTCAATACATGTGATCGCTTATCATGAGATGCCAGTCTTGTCCTAACCGGTCTTTATACAATTTAACTTTAGACTATTATTGAATCAATTGATTACCTACTGCATATTTCCACCTGAACAAACAGCTCAAACCATTTTAGCATTTCCAGTTTGTCCTTCATCTCACCCCGTGTCTCAATTAGGTGAGATCGATAGTCTATCCGGTGTTTAAACGCAGACTGTGTCACTATGAATAAGTGCTATGCAAAGATGCAAACGACATTAGCGCTGTCTAGGAGTTACCGGATTATTTTCCTAACTGGATCAAACCGAATTATCCAAACACGCCAATTCTAAATTTGAAAGTAATACTGAAAATGTTGGTTTAGCCAGCAGAGTTTTCTTCGAACAGAATCCTTCTTGAATAAATTTTGTTCTACCAATCAATCCAAAACAAATTCAAATTAATTTATTTCGTAAAACACAGGGTACATGCAGTAGATGTTATAAAAATTGGATCCGAGAAAGATAAAACTAGTTTAGAAACATCAAAATTCGGTACAATCGTCATAAGTATAATTCATGTCAAATTAAGATATTTTTTTTTTATAAGATGTCAAGTTAATTAAAATTAAAGGACCCAAAAAATACAAATAAAAATAATACTACTTATCACTAATTCAATAATACAACAATAATCAAAATTAACAAAATCATTATTATGTAACATATTATAAAAAAAGTTATAAAAACAGATTCGACTTAGTTAGAAAGGAATTATTTGTTATGTAAATATTCTTCAACAGAACATCTTGTTATTTAACAATTTGAATTTCGTTAATATTCATACTTGAGATTTGTCCTGGTAACTTATTATATAGTTTTTGAGCCATTGCATAAAAGCTTTTGCTAATGAAAATTTGTTTTTGTTGCCAAGACCTGCCGCGTTCACCTAACTTTCCACAAATCTACATAGATTCAAGTTGTGTTTTATAAAAATACAGGCTTCATAAATATAAAGAGACAGTAAAGTTGATATTTTTAGTTCATGAAAATTTTCAATGATTCCTGGTTGGCTGGTTGTAACGGACTAAAAGTGAGTGTACTATCAGATACAGCTCTGCTCTCCCTTCTGGGATTACAAGTGTAATTGTTTAAACAAATAAACACGTAACGGATAGACTAGAGACCAGAATGCTTAGATAACTGACAATCTCATAAAGCCTATAACGTCTAGCCTATACGTGCACTCAATATGGTGTCACAACAGATTGACTGCTTTAATTGTACTCTGAGTGAATTCACACGGGCCGCATTTTGTACAATTTCTCTATTATTTTTATTTATATTTATTTAAAACAATTTTAAAACAAACTTTTATTTAAAAACTAAGCCCCACTAAACCGTTTTCACAGTTTCTTGTAAATAATACCTACCGCTAATCTAGATTTACGTTTAATTTAAGCTATTAGAACTATAACTGCACTATTGTATTAGGTAAGCCTGTAATGATAGTGTATACGTGTTTTTAAATAAATAAAAAAACTTAGCTGTTAAGTGTGGACTGAATATTTAACTAATTGCTTGTGAACTTGCACATAAATCTCGATTTCGTAATAAAAACACGGACTTTTTCTTTCATGTTTATTTACCAGGGTAGCTTGCTGCGTGGCAGTCATAAATGTTTCCACAGAGAATGACATCAGCTTATCATAAATTAATGGAAATCAAATACAATTTTGTCTTTTCAATCACCATAATCAATAGGGGATCCGACTGGGTAAAGAAAACGACATTCTATTTTGTCCGTCAGACAGGTAATACAAAAATATTAGACACGTATTTTTTGTTTTATCAAAATATCAAAAAATTACTTAGTTAGAACTCATTAAAGTTGGAGAGTGGGGGATTACTACGTCACAAGTAGGTATAAAACTTACCTACATGTGACGTCATGCGCCATTTTGACTCAATATATGTCCGTAATTTTATGACCACGTGAAAAAAGAAAAAATACGTGTCCAATACTTTTCAAAAAACTACCCGAAGGACAAAGAAAAAAAAATAGGATTATCCCCTATTATATATACAATACGTCACTTTTTCTCAACCCTATGAGTAGACAATAAGGTGGTGATAACCTACACAGAACAACGTTCAGACTTTCCCCTTCGTTCTCTTTCTCATAACGTGATATTTAGTTTGAACTTAATCCACAGTTTACCCTACACGGAGAAGCTGTCGACATCGTGAACTCCACCATCCAGTCTGCCAACGTGAAGGAATGCAATGCCGTCCGCGGTGATATCCCTGACGTAAGTTATTTTGAAACTTCAGACTTTCTCAGCAACATCTTCTAATATACAGTATGTTAGTTTAAACGAGGGACATATTCAAACCCATAATAATACATGCTAACATGATACTAATAAAAATATAAACAAAAAAAACACTGATAAATAACAGACAGAACCATACCAAAATTTTCGCAAATGTCACGCAACGTGTATACACCCTTGCGCTAGCGACTTAATACTATCGCAGAACTTGTGAGCGGGTCAATGACTCTTAGGTATAATCCATTTTCCTTTCATACTTTAAACATACCTGGCTTAAGACAGTCCAAAATATTAGGCACTAAACAAAACATTAAAAATTCTTCTATATACGTTATAGGTTTTTTACATATTTGGGACGAGAATCGAATACTGAATACCCTCCCTCAATATGTCCCTCATTTAACCTAACATACTGTATAAAAGTCTCATGTCGCGGTGTTTGTTACCAAAGTCATCCGAAACGGCTGAACCGATTTATATGAAATTTTGTGTGTATATCGGGTAGGTCTGAGAATCGGCCAACATCTATTTTTCATACCCCTAAAACCCATCATAATTTCCACGCGGACGAACTCGCGGGCAGCAGCTAGTTTTATACAAAAAACCCAAATTGGACAGGAAGTTAAATACTTGAAACACCTTTTATCACAATGTATTGATCTTTACTTCCAAATTTTACGGCACTGAGTAACTTTAGAGCCATATATTTCAGACATTTTTCATTTGTTCATGAGTCCCATCTTACCATGCCAAATTAATCGTGAGCTTTAAATAGCAGAAAAATCAAAATGGCGATGGGGTGTTTACTGATTATGCCAGTTTCCGTAAAAAAAGTTTAAACACCTTTCTAGCCCGTACTCATAATATTCATTCAAGCTCATTCGAATAAAAACCCTGCTTTACAACAGATCGAGATTGGCTGCCAATGCCACAACGGAGGATCCTGCACTACCGACTCTTCCACCTGCGCCTGCCGCGCTGGCTTCGGAGGAACTTTGTGCGAGTACCGAGTGCCCTCTTCAATTATGTCTTCCCGCCAGCCCCCCAGTGACCCCTGCGCGATCCGACCCTGCCGCAACGGAGGAAGCTGCCGACCTGACCTGAGCTCCCGAATGAATCACACTTGTGACTGCCCTCTTGGATTCGCCGGCGCTTACTGCCAAATCGGTAGGTCTAAAGCTTCTTAAATTAAAAAGGTTAGGTTTTGCTCTCGAATAACTGTACCAGTAAATTTTTAGGAATTCAATCTCGAGATTTTATTCTCAAAAAAATTCAATCCAAAAACTTGGAATAAGAAACTAGCTTGATGGAAAGAACGGAAGGAGTACAAACAGATTTTAATAAAATTATTATTTTTCTTAGCATTGGAACTGCACCACAGCGTTGCTTTCAACGGAAACGGATACCTGGAACTACCTGCTAACCTGTTGAAGTACGAAAACTTGGACATGGACCCTGCCATCATTGCCTTAGCTATATTCACCACACAGGACGGAGTACTGCTGTACCAGAAGGAAACTAATAGCGCCCCGTACTATGGCGATTACATCCTGCTAAGAAGTAAGAATAATTATTTTTGGCTACATACATAATTCATTAAACTCTTATTCAGTATTTTAATTAAGTATAACAAAATAAATGCAAGTATCCTTAAATATTCGGGTTATTGAGTGGGGTCAGTCAGTCAACAATCAATAAATCCATCAAAAGTAATTGATTAAAATCAGGCTGATAAACAACAGTTTTTGAAAGCAAAAAAAATAAAAAGAAAGATACCACAAGTGCACACAAAAATAACAAAAAATACTTAAAGGTAAACACAAAAAAGATTACCTCGAGTAAGTAAGTACATGGGACAGTCACATAAAACGCTCACGCACATCTTTTCGGTGTGATAAGATTGTGAAACTACTACACTATTATTATACCATGTAGTACGTAACTTAACAGTATTTCTATGTAATACGAATTGACACACAAAGCTAGGCTGATACCACTGCGAGGATCGGTCTGAGAACACGGTGGAGCACACCGTGGAGGTCTGCTCCGCTTGGGCTGAGCACCGCCGTGTCCTCGTAGCGGAAACTGGCGGCGGCGACCTCTCGCGTACGGCCTTGGTTCAATCCATGGTCCGGAGCGAGAGAGAATGGGAAGCCGTCTCCTCCTTCTGCGAAGCAGTCATGCTAGCGAAGGAGGTGGCGGAACGTGAGAGGGAGAGAACCTCACGTCCCAGCCGCCGCGGGAGACGCCCCGGGCGTCGGGGGCAACCAGTGGCCCTCGGCCACCGTAGGCGCGAGCCTGTGGACGGTGAGTAATGGGCTAGCTCACAGTCCGTCCGTCTCATGACGACAGGCCGTGTCGACGGTGCGTACGTGTTCCACACGCGCCTCAAGGAGATGTCAGCAAACCGGAAGGGGTCCGAGAGGGCCGATGCCTGCCAGGGTTGCGGGACTGTTCGAAAGAGATACCGCGGCCCTGGAATACAAAGGGCGAAGAAGGAACATGGATGGGGTTTAGTCAGTACAAGTCCGACACTCCCTCCCACTCCGCCCAGAGCGGGAGACATCATTTGATGATTTCCCATCCGTAAAAAAAAAGCCTGTTGCGGACATCAACTTTCGCAATAAAACTTTGTAGTGGTCTTCGCATATTACAATATCTGCAGGAGTTCAAAGGTCAGACGAATAGGTAGTTAGAAAAAGGATATTTTTCTCCAAAAATAGTTTTTTTCTCTGGTTTTAAAAAGCCTGAGCTCCGGTCTTAGACAAGAGTCAAAATACTTTTTAAATGTGTCTTATTTTCGTAATGACTTTCAAAATGATTCAACATTGAAATAATCATTTTGATAGCTCGGTCACTCTAACACATTTTTACATATTCCACCATAGTAATCGCTAATAAGATGTTAGTTTGTCTAGACCGACAGCAATATGGCAAAGACTGACTATAAGCATAAATGAATTCTCAATATATTAGCACAAAGCACGAAATCGCCACGTCTGTTCCGGTGGCTGAGGGGGTTTTTAGCTCTGTGTGTACCTACCTATCTGTAGTTTGTATAAAATTACCCTATAGGAGTTACTAACACAATATTTTTGTTTCAGTTGAGAGAGGCTTCGTTGTATTTGAATGGGATAACGGTGGCGGCAAGGCTCAACTCAACGTGGACGTCTTTGTGAATGATGGTGAACGGCATCAGGTAAGCAATTTACCAATTCTTATAATCTTTTTCTCGTGCCATCAGCTTGTTGCAGTGGCGGCTCAGGTGATACTGATCACGGTTGTAGGTCATAAGTTCGGACCCAGATATGCACTGAAATTTGCGTAAATTATCACTAGATACTAATCTATAAACGGTGAACTAAATAAGCACACTGACATAACGGAAACCGAAAAAAAAAACGTACATTTGAAATTTTAAAACATGCATGCGGTTGCATGTTGGATCGTAGTGATTATGGTTCGAACCCAGGCAGGCGCATTACTTTGTGTCATTTATTTCATCACCGCTGCTCTCAAAAAACGGTGAATTAGAATTAGAATTAGAATTAGAATTAGAATTTATTTATTTGTGAGAATGTAGTTTTACATAGTATGGTGTTAGTATTTTGTTCAGTTCAATACATTCTACCACAAGATGTGGTGTACAAATATTCAGATGTCATTTACAGTCCAATACATTTTAAGATTTGTGATACAATAAGTCCAATATAAATTAGTAATATTATTAGAATTAAAATTAAAAAGGTAATCGTTATAATAAGTAAGTAAGTAGGTACATGTCATCTTGGATTGTTACAGTATTCCATATATTCGCCAATGTCATAAAAGCAATTATCCAACAACCAACTGGTCAGCTTTTTCTTGAACATGGGGATGGGAAGTTCCTTAAATGAGTTAGGTAACTTGTTAAATACCTGAATGGCATTTACATATACATTTCTCCTAAATATTTGCAGTCTACATTGAGGTACATTTAGTTCATGTTTGTACTTATTTCTAGCAAGTGAAGGAAAACATTGTGAGGAAACCGGCATGTTCTAGAACAAAAAAAATCGAAGAAATGTGTCATCTACCAACCCGCACTGGGCCCGCGTGGTGGATTACAGCCCACTCCCTGTCATAGAGAGGAGGCCTGTGTACCACAGTGGGAACATTATACTCTGGTGATGAAATTTTGGTTATGTTCAATTAAACGTTCGAATATCGAAAATCTAGAGTAAAATTATTGTTACCGCATAAAAATAACGACACAGATTAGCACTGGGCCGCTTTTGTACCAGTTTAATTACCCAAATGATTAGGCAAGTACGAAACGGGTTTGATTTCTTCACTGTAACCCGCGAAATTCAAAATTTCCAACACTTATTACAATTTTCAGCGCTGTGCTACGTTGTACCATAGAAAAAATAAACTCGCGGCAACATAAATAAGATATTTAATGAAAAAATAACAAACGAAAGTATTTATTTACTAAAAACAAGACAATTTCGTGAAAATATAGCAAATCGGGATAACAGAGGGCGCTTTCCCGTATTCTGACAAATGCGACGCCAAATTGGAAGTTATGTTTTACCGAAGAGCAACTAGATGGCGTTACTAGTACACTAATCGTATCCTACCCGATTCCCCCACCTTGGTCCTAAGGGAAGGCAAAGTAATAATGAACCTAGGAACTCGAAATGTGTCCTGATCAAAAAATGTAGGTAGGTATTTACTGCTCTGGTCATAGCAAAAGCAGTTATAGACATTTTTACGATTTTACGTTTTTGACAAAAATATGATCTGCGTGTTTTGAGCTAAATGTGAAAATATAGTTTTTTTTTGCTGGATCATGGTGATATAATAATGAAAAATGCAGTGTTTCCTGTGAAATTATCTGGTATAATTAGTAAAAATGCAGCAATAATCATACACCAGATTAAAATGCAGTAAACATGTATGTATTTAGTACCACGTTATAGGAATTCAGTATTCGTCTGAATACTAGTAAGACACGCAGTACTCGCGTTTTGGCTGCGTTTTAGTTTTGTAAATCCGTATTTACCGTCTATTTGTTTATTGCCATGTTGTTGTTTGAGGTAGAATGCAGTAATGGTTTATAAAAAACCGGCCAAGTGCTAGTTGGACTCGCGCACGAAGGGTTCCGTACCATTATAAAAAACGAGCAAAAAAATCACTTTTTTGTATGGGAGCCCCTTGCATATTTATTTTATTCTGTTTTTAGTATTTGTTGTTATAGCATCAACAGAAATACATAATCTGTAGATATTTCAACTGGCTACCTATCACGGTTCATGAGATACAGCCTGGTGACAGACGGACGCTCAGACGGACGGACGGACAGCGAAGTCTCAGTAATAGGGTCCCGTTTGACCCTATGCGTATGGAACCCTAAAAACTGGCTAGTGAAATCACAAAAAATATCGTAATAGTTACATAACCGTTTCTCACAATTTCTATCTGAGATTATTTGCAAGCTTCGGTCTCTGCGCCCCATTTAAAATCGATACCGTTACCGCTCCCAATTCTTAGCGATAGATCCCTTTTGTCATGTTTTACTTTTTCAACAGTGACTAATATTAAACAAATAATTATCCATAAATATTTTTCCAGTTGTTTAACCTCATTTAATAGATACTAAAATGTGGATTTGGACCATAACTTGCACATTGAGTTTTATATGAAAATTGGAAAAATAAAACTGCCTTTATTAACATAAACGGTTTTCTGATATTTGGAAATTAATTTCTATACATTACACTAATTTTGTCCTCACATGAAATGCTATGCAACAGGTAATCTAAGCTCGCAAAGTGCACTTAAACTTAGTTCTATCAGTCCTAATCTCACCATACCCACAAGTAAACGTGATAAAAGTAACAAACATACACATGGAATACGATTTTATGTCAGCCACGGTTGGGCTTAATGTCGCAAAATATACCTGAGTACCTAAGTAATTTTAAAGTCTTTCCATGTTGACATTTCCTTTACCGGGATATAATGATGTTAGCGGCGCAATTTCACGGTATACCTTTAACGAGATTACATCTCAAAGAGCTGTTGATAGTTAGATTGAGATGGGAAAACATGGAGATTTTAAAGGTAATTAGATTACGAGTATGAAGACGTACTAATATCTGTTGAGAAAAAAGATCCACACAGGCAAGAAGGAGGGTATTAGTTATTCAAGAAGGTTACATTTTTCTTCTTCACTGGTCGAAAGAGGTTTTAGATCACTTGGGGTCTGAAGGTGCCCATGTTAATGCAGCCTCAACTAGGTGTAGTTTTATGGGCATGTCAGTATGGGTCATATTTTGGACAGCACTGCACTCGCAGACGGCAGAGACGTAAATACATTGAGGAGTAGGACCAACTTGCAACGCATTCAAACGTGAATTAATCTTATTTTTTTTGTGTGTTAATTGGCATTGTAACCCTGATACAATTATGGAATTATTCCATGCCCGGAGGGTGCCAATGGAACCCTATTACCTACTAAGGTTCCACTGTATTACATTGTGTTGTGCTTATCAATGTTTTTATAATCATACTTACTAAATGTATGAAATTTAATGAAAATTCTTCTGTCGTGTAGTACGTTTCGTACACGATAGTGTGTTAACCTTCAGGTGCAAAGCTAGTAGGTAAAGCTACACGCTACATTGATTTCGCTACGCTTCTGTGAACAACGGCTGCGACTGAGCCCAATTATACTGATGACAGGCATTTATCGGAAATGCTCCTGCATTTGATATACTCGTACCAATGTAATTAATAGATCGCAAATACATGAATTTCGCATATATCTGAATAATTGGAGGAGCTCGACGCTAAATAATAATAGCTGCTCGAGTCGATCTTGACTCAAAATTTCACTGAATGTATCTAGCATTTATGTGTGATGTATGGTTGAAATGTATTGTGTCTAGCGGTGAACTTGATAGATAATACACGGCTTCTTACGTTCTCAAATATTACAACTGAGAGAGGCACGTTATATTGTCGAACTACGTCGTTGTGCTAGTGCTGAGGATGAGGTCTTGAGTTCGATTCGCAGGTCAGGCATAATGTTACTTTAATTTTCTATAACGAATTTCTAACAAGCAACCCCGATTCTGCATTTGTAAGATGGGATTTTAATACTTATAACATCCGAAAAGTGGTTAAACCTAATCCTTTGAGGAAATACATGCGTGATGTTATATGAGCGTTCAAGTATAAAGTAACGAAATTGGAGGGGGGGGGCTGTTCTGAAACGTTACGATGCGTTACAGGGGCGGGAGGGGGGTTTTGAACTAAGCGTTACGTAACATTGTTTTAACCCTTCAGAACGGTCGCGTGGAGATTTTGTTCTCACGGATTTTTTTAAATATTTTTTTTCTCAAAATTTCAAATGGAATAACCACTTGAATTTTTTTTACCTATTTTTTTCCGGTACTTTATGTCACATAATTGTGACTCTCAGGTAATAATGGTCACTTGGTGGTGGTTACGTAACGTTTTACTAGGGGGGTGGGGAGGGTACAGAAAAACGTTACGGCGCGTTACATGGGGGGGGGGAGCGTTACGTAGTTATTACTTGAAATGCTCCCTATGTTATATGAAGTTGAATAATACAATAGGTACCTATAATTCATTGCATAATTGAGTTTTTGTTACGATAAGCCACACTAAACTTTGCCTACGTTGTTTCAAAATCAATACATTTCAACTAAACATAACACAATCTAGCTCAATAATGCTCTAATCTTCAGCTGTCATAGTCTAGTCTACGAACAGATATCCCGCAATGTCAATTAGCCAAACCAGAAACCCAATCAGACAGCTATTCACTGAATTGTGTAGCTATTCAACGTATAGCATTACCTGGAAACCGTACCGTTGTTATTATTTAGCCACTCCATTGTAGAGTAGAGTTCATAGACTAAAGCTTTATTATTTGTCCGGGAATTCGGCGAGCTAATTGATTGGTTTCAGGAGTTATTGTAGTTGCGAAAATAGTGGCGGGCCTGTATAAAAAAAACGGGTTGCACTCCGGGAGTGCCGGTGCCGGAGCCGGTGCTGGCAGAAATGAAAACTATAATATTAACGTAGTGCATTTTTGATATTATGGAATGGTTAGGGAATAATTTTGCGCGAATTGCTTTAACTTTATAAAAGTACTATCATTTATGTGGTAAAATACAATATTCATTTATTGCGCTATCGTACACAAACATGACAGTTTATATTCAGAACTATTACAATCCGTCTTACGAATTTTACCTCTTTGGAGAAACCGAAGGTTTTGTTTGTGCATAAGATATTTATGCAGCTTTGGAAACCCAAACTCAATGACAGATATCATAAAGTTCAAATTCCTTCGTAACCTAATGTCAATCCGTCTTACGAGTTTTCGACCAGGTCACGTGTCCTGACGGTTACGTGTCCAGAGTGAGTTTAACATTTTTTACCCATCACAAAGGTGCACAACGCCGCTAAAGAAGTTTTCACTTCAAAAAATTGTTTTTAGCTAGATACTTCTTTCTGTATCTTGTAGTTAGTGCCTCACGTGTGTGAGTTTTTATGCCGCCCATGGGCTGACTTGGCTTTACATGCCGTCGAGAAATATATCATAGGCATGATTGCTTTACTTTGCCGGAGCAAGTGATAATACGCACATCAATACGAACGATCAGGTGCGCGTGTCTTGGGTTCGAACTTTACACCTTTGACTTGGCAGTCCGACGGTCACGCCACTAGAGTATCACTACCACATCTAGATACTAATGACATTTGTCTTTGCAGGTAATCGTCAGGTTGCAGGAAGATGGTCGCGTTAGCCTCTCGGTAGATGGCAGGGAGAACTCTGGTACCAGCACTGGCATCTCGACTCTCATGAACGCGGACTCGAATATCTATCTTGGTAAGTAAAAAGGATTGTGTGGTTTTATGAAACCACGGTAAAAGTGAAACTTTTTTCACACTATAGACATTTAACTAAAAATTTTTGGAATAATATTCCATTAAGGGTATAAAACGTATAAAACGCGGAGTAGGGTCTAGTGAAAGGCACTCGTCAAAGCGCCTTTCACTTTATCCCTATTCCGCGGCCGAGCGTCACGCGACATGCAACACACAGACGAAAAAGTTTGAGACGATGTAATAAAAGTTTCACTTTAAAAATAACTCTATTCTACAGAATTCTTGTGCAGTTATAAAAGAAAAATATGTTAATAATCTCCATTTCCCCTCAGGCGGAATACCCGATCACATCAACCAGCAAGCTTACCCTGGCTTTAACGGCTGCATCCACCAGATTGAGCTGATGACCTCGGACCGCGGAATTAACCTGGGACAAGTCGCAGTTACTGGAAGGAACACACAGCGTTGCAAGGAGTGAGTATTTTTTTTAAATCTTTTAATAACATTTTCATTGTTCTCAAAGAAGACACAATAACTAAGCAATCGCCATGAATCTTTTTGATTCGTGGGATAGGAAAAGAGTTAAGCATATACACTGCATTTGGTCTTATTTTACTCATCACTAATAAGTGGCTACCGAGCTCTGTTCGGGTGACAATGGAAAAAACGAAGATTCCTAGATACAGACCTAGCTAGATCAATTTTTTACCCCCGTAATCCTCGATATTGCAAATTTCATTGAAATCGCTAGTTATCCATCAGGACGTTCTCAGAAGTTTTGTTTTTTTTTTTTTTTAAACTTTGCCCCACACTAGGAATTTCTCCTGTATCGTGGGTGCGTTTACAAACATTTAACATTTAAACTCACATACACAAACAGCCAGACCCGGAACAACTATCTGTAGGTCATACAAATATTTGTTCCGTGCGGGGATCTAACCCGCGACACGCAGCGCAGCAGTCGATCGCTCAGCCACTGCGCCAACCGTGTCGTCAAAGTTGCTACGGAGTCTGGACTTGTGCCTGGTTGATGGCATTAGGCTCGTTCCCTATTATATGGGACTTAAACATAATTGATTAACCTTGTTAAGTACACCTCTGCTAAAACCACCCTTCTGGTATTGCAAAGGCTGATGTTAAGTTATGTATGTATGAAGTAGTAGGTATTTAAAAGAAACCAGTATTGAAAATGACATAACCCCAAATACTAATGATTTCATGGTAAAGCAAACGATCTTTGTTACTATAAGTTAATTAGGTCTAGAGCATTACAAGGCACATCATATTATAAGCCCTGCTTTATATTATGTAAGCATAAAAAGCGAAGGCCACAATTAGCATAGGCTATAATCATCATAATACTTATATTAGTTGTGGTACTTTTCGTCCACCCACCGCATATACTAAACTTTTTCGATCGAGTACACCTACGCATGAATCAAAACCGATGCTCTCCTTATTATTTATTACTGTTGGGGTACGTATTCTCGTCTCTGGCTGATATTCAATAGTTTATTATTTAGTTATCTGAGCCGCACGTGATGCAATGTTATTATTCTCCTTTATTTATTCTTACATTATTATTATTCGACTAGAAGCCACACTCTCAAGGCACCCACAGAATAGTCCGGTTAAGCAGACGATAACTTTCTAGGTTGAACTACGAGATCATTAAAAAAATCATGGTTGAGCACAATCGATCTCAAGCTCTCTCAAGATAACAACAGGAAATAAATGCAGTTCTGTTTTGAAGAAAGAAATCCTTTGAAATATAAAGTATATTTCAAAGGATTACCAACGTAGTGCTTCAAAAGCATTCTGCAAAATTTTTGAAATAACTCGTCTCTGTCAGTTTCGATAAATTTGTCACGGAACGCTTTTATGTTTGTGTGAGTGTACGTATTTTTATTGTCCGTTTGTACGAGACCGAATTCCGACATCTATTGTTCTGCGTATGTAGTTTATACTCGGAAACGACGTGTTTGTATGGAAGAGGCTTAATGAATCCATATTTATTGTTTACCAGTATTGGTGTGTAAAAGTTCTACGTGCAATCTGTGAACTCAATTCATTCAACATGATCCGGCCCGAAATGTTTCCACTGGTGAAAAATTTGATGCTGGAAATTATACTGAGCTCTCGTTTATGTTAGTGTTACGGTGTACATTACACCCCGTATAAAGCGGCCCAAAGTGAGAAAACACTTCACGTTAAAACTGGTTAGTTTTATTGATATCAATATCAATACGAAATACAAAGAACATATGTAATGAACCTTGCGTTGTTCAAAATAAATCAGACATAATGTGGGCTTCTATCCCACAACTTCCAATGAATTCAAGTAACAAAATACGTTTTTAGAACTAACATAGTGTGTTCTTAGAAAGTTTTAACACACTATGTCATTATACGATCTGAAATCCAACTTTAATCAACTCATGTAGTTGTAAGAAAGCTTTTAACTTGGAAAATGTGAAGGTCTGAGCCGACTCACAAATATATATGGGTACCCAGAAGCATCCATAGCTAGGATGCTTTTATCGCATACTGTTAAATAAGCAAAATTATATATTTGTGTAATATATAGGGTGACTGGTAATCAGTGACCGATAGTTAAACACGGGATAGTACTCATAAAAACAAACAACTTTCTCAAAGAAACATTTTTTATACGCATTAATTTTTATCACAATAACGCAACAGCCATATGAAATTCGGGGTTGCGAAGCCTGCGGGTGCTCTACCTACCCACTGTGGCATGGTATGACAGTAATGACACAGAACGATGGCACGCGGCCAACACCTGATAGGTCAAAGGCGCACGCGCGCGCGAATTTCATATGGCTGTTGTGTTATTGTGATAAAAGTAAAAGAGTACAAAAATAAATCTTTTGGAAAGTTGTTTGTTATCATGAGTACAATCATGTGTTTAAGTATCGGTCACTAATTGCCAGTCATCATATATATACATATATTTGTAATCATGTTATTGAAACGACTCCAAGGATTTCGATAAAAGTTGCAATACACATGTCTTTCTCATTTCTGAGAAAAATAATTTTCTTTACGAATCACCCGAGCAGAGCTCGGTCGCCAGGTACCCACTCTCTTTATGAAAGCATCGGTATGGTTGTTTCTTCGAAAATCAGATTAAATGCCTGATGTTGTTGCCGTATTTTCTTAGAAAATTATTTATTGTTAAAGTTTACGTGCCATAGAAAAACTTTCTTGGAAATATTGGTCGTTGTTAACTCTGGACTTCAAGGTGTGGAAGGAGGCGTGGAAGCCTTTTTCTAGGAGGGAAAATTGTTTAGGAAAATATTAAAACAATATGTTATTACGGCATGTATGTACCATCTTTGTCCCATAAAAAAAAAAAAAAAAGTAAATTAAATTTTCAAGCAAAGTAGTTTCGTGCAGGTGGCATTACTAATTTTTAAAACAATAAACTTTACACCATTCTTAGCAAAAACATAAGAGCATTCGAGAATTATTAAAAAAGAAGTTACGCTTCGGCTGGCATGTCAGACTGACAGGACGAAGTTATACGAACTCTCATAGTTGGCTACAGAACCTTAACAAAACTTAAAATTTAGGCACGAGTCTTGCGTATAACTTCCTGTTTTCACAAGAATGAGTAATTAAGGATTTATTACCTACCATGCAAATTACCGATAAAATTATACTTCATTAATTACATCATCCATTTTCACTACAATATTTGGTACTTATTTTACGAATTGAATACGCAAAAATGAATACATAAACAACATTATTATGTCCTCGCCTCAGAATTGTTCGGAACGCCGTTATTAAACGACGAGCCGAAGTTAAAACACATATTATTATGTGTACATAATAATATGTTTTACGTATATTATTATGTGTTCACAATATTATTACGTTTTACGGCTCGATGTTTAATTCTGGCGTATGTTATTGATATCACGATCCGTAATGTACGTAGCTTTGTTCTAATATCATTAGAACAAAGCTACGTGTCCGTTATGATCGCCTTTGAATGTAGGGATTACAGTCAATGCTACATGACATAAACTGAAATCCTATTCAGAATATTTGTCTGACTATTTGAATAGCCTCAACTTGGTTGTCGAATGCGTCTGAATTCTCTAATGGGATTAGAGTTTCGGACAGGTATTAGGAGTAAACAGTTGATGACAGGCCGACTGATGGCCTTGTTACTATGCTCTATGCTGGCTTCTAAGGAAATTTCGTTACCTTTATCCCGCATCAATTAACGGGATTGCATGAAACGGCACAGTCGAGTTTCAATATAGAATATAGGACGGAGTTTGATACATGGTCACTGATACATGGCTGACTATAGGAGTTTGTGGGTTTCGGTTTGTGTCTATGTGACCATGGTGTAGTTGCAATGTATCTCATCTGCCTACACGTTAAAAACGAATTTTCATTGAAATGCAGATGATACACAAAGCATGTTATAAAATTGGAATGAAAATACTGAAAAGCTCTATTTTTGGTTCCAAATGTTTAATGAAAAATAAATGAAAAGTAAATTACTAAGCTCCATATGTTACAAAGTACAATCACAAATGCAAACTCACAACGTTTAGAATACTTCGGCCAAAATCTGTAGACGTTACCTAGCGCGTACTTTGTCTTTGCTTAGGCTAGACAATAGGGGATAATCCAATTTTTTTTTCTTTGTCCGTCGGGTAGTTTATTGAAAAGTATTGGACACGTATTTTTTCTTTTTTCACGTGGTCATAAAATTACGGAGATATATTGAGTTGAAATGGCTCATGACGTCACATGTAGGTAAGTTTTATACCTACTTGTGACGTAGTAAGCCCCCACTCTCCAACTTTACTGAGTTTTAACTAAGTAATTTTTTTAAATTTTGATAAAACAAAAAATACGTGTCTTATATTTTTGTATTACCTGTCTGACGGACAAAATAGAATGTCGTTTTCTTTACCCAGTCCGATCCCCTATTGTGTTCTTGATCGTATTTAACATTAATTTATTTTCGTCACTTGTGTAACAGTATCTTGCAATAGCATTTATAGATTTCGGTCTTACAAGATTTAAATTCTGATAATCGCTTTTGGCCTGTAATCTTGGGTTGTTATTATCAACAAAATTAACAAAACTTTACTAATATTTCTCGCTGCTGTGGAATTTTAGTAAAAACTTTTCAGAGTAAGTTTTTTTGCCAGTTCTGCACTGACTTAGCTTTAGTATTTATAGCACCTTAAGCCGTTGGTCCTGAACCTGATATCTCTCCATGGGATGTGGCATGGGATTTTTGAGGGTCAGAGAAGAGAGAGTGCACCTGTGCCTGTGCACACGCTTGTGCACTATAACTTCTCCTATGACTAATCTCCACTGAAATTGGGTGCTGTAACCGGAAACGGGCACGGGGTACTTAGCAATTATATTTTACTTAGTTCCTATAGGACACAATGATTTAACAAAAATAAGCAATTATCTAAAAAACCTGTATTCAAACGCTAACTTTTCATGCATGATTGAGACACCACAATAAAATAATAGGTATGTTTATGCCAGTACTTAGATCTAGAGTAGGAATCAGATTTGGAATCTGTTACACATGTGCACTGATCACGTTACTCGAGTTTATCGTTCACTCGAGTGTCCATGCCTCACCACACTACACTGCCAAATATCATTCGCCTGCTCATATTATTTAATTTTCGTTCATTCTGTAGAAGACTAAATTATAACGACGACCGAAATTGAACATCGGTTATATAGTATAGATAACGAAACTAACAATTTAACTTTACTAACTTTGCACGCTGCTATGGAACCTCAGAACATTATTCCCTGACGTATATCCATATGAAGGCCTGGATGTGTACCAACTCCCCCCAGGCTTCAACACTAATTCGAAACCTACCCTGATCGTCCTGGCCCCTCTCCTACCGACCTTGATATGCCTGCTCCTCACCAGACTGACCCTTGAGATTCATAACGTCTACTAAATGGAACTGACCGGTGAGTTTAATTGCATGCTTCTGTTGAAGGTATGCACAATCATGCTATGAAACACCAGTATAGGCGTGTCCCTTTTTGAATGGTAATCTAAACAAATCGAGGCCATGTTAAACTTGGCAATAGCCTTTGTATGTCGCCATGTGTACGATTCCGAAGCGGCTGTTTTTTTGTGTTCGAATAACTCAAAATAAAGTTCTGTAGATGAAGACACTGTCACCTGTTTCCGTTATCACAAAGAAATAGTCGCGTCGGTGGTCCTTGTCATTTATTTATTATCATTACTGTACGATTCCTGCTTTGCACTCGCCTTCGGGTCAGCTCACACCGAGACGCGACGCTGCGCGCACATTTTAAAGAGCGATCAAAAGTTAACTTTATTTTCTACACGCAAAGATACACATTTCCTTGTGAGAATACGTTGCGCCGCGCAGCGCTGCGCCGCGTGACGCCTGTAAAGAAATATGTATCCTTTCGTGTAGAAAATAAAGTTATATTTTGAATCGCTCTTTAAAAGTGTGCGCGCAGCGTCGCGTCGCGTCGCGTCTCGGTGTGAACTGACCCTTCGGAGTAGTACTTCTTGGCTGGAAATGCACGTGTCGATTTCGGACACATCATTTCATTTATCATTTCCTATTTCTTTCTTTTAGAGGTGCAATTTGCTTACCTTTGGAACGACATTGCGCCACCTTTTAGGTACATACTGGCATTATGATATTTTTCAAAATTTTAGCCACAGATTATAAATAATGAATTCCATGAAGTGTTAAATGGTTAAATAGTTAGTTTGATATTTGCAATAAGCGATTATGTAGAAAATTGTGGCTGCGCTATTAATAAATAGCGTTTTAAAATGGTTAATCAGTAGGATGCAAGCTTAAATCTACATAATAATTTCATGAATTCGAGGAAGCCTTTACCTGGTTAAATATAAAATAGTTACAGTTTGTTATTTGTGTAAGCTTTATTGCGAAGCTGATTGAAAAGCTCTCCGCTTTTAATGGAATGCAATGAATATATGGTTATTTATTGGACAAGCTTTACCAATACTTGGAACAAATTAATAACAGGAATAATATTGTTGCAGAATTTCATTTATTAGTAATTTCGAGTCGGGAATACTCTTGTCGCTCTTTGTCTTTTCACTTCGTATAAATTTGCTTGAAATGTGCATTATTTTCAACAACAAATGTACACCTATCTCCATGACTGTTTTTTAATAAAATAATTCTGTTCACAGGCCGAGCCGATATGACTAACGTCACCCATGCGAACGAACTTCGATGCATCAACGCAACTCTACAATAGCACAACTATGTAAAATATTTTAAATATACAATCTCATTGTAACAGTGTAATCTTTACTATTCGATTGGTGCATTTTGTTAAGAACCAATTCGGAAAAGATTACCACTTGTTGTTTTTTCAATATAATTATAATCAGATAAGTAAATGTTGTATTAGTATTAAGAAACTTTGAAAAAACCAGACAATACGGCTAGCTTAGTAAATAGGTTAACGCGAATCGGACTAATAAGTAACGTTTAAAAGCCTGTGATGTTGAGGAGTGTTCGCGTCGTCAGCGCTCCGGCAGGAGCAGCAGTGTTTGGTGCCATAAGATGAATTTTAAATAATGTAGTTAGCAATCTATGTATTTACTAATAACAGTTCTCGTTACAGCTTGTTCGCGAGTCATTTTAAAAAAATCTCTCTAAAACATTTCCAAAGCTTCCTTTTCTATATTTTGCACCCAGTGATAAAATATTATTGTGCCAAACGTGATAGTTATCAATTTGTGTTAGTTCAGCACTGCCATTATTTTCCTTTTTTTTATATTTTCTTTTTAAGTAAACTTTCGCTTTTTAAGCAACGAATATACTATTGTTAAGTACTTATCTATACTTTGTGAATAAAATATTATTTTAATTAAAATCAAGTACGAATGCATTTAACTTAATTATCGTCAGTGATTTTTAAATATTGTTATATATTTTAATTACAAAATTATATTTATGCATCAAATGTATTTTGTTGTTAGCTTATCTAAGACATTGACATATAATGATATCTACGTATAATTAAAAAGTACTGATATTATAAAATATTGTGTAACTTTACAAGTATAAACTATTTTAAACGATTACCTAAAATATTACTTATAATATAATGAATGATATGTACCGTATTGACGTTAAGGATCAAATTTGACTAACAATAAAAAATAAAATATCATGAAGTTTTTTTTTATTTTGTTATTTATAAACGTTCCTATTAATGCAGAAATTCCCTGAATCTGTGTCTATAACTTCTATTTATAATATAAGTTTTTAAACTGACATGGCTACTACTAACATTACAGTAACACTTGTAACGGGATATTTACCATGTGTATTATTTGTTTCGAGTTCCCGATATTTCGGCGCTGTTGCAAACGCCATGATCACGGATAAACTGAAGTTATTGCGGGTGGGTGTTTATTTATTTATGTTACACTTCAAGCACATAGCACAGAGGCGGGCTTAATGCCATACGCATTTTCTACCAGTCAACCTTTGGGTGATGCAGAGACAAACAGTGTTAGGTGTGTATCTATAAAATGTTATACATTGAATACTAAAACTACAAAGGATACATAAAATATATCAAAATACTATTAATTAATATCAAAATATAAATGCTAATATAACATGAAAAATTATGGGAAAAATATTAACGTTGTGACGATACTGCTGGTTTTTCCCAAATATACTCGCGAACTTTAATTTTAAAAGATAAGCGATTCGTAGCAATCCTGATTTCCTGGGGAATCGCGTTCCACAGAGAACTAGATTGGATGAAGAATGATCGGTGAATGAAGTCAGTGCGGTGAGAGGGACATTTAAGAACAGGGTTATGCGAAGAGCGCAGACTCCTATTATGTTTGGCACGAATGTATTGAAAGTGGGGAGCGAGGTAACTAGGGGAAGTGGGAGAAACAAGAAAAGAAAACAAGGTGGTTAGCGCCCTTAGTTCCCTACGCTAACGTAGGCAACCACTTAGAAGAGTCCGCTGCTGAGAGACATGATCGTATTTACGCAGATTGAAAACGAATCGAATGCCGTTATTCAAGTTTGTCGAGAAAATCTGCATTCAGGTCAAAGTAGCACACATCACCATAATCGATGATAGGGAAAATTGGACTGTACAAGCATTGTTTTCGTATTCGATGGTAAAAAGTTTCTCAAACGGTATAGAGCTCGCAACGTACCAGTAACCTTCTGGCTGACACGAGCGACTTGTGTTTGCCATTTCTTAGTGTTGTCAATATGCAAGTCTAGATCCTAGATAAGTCCGTGCTAAAAGGAACGACTGTACCGTCGAAAAGAACTGATGGCAAAGGTTGTACCATCTAACTTATTTAGACTGCGAGAACTCCCAATGATGATCGCTTGACATTTATTAGGGTTAAGGGCATTCGAGAAATCGACCAGCACTAGTACAGTAACCTTGGTGTCTTCCAGGCCTGCCCTAATATCACCAGTCACTTTAAGAAGGGCAGAAACTGTTCTGTGCCCGGGCATAAATCCAAATTGAAGAGGGCTGATAAGCGAGTTCCGATAGACAAAACTAGATAATTGTATGTGCACACAGGCCTCCAGCCCATTGGATAGGAAGGGAAGGATCGGAATGGGACGGAAATGGGTAGGAAGAGAGGGATCGGGGACCTTGGGTAGTGGACAAACATAGGCCTTGCGCCACAAGGAAGGAAATACTCTGGAAAACAAGGAAAAATTGACAATGTGGGTTATCGCAAGTAGGAGATCATCGAGAAGAGTAGTGATCATACCACGGGTGATATTATCACACCCCACTACTTTAGACTTAATTGAGAGAATGATCTTTTTGATCTCTCCTGGCTCAACTAGATCGAAGCAGAAGTGGTTAAAGTGGGAAGGTCTAAATTTCGTGGTTTGCCGATACCTAGAGTTCCAAGAAATTTCCAGATATCGGCAGAAGAGGAAGAAGTAATATTATCCAGGATGTGGCGGCGTTTACCGTTGCGTATCATATGTATACATCTATTCCTTGCAACCTTGTAGAATGACCAGTTCTCGTCAGTACGATCCCTCTTAAATTTTCGGTATGCTCGGTCCCTGCGTCGCATTGCCATCCGTATCCCTCTTGTCATCCATGGAGCAGGAGGACGTTTTAGCTTGACTTTTTTTATTGGAGCATGGATATTGTAAAGGATGACCACAACATCATTAAAAATCGTTTATGAACTGACAAATCGGTCTATCCTCTTTCGTGTTCGTTTTTTGCGCTCCGTACCACTACCACTGTCACTCACAACTCGATTCTGTTCCCAACAAACAAAACTCCCTGTGTCCACTCGCGAACTTTTTAGGGCACTTTCTCGGTTTTAACACAGTTAAATCACTGGATGGCTCTTGACAGTTGAAACCCATCCTCCCGGTAGAAGTTTTTATATTTAGTAATTTCAATAGCTTTTCTTACCAGTCTGGGTATATAGTGGTGTTCTATTAATTTATTTTATGAAGCTGCCAAGCACCTGACTAAGTAATATGACTCTCGAAGTTAAGTTACGGACCCGTAGTAGTGTGGTTGTTGTAGTAAATGCAATGATGATATTTAAAAAGTACATTAGGTTGTTTATTGACTGCCAGATAAGTGTATTATAATTAATTCGCCGATTCGCTTATACGCTGTCGCTGTCAACGTTAAGGCCGCTATTATAACCAAAACAATCGCATTATTGTCAAACCGTTATGTTTCGATTTTGGTGTATACAATAAAGTAAAATGGACATAAAACTTACAACGAGCAACCTGATGAGCCTGAGCCGGGATTGATTTTAGAAATTAAGTAACTTGAAAATACAAGATTTCTCAATCTTTATCGAATCCAAACATTCCACCTAACAAGATCAATAGCATTAGGAAGGAAGTGTGCTTGCGACCTTTGAATCTCGGAGGTGACAACAAGACGTGAAAATTTATTCACAGTTCTTTCAGAAAAAGTATGCGCTTTCTTTTTTTTTCGGATGGGAAATCATCAAATAACCCCTCCCGCTCTGGGTGGAGCGGATGGGAGATTCAGACTTGTACTGACTAAAACCCCTCCATGTTCCTTCTTAGCCCTTTGCGTTCCAGGACAACCTCTTGAGGCCCGCGTGGAACACGAACGCGCCGTCGGAACGGCCTGTCATCATGAGACGGACAGACGGTGAGCTAGCTCACCGTCCACAGGCCCGCGCTTACGGCGGCCGGGGGTCACTGGTTGCCCTCCGAAAGTATGCGCTTCTGCAGTCATCGTTTTTGTTCAGAAATACGAACGTTCTCATAACCATTGCAGGAATTATTATTTTACGCTATAAAGTTAATACCAACGTACAATAATAGTCTCACTACAATAAAGCATGGTATTACAAGACTTGGACACTAACTTTCTCTCTATGGGGATCATTTTGTGGCACGATGTTTTGCTAATTCGGTAACAAAAACTTTTCCCGATGCGCACATTTTTTTGGTTCACTACTTTTTGTCATGGTCATTCTGACAGAAGCACAGCACTTTATGGAGTTTGAAGGCGTCGCAGCAGACCTGGTGGAATATTGCGGGACAAGCTGGACTCGACCAATGACCGGTGATCCTCATGCAGTGGATTGACGCAGGCTAAGTAAGATAAGGCAGGTAAGTATTCAACAAGCTATTGAATTCTCGACAGTTAACATGTCAATAAATCGCAAAAGAAATTTTATCAAAATCGATTGATCCGTTTAGGAGCTACGATGCTACAGTCAGACACACAGATACACACGTCAAACTTATAACACCCCCTGTTTTTGGTCGGGGGTAAAAAAGGCATGACTTTGTGTATGTATGTTTGAATCATGGTAATATTTCAAAATGGATCTATATATCATTATAAGGAAGTAATAATGTCAAAAACTACTAGGAAAATGTCGTAAATCCAATATTTTTTTTCTTTGTCCTTCGGGTAGTTTATTGAAAAGTATTGGACACGTATTTTTTCTTTTTTCACGTGGTCATAAAATTACGGATATATTGAGTTGAAATGGCGCATGACGTCACATGTAGGTAAGTTTTATACCTACTTGTGGCGTAGTAAGCCCCCACTCTCCAACTTTACTGAGTTTTAACTAAGTAATTTTTTGATATTTTTATAAAACAAAAAATACGTGTCTAATATTTTTGTATTACCTGTCTGACGGACAAAATAGAATGTCATTTTCTTTACCCAGTCCGATCCCCTATTGCATCATCACTTAGTAAATAAATAATAAAAGAGTTGCATCGTTCTTATGGAAGTCTACTTACCTCACATATTAAATAATAATTTTTGCGCAGTAATATGCACTCAGCCGAGCACCGTCGCCGTCGGTCGTTGGGATTTCTAAGAAAATCTTCTAACACACCTTAGTGTTTATTTCCTGAAAATCTTCGCCTTACAATTTTACATTGTATTTAAAATGAGCCATGAGCCAATGACCATTTTGAGTGTTTATAGAAGATTGTGGCCTGTCATTCTGCGAAATTCTTTATTTGTTTTAGTCAATTTTATCGGGCCTCTTATGTGAATGATAATTTAATTACGAACCTTGTCAACTACGTAAAATTGACATTTATGAACCCGCGAATATCTATCATGACCATATCACAATAATTTGACGAACATTGGAATGTAAATTGTTGAAAATCTAATACCTCGGTCAAAATGTTTACGGCACAGAATGAAAAATATGCAACAATGTAGCCACTTCACAAAATAGTAGATTGTTTGCTAAGGGAGCAAACAACATTTTTTAAGGCGAGAGTGTTTCTTTGAATCCAGCCCCCCTAGCATGACCGTTCTATTTCTATTCTACCAAGAAACGACAAGAAATCTTTTCTTTACAACTTGTCATTTCTTCTGCCCGAGCATGGCGCGCACCGTCGACTCGCGTTTCTACGAAGACATAGACAGAAATTCTTTCCATAGCAACGGGGACGTTGCTATGATATCTGGACCCGGCTTTACTTGTTCATACAATATTCGTGATTGATCTCTTTGGTAATTGTACTTTATTGATGCCTTTTTAGCGCCAATATAGAAATCATTTTGTAATTATGTCAATTTTTACACTTTAGTTTTGTCTCTACTCACCCGTTGCTCTTAGACCTTCTTAGTATTTTTAATGCTGAAACACTGAATTCAATCTTTATTTCTTTTCGTCAAATCTTTACTCATGCATTACTATAATTTCTTGAGAGTTCTAGGTTACTAACATATCATGTTAATTCAACGTTAAAATCCCTTTCAAAATTCTGTCTCGATTTACTGTTTTACCCACTATCTAATTTGCACGTAAACTCTCGAAATATAGAATGTCAACGAAATAAAGCGGTAAGCTTTGCACTTCGGACAATAGCTTAGTTGGAAACAGATTGCTTCAAACGAATTTCATTCTTAGAAGAGTACAACTAAGGTAAATATTACTTATGTACCTAATCAGTACAGTTACCGGTGTGTTTCAATGTTGGTGTATGATAAAGTACATTCTATTCTATACGAAGTGAAAACCAATTCGTTTGTTAATATCTTACTAGCTTACTGTCGCGTCACATTTTCTCTGTTTATACAACATTTTTTATTGATGCTCCGCTCCTATTGATCTTAGTGTGACATTATATATTCTTCCTCGATTAATGGGGTATCTAACACTAAAAGATTTTTTCAATTCGAACCAGTAGTTCCCGAGATTAGCGCGTTCACAGCTTTATAATACTTATTAGAATAAAAGTATAGATTTGCGTGTAGATGAGTAGAATTCTGAAAAGGAAAACTTCTAGAAAGAATCAGAAAATAATAGACGCATTTCTTTTAAATAAAACCTGCTAGGTCAGAGTAATTAATTAATGAAAATCAAACAAAACTGTTGCAAGTTTGAAACAGTGCACTGATTTACCCGTATAACCTTTGGATTTTAGGCGGGTTATATTAATACGTTTATCGTTTTAACGAAATAAATAAATACATTTCTCACGAGGAACACCAATGATTTATACAAAACTTTATAATCATGTTAAGCGTTCATCCATGCTTGATACCCAAATTTATTAAAAAAAAATGAAAGAATTAAAAAAAAAATTATCTTTTCATTATGACCACCTTTACGAAGTCTACCGCGACACTCCCTATGTCAAGTCAGCAGTTACAAAAAGATAAATTCTCACAGCCCTAAGCCCTACGCCCTACACCTTACACAAATCAAAACAAATCTCCACCACTCTTTTCAGTTTCTATTTTCACAAGACTTTCCGCTCGAAATCTTAACGTTTCGCCGCTAAAACTTTGATGGGTAAAGAAATCTCACCCCCGACTGCGACCTCAAGAGTAATGAATGAGTTCATCGTTGTTATGACGGGAAAGCGAGTGTTCCTCGTTCACTAGATTTGAATCCCCACCTCCCCCCACATCCCCAGTTGCGAACACTTCCGGATTCTCGCCCGCCCGCTCTATGTCAGTAGCACTGAAACATTCGAGCTGGACTCACGTCGCTGTACGCTCTCCGATAGCATCGTAAGTATTTTCGCAACGTTTAACACCCTCACTCTGCCTTCTTTGTAATAATAAATCTATGCTTTTCGATGGTTTTTATTTTATTTTATTTAGTACAGTATTTTCATACCTTACCATGCCTGCACTTTTAATTATTTTATTTCTTATTAAAAGTGTCTATGATTTCACTTGTATTTTTTTAAATTTACATTTATTTCGGCTTTTGCCAGTGGAATGAGAGAAAATCTTAAAACAAGATCAAGCTTCGAGATTTAGATGATTTAGACAAAATCTAGTAAAAAAAAAAAAAAAAAACTTTTATCTTTGAACACGCTGATCTCCTAAACATTTAACTCCTTTAAAAATCAGAAAAAAATATGTCTGATTCACACAGGTGCTTTGTGGCGTAGACAGAACGTAGACGGTGGGTAGGCAAAGATTCCCACTCCCTTGCGTCCGGCCCCCGACCCAAAACCGAGCCAGTCTCGCCTCAACATAAAAGCAGAGAGCACGTCCGCTTGCGAGCCACACGCACGTAATCACCAAAACTTCGAGGGGAAATTAAATTTCTGAAAATTGACGGTATTTTTTTGTGACTAATGTTTTTTCTCAATATGTAACTACTAGAAAAGATTTTCCAGTAAGCAGAGACTGAGGACGAAGAAATGTATTTTGGTAATTTTTGGGCCTACTTTGCGGGTCATCAGAAACCATCCAAAATGTTTATAATAATGAGCCCAATAGCACCGTTTTTGTTACTGGTGAGTAGGTTACAAAAGTTACTTTTGGTGACAGTACGGACAGGCACTTTATACCTTTGTAAAAAATACCCGCCAAAAATAGGCTCATCTCACTTCTTCCGGAAGCTTTGCTTCAAGTGAAATGAGCCCCCCAATGAACGAGAAGATAGTACCCTAATTACTTTAAAGTACACTGTAAATACCCTACGCAGATAAATCAGTTAGTTCTAAGCTGACCCAGTACAGGCCAAACACTGTCAAGTAGAAAAGTCACTAATTATGGGCATTAGTGACTTTTCTACGTGAGAGTGTTTACAGCATACAGGAGTTGCCTGCTGAGTAGTTGTCAATGGCTGAGGTGTTAGTGACCTGGTCTTTGTGCAACTCCACATGCACCTTGAGAGATCTGTCCGTAGCTACTGATAGCGCCGTTGAAGTGGCAGAATTCTGGTCGAAACTCATCTACAGGAATCATCGAAACGACGAAGAAGAAGAATATAGAATATGGATCCAGTAGTGGGTTACAATAAAGGTGGGTCAATTGGGTGATTCATAATCAACCAAATTCTATCTGAGATGCCTATGATGGCGTAGTCGCTACAGCAAAGCGATGTCAATCCGGTTGTAATTCTTACGGTGCCCACTTCAAGTTTTCAAAGGATGTTTCATACCATGATCGGGAGGTAAAAAGTACTTAAATGAAGAAATAGTCTAATCTGAGAGCCGCATGTGATCCAATTGCAATGTGCTTTGAACGAACAAGTTTGGTGTAGGGCAAAGAAAATGAATATCAGAACTGGAACTCATAATATTATTAGTTTCATTTTTAAGTTTAGCATAGTATTTTCCTAAAATGCTTCCTCCCACTCTCTGGTAAATGGTGTAAAGAAAGAATTGCATATGGCGAGACTACTGTTACTGGTTTAGTGGCTAGATCGACCAATTTCTTGGTAATACTCGTAAAGATCATTAGCAACAAATTAAGTCCAGGTAACTAGGGGTCAAAACTGGATGGTTACCGAGCTGTGTCGGTTCTTTGATTTTATTGAAATGTCTTTTACCAAAAAACAATTAAATAAAATCTACTCCATTCTACATATTTAATTGCCATTGTTCGGATAGCTCATGAACGAGGAGCTCGTGTCTAAATATTAACAGCCGCACGGGTCGATCTTTAAGGTTAAGCGTTGTTTGCCGAGGTTGGTCGTGGATGCTTGACCATCATTACATACCGAGTTTCCTCCTTGTCTCGAAAAGCACGTTAAGCCGTTGGTCCCAGCTGTCAATTGTAGATCTTTGACAGTAGTTACGAGTAGTCAGAAGTGATAATAGGAATTAAGCGTAATAACGGTCATGTTCTGAATATTTTTTTAAACTTACCATGTCTTTCTAGATTGTAGCCTCAAAATAAATGTATTACACTCGTCCTGCAGATTACAGAAACGAATTCCTTGTTTCATTAGCGGTTGTTTCTGACAAGGTAGTTTTGTAATGAACCTTACCCAGGTTCATTAAAAAACCACTCGTTACCCGTGGTCCCGGTCGGTTGACCCATTACCGGGTCCATGGGTAATTTTAATTACCCGTGGTTCCATGGCATTAACTACCTTGTCAGTAGCATTTAGTAGTTTTTGGATATACGTTTTCCTTGTTGCAATTTTTTTGTTACCACCATGTGATGATAACTGCTTGACTTAGAGTCCTAGTCGATCAGATCAGGTAAGATTTAGCTCTGTCTGGTGTATTTGTACCTAGCCTTAGATAGTCAAAGCATCCATTTTCTCCTGTTTTAACGTCGCCTAGGCGGGATCAGATCACACACACAGATCGGACTGAGTATCTTTTTGCTTTGGTTCCAACAGCAAATAAACAGACTACGAAATGTACGCTTGTACATTTCGTAGTTTACGCATGACTATGGGTTCGCTAGTCGCAAGACGAATGCACGCACGCACAATATTGATTTTATCGAAAAAATAATAGTAAAAAAGAAAGTGATTATTTTAGTTGTACCCAAATGTTAAGAACGCAACAACGGATCTTTTTCGAAACAGTTTGTCTGTGTGAAGCGACCAACAAAAAACAACTTACAACAAATAGTACTTCAGCGCCATCTATGACACGACGGAAGTTCTAACGTAAATTTCCTAGAGGCAACAACTTTCGGGCAGTTGCCCACCAGACATGTTACCTGTCTGTTTAGAGGATCTTCCCTTTTCAATGGAGTATTGAGGAACTTTACACCCTGGTCCTCATTTTCTAAACTGGTGACCCCAAAATGGACGTCAGCGCAGCCTTCGAGCAACGTGACGTTATTATGAACATCACTACCCTCAAGCTTTCGAGCAGCAAGTCTCAAAGCCAGCCAGCATCAAATGGGTATACCTGACCACCAGCATGCAGCGGAATCGCATTCCTGGGTAGCTTATTGTTCTTGTGTTAACTGTGACTGTGGCGTATCTTACTATCTGTGTTTGTACTCTTTCTTACTGTTTTGTGTTGTGCGTGTGGATATACTCAATATAACCGTGAGTACCTTAGGTAGTGACTTTAATTTATACTCCTGCCTACCTACACACTCGACAACACCACACATATGTTAAATTCTTCCAACTTTATTTTTTGGATATTTCAACGTATAGTTGGAAAGTTGTAAATTTGAAATACGTTTTAATTTTAAACACGTTACGGAGGTGAAATTCAAACAACCAACAGACTACTCTTGGATAAGAAACACATTCAGTTTAGCAGTAAAATATTATCAAACTTTCATTTTCAAAATGAAATTTTTCGCTTGTTTCTGCGGCAAATCAACTGCAGCAAAGGCTCCAAATACTGAGAACTTCAAGCTTTGACGTTAGGATGACGATGACTTCGTTAAAGAATAACTGGGAATAACAGGGTCAAGGTTTGTTTGAGACGGTAAGATTCAAGAAGATAGATGAGCCAGGGTTGTCACACAGTAGGTGCCCAAAGAAGACTGATGATGTTGACAGGGGTCTGCATAATACTACACAGCCGTCTAGTACCTACCTAGCTTTTACGATGTAGAAGGTTACATCTAAGTAATTTAGAATAAGGATTTACATAAAACCATCAGACCAATGTTTGATAGATTTGAAAATAAATCGTTATTATTATTATTAAAATCGTTATTATTATTATTATACAAAGGATAAGGATTTTGAACTATACATTCAATTTCCCAGCAATCTGAAGTACACTGTATAGGCTCAAAAACATTTATAAATAAAATTGAAATAAATGAGATGAACAAAATATTCGAGAAAGTTATTTATTTTTATAAACATTTAGGAATAACACTTCTCATTTTGAATAGCCTGTTGACTGAATCAAAATGGTGAGTCTCGCAACGTAGTCCCCTTTAATAGCTTTTTGAAGGAGATATTTGTTTTTAGTTGCACGTTGGAGGACATGATTGTTTTCAACGACTTTTTGCTAGTTTTATCATTAGCTTTAGGAAGTTTATTTGAATAACAGCTGAAGTCCGTCGGTTTTTTGCATTTAGTTTCAACTGCGTAGAAAACTGTATTTGGCATGTAGTATGTCTTTGGCACCTGTGCAACATCATTAATAGATAATATGTCGTCATCTTTGTTTACTTCTGAGAGTGAATTTGTGTTCAGTACTTCGTTATTAATTTTCGTATCCTTATGAAGATCATCAAGTTTGTCACTTTTTGTAAACCTTAAATTCATTCTTTTGCTTTTCTCATACACTATTTTAAAAGCTAGCCATTTTGGTAATTCTGTCAAGTATACGTGATCAAATTTTTCTTTTACGAAGCCTTTCATTTCGTCAGCTGTAGGACAGCCCTTGAATCGACGCAACAGCGGAGTTACTCTGATAGTGGTGTTAGAGATGTGACGTTCGATGTCTTGCCTGATCGCCACGTTGACCTTCTTCGGAACACGACCGGTAGCCACTATCTGGTGTCCTTTATCATCATTATAAAACAATACCGTTGCCAACAAAAACGGTTTATTTTCTGTTAGACCAACAGAAACACAGGAGAGCAATGCTAAGGGTATTAAAATATACCTGAAAGATATTTTAAAAAGTTAAGTTAAAAGTCTCCAAAATACACTCAAGTATAAGAAGAAAATGTAGCTTATAGATTCAATAATCAGTTCATATCTCCACAGATAGATTATTCTGCTTTTAAAAGGAATTAAAAAGAAACTCCCATTACTACTTTTAACATACACATACTTTTAACAAAGACTTCACACAACGAATAACGCTACGTATTTCGCAGCAAGATATGAGCGAGCTTTTCTACTGTAAATTGAGTGAATACGTGTTAACATACACGTATTCACTCAATTTACAGTAGAAATGCTCGCTTATATTAAATTGAGTGAATACGTGTTAAGCTCGCTTATATCTTGCTGCGAAATATGTAGCGTTGTTCAGATAGAAACTTTGGTCACCCACAATCACTAGACATCAACCGATTTTATATACAAGCCAATGCGACGTGAGATGCTCGGCGTCGTGGGAAACCCGCCTTTCCGTCAGTGCATCATCATCTGCCTAGCCTTTTCCCAAACTATCTTGGGGTCGGCTTCCAGTCTAACCAGATACAGCTGAGTACCAGTATTTTACATGATGCGACTGCCTATCTGACCTCCACAACCCAGTAACTGGGTAATACGATACCCCTTAGCAAGACTTGATCTCAGACTTTTGGCTTCCGACTACTCGTAACGACTGTCAAAGATCTACAAATGACAGCCGGGACCAATAGAACGTGCTTTCCGAGGCACGCAGGAAAATCGGTATGTAATTATGGTCACTCATCCACGGACCAACCTCGGCAAGCACGGCTTTACCTTAAAGATCGACCCGTGTGGCTGTTATTACTTAGCCACGAGCTCCTCATATGCCACAATAAATTAATAACGTCGTAGTCGTTGTTGATATTTTCAAGTGGCTGGAATTGTAATTGTGCGGTGGCTGATTCCTGGCTGATATCAAGATGATGATTCCTATTAGACGTCCAATGTTTACGAAGCTTACTTCTTAGTTAAATTCAACTAGGTACCCCTCAAATGGAATACCTAGTTAAAAAACAGTCGTTGTTTTACTTACGGTTTCATATTCAAAAGAAGATGTTAATACAACCCAATTTTATTAATACAATAGACAAAATTGATGCCGGTAAAATAAGAGAAACGTCTAGTTAGGTAACGATGATTATTTTAAGTGGAGAGCACTTAATAGGCACTTTATCCATTAAAAACATGTAATTATCATAATTATTTTATTGCTAATTGCATGTTATTTGAGCGCAGATAAGCTGGGCTTACCTACCCAATGTTATTATGCTTATAGATAATTATGTAATGACAAGCCAGGTGATCTAAGCGGGGGAAAAAATTAGAAACTTCCATATTATAACCCTTTAACGTTTTTAAGAAAATCGAATATTTCTTGACGGGGCGGGCATGTTTACTACTTCTACCTTATCGTCGGTTAATAACCTCAAGACTTTTTCAGGATGTTCTTTCAATATCCATTCAGAGAACTTGTATAATAACTTCATGTGTTTAGCTCCTAGAAAATGAAAATCGACCCCTGGAACAAACCCCTATTTTACCACTTTAACTTAAAAACAACCTTCCTTAATGCTCATTTTTGTTGTCTAAGAAGCCCTCGTCAATGAACGTCAATGAACGAAAATGAAAATGACATTAAAAATTGAATTTTAAATTAGACTTAGAAAAATATACATAATATTATAATATGAGCTAACGGACTGGTCCCTGTATCCTTTCTAGATACATCGAGAAGCCACACGTTTTCTAACTACGGAAATATCAATTGTATGGTTCTGTGTGATTACAATATGTCCGTCCTAGTGAGTTGTCCACGCTTTACCGCAGTGGATTACCTGTCAATAGCACAGGGAAATTCGGCGACTACAAAGTAACATATTCACTTGATATACGGGTTTATGTTAACTGGTAGTCACCGGATTTCTACGCTTTTTTTTGTTTTGTTTGTTTTTTCCTCTATGTTTCTAACTATTGTCTGACTGTTTGAGTACTATAAGCGACCTACACAAACGTTCTTTCTTTGGAATTGTTTGTCATTCGTGAGTCGAGCTACATGATAACTGACAAATGCTTGCACTGGCTGGACAGGTCCACTCAAATCTGTGTGGTTCTTTCTTCAAAAGACCATCTAAGACCTCACATCTGCATAGTCCTGTTCGGGCACCTCCAACCACTCTGCAATCTTCGGCTGCTGGCGGCGAGAGGTGCTGCGTGCGTGACACGGGCCATCGATTCCACTTCGCGACCGATCTCTGACCGCGGCACGCGCGCGCACTCCATACGTTTACCAAGTCATTGTACCTTACTTCTATTATATTCATTTTATACAGTCCACTGCATTTTATGTTTAGTCCTACTAAGGTCGCTAACATATGGTCCTTCGAGCCGGATCTCTGACGGCAGCACGCGCCCGCACTCCATACGTTTACCAACAGTCATTGTACTTTACTTCTATCACATTCATTTTATACAGTTCACTGCATTTTAAGTTTAGTCCTACTTAGTCCCTAACATATGGTCCTTCGAGCCGGATCGTTTCGTGCTTGTCATGGTAAACCCGAAAGCATCTTGTTCAATAATGGGACAAACTTTATTGGTACATGCAATGAGTTACGTAAGATTTTACAAGACTCGAATCTCGTGTCTGAAGTGGATCAACAAGGCATCAAATTTTCTTTTGCGCCTCCATGCTCCCCCCCCCATTTTCAACGGCATTGCTGAAGCTGCCGTCAAATCTACAAAGCATTACTTAAAGAGGCTAGGCTTAGGCTTAGCGCACTTCCCATACGAGGAGATGGCCACGTGCTTGACTCAAATAGAGGCCGTCTTAAATTCCCGTCCTCTTACTCTTCTTTCCACTGATCCTCTAGATTTTTCCGGTCTTACTCCTGGATATTTCATAATTGAGCGACCACTAATATCTGTTCCGCATCCACAGGTTACTGATCTCAACATTGGGCAGCTGGAGCGATACCAAAGAGTGGAGCACCTAAAGAAACACTTTTGAAACCGCTTTCAATTAGAATACGTTTCTCTGTTCCAGCAAAAAACAAAATGGATAGCGACAACAGGCTAACTTTCAGCGGGAGTACTGGTGCTCATCAAGGTGAAAGACCAACCGCCCTTGGTATGGCCACTGGGGCGTGTCATGAAGGTCTTCCCTGGCAGCGACGGAACGAGACGGGTAGTGGAGCTAGAGACGAATAGAGGAACGGTGCTGCGGGTGCACAACAACGACTGCCCACTTCCTCTCACTTAAATTCTTCAACCCGGGGAGGATGTTCGGGCACCTCCGACTACTCGGCAATCTTCGGCTGCCGTCGTATGACAGCGGGCGGCGCCGGGCTGTGAGAGGTGCGTCGTTCGGGACGCGGGCAACTCACACGTGAGATTTGCAGATGCCATCGCCATATGGCTGACTCACTTTACGGCATACTGTAGATGCTGGATGGTCTAGTTGATTCTTCAAACCTATCAGGTTTCTCTTTTTAGATTTCGTTTTTTAAGTAGTATTAGGGATACCAAGTACGATTTATTTTTATTTTTAGTGAAACTAATGACATAACACGATAGATTGAAGTTTATTGCATGTACACTATGCCGAGGAACGCATCTAAATCTTCACAAATATACATCCATTCTAACACCATTTATATTTCTTCCAAAACGAAATTTAGTATATAAAAAATAAATAAATTCCTACCTAATGTAGTAAAATGGAATATTGGTGTTCACGACAATTAAACGTGGGCTGTTTGTTTTTAGTGAATGTATATGAGACGTAAATGTTACTAGCCGCAACCTTAATGAGATAGATCTTTTTTTAGGTAGATCAAGTTGTCTAAATATTTTTTTTTTAGGGCGTAAGTCACAATTTGTTTTATTACTGTTTTTACCCCGTTATGTTTTCAAGAAAATATAAATAAATAGTTTGCTGTCGTAATGTAAAAGAAATTATGTGTTTTACGACGTGGTTTTTCGAAAAAGAGATGTTCAGCGTTAAGAAACTGTTGGGGTGCCAAAAGCCTCTTTTATCTTCGAAGCGCAAATTTAAACATACATACAGAAAGAAAGAGCGTGCAAAACTGTATAATATTAAAAACAGCATAAAAAATAGATTTGGCCAAAATGGTCTTTACGCCCTTTGTAGCGAAAAGCGTCGAATTAAATTCGGCGTTCTATGCGAATCACAGAGTACGTCCACATGTGAATCGTATAGAACAGGTCTAAAAAAGCTTTACACGCTAATTGCGTTAACAATCCGATAGCTGTCCTCTGGACGCTGATTACTCGCAAAGGCTAAGCCATATCAAAGTGATAACTTTAAAACAGCGAAGGCAAATAACGACCAGATTTTTACAAAATCATGAATGGATCCTATACAAGTTCCGAAGCTTCTGGTCGAAATAAATATATCTGTCCCTCGCCATAGTTCACTGAAACTGTGAAGTGTCAGTATAATAAATTTAAAAAAAAGCGATAAAAAAAGAGAACAGTTATCATTAAATTAATTGTTAGACAATGTTATTTTTCTGTATGAGTTCGAGCTCACAACTCATGTCGTGCCAATAATTTAGTTCTCATCATTATCATCCGCCAAGCCTTTTCCCAACTATCCAGTCCGACCAGACCCTTCCAGTCTTATCAGATACAGCTGAATACTAGTATTTTACATTGTGCGACATCTTATCTGACCTTCACAAGCCAGATACTGGGTAATACGATATCATTTAGTAAGTTCGCTTGTTAAGACTTTCGGGATTTTTACTATCAAACATCAACAAACGACGGCCAGGATTAAAGGGTGAACCTGCTGCTCAGGGCTCTGAAGGAATTCCGTATGTTGGGAATTGATGGTCACCCATCCACGACCTCACCAAGCGTTGCTTACCCTTGAAGATGACTGAGCGATGATTAGAGATGATTTGGACGATTAGATTTTTTTTTTTTCTAAGCTACTCTGGTAGAAAATGGTCAAGGAAAATCCCACTAATATCCTACTTAATATTATAAACGCAAAAGTTTGTAAGTATGGATGGATCGATGTTTATTACTCTTTCATGTAAAAACTACTGAATAGATCTGGATGAAATTTGGCACAGGGATAGATAATAGTCTGGAATAGTACATAGGATACTTTTTATCCCGGTAGTGTGATCCCGCGGGACAATTACCGAAAAAACGCGGGCGAAGCCGTGGGCAGAAGCTAGTATTATATAAGTCCGCTTTTGTAAACCGTTTTTTTATTCTTGTGCATAAAGTTTTATTAAATAATTTAGCGTTTTTAATGGAAACACGAAAATTTATTAAAAGTTTAGGTTCATTTGTTGTGAATTTTGTAATCTAGTGCACCTCGAATAGTACGCAACTACCAAGAGTATTCTAGGAACTCCATGGCCGGTCGATACGGAGCTGCGCGCGTACAAATTACAGCCAATAGAAATGGCGCATATTCAGCTATAAGTTGCTATTCAGCTATACCTGTATAATAATGTTACGTAAACCTTGAAAGTATTCAATTAGCATTTAAAATTAATTCCAGTGTATGAATTGGTTTATTATTTAGTTTACAATAGTTTAAAAATAACCTAGCTTAGTATCTACGAATACTATCTAGCCTAACCTAGAGTCAGAGATGTATGTAAAATGGCATGTAAAGCAAAATCAGAGGCCTCTGACTTGACTTTACATGCCAAGATTTTCAAAAATGTATTATTTTATGTCAAGTATTTTATCTCTCGGGCATTCCTGTTTCATTCACCGAAGCAAGTGATAATACGGCGGTCGTGGAGGTGTTTAAAGAATAATCTTACATTAAAACTTGTATTTAAAAAAATACTTGTCAAAAAGTTGGAAGTTTGACCCCTAATATCTCAATACGCTCATGAATACGTAAAAATACAGGTGCGTGAACTTGAGACGTATGACTATCAGTCCGACGGTCACACCACTAGCCTATTACAGCAACTGTTTAAGGAGGAAAAATCATGATAAAGGAGGAAAAATCATGACTTCTCAATTACGCAACTGATTTTGATTAAAGACAGAACTTCGGGCATTAGATTTGTAATCTTTAGCTTCGAATGAATTTATCCTTATCAATCTAAAACATTTTGGAGTTTTCCATTATACTTTTCACGTCTTTTCACGACTGTATTACTGAACTCAGATGTTCAAAATACCGATGTACGGTATACATAGTCATCATCTGCCTTGCCAACGGCTTAACGTGCTTTCCGAGGCACGGAGGAAACTCGGTATGAATTTATTGTCACCCATCCATGGACCAACCTCGGCTAGCACGGCTTAACCTTAAAGATCGTGATCGAGCCCCATATTAACAGCCACATGGCTGTTATTATTTAGCCATGAGCTCCTCCGACTTACGAGCAGTAAGCCGTGG
Source organism: Cerastis leucographa (assembly GCA_963082945.1). Classification (NCBI taxonomy): domain Eukaryota; kingdom Metazoa; phylum Arthropoda; class Insecta; order Lepidoptera; family Noctuidae; genus Cerastis; species Cerastis leucographa. Next base: position 26,852,530 of record OY720378.1, read on the forward strand.
GTTCGAACCCAGGCAGGCGCATTACTTTGTGTAATTTATTTCATCACCGCTGCTCTCAAAAACGGTGAAGGAAAACATCGTGAGGAAACCGGCATGTCCTAGAACTAAAAAATTCGAAGACATGTGACATCTACCAACCCGCACTGGGCCCGCGTGGTGGATTACAGCCCATTCCCTCTCATAGGAGAAGGCCTGTGGCTCAGCAGTGGGAACAATATAGGCTGATGATGATGATGATCTCCTCCATTATTTAATTTTAAGTTTTTAGATTTTTACCTTAAAGCTTCAGTGGACACTATGTTGGCAGTGGTATTTGTAGGTAAGGCAACAAAACATGATTTTCAGGAGATCCTACTCGAGAAACAGCAACATACAATTGCTCGTGAGAAAAGCACTCTTTCGATTGGTCGATGCCATCCATCGAGAAAGTTTGTCCCTGGGATTTATTTAGTGTAAGAAACTGAAACCTTTTAAAAGATTTAGGTAAATCCGTCGGTATCATCGGGATCCGCAGAAAGTGATCGAGCTGACCGGCCGCGGGGCCCGTGATGATAGTAGCTACAATCACATCGCTTCCTAATTCCTTTATCAAAAGTCTTGAACCATTACACATACTGGGAGGGCTTAAATTTCTCGATAGCATAAGGGAGTACTTTGAAACTTTTAATTTTAGTTCGAGGGGTGGCAAGCCGGCAGGAATCAGGGAATTTAAAAATTCTTGTGGGTGTATCTTCGATGTTGCATACGGTGTCAAAAGATTTGTTACATTTAAAATCACCGGGTGTTTTTTCCATAATCATATTGTTTATCTCATTTACTAAGTCGTTTCTTGGTGCTCGAACAGAGCCAATGGAAATTATTTCTGAAAGATTTTCGATGTCGAGACAATTCATTATCCAACAATACTTGGGAGCTCTCGTCTCCTAATTTAAGTTTTTTTTTGTGAGAAATTGTCACCCTGGTTATTACTTAAATGTGCTTTCATATTCGTGCGCAAATTGAAAGTTTCAATTGATTGTCATACAGGTAATGATTTGAGGCACGCTTTAATAACGTGTACCTTTTCTGCATGAAGCCACACCGGCGCGTCGGCATGTATTTTTTGTTTATATTGGATATTTTTAATTTCGCAATATCTTTTGAATGGAATGTCCGATTTCGATAATTCAAAAAGTAATCAACTAGTATTGAAACAGTTTTGTACCCGAAATAATTTATTTGAAAAGGCATTAATACAAAGGTATGTATAACATGGTCTCATTTTGATCGGCATTTCCATCAACTTTTGAAATGTTAAAGTAGTTATAGTGACATAACTACAATACTTGGCGATATGGTCTCACGAAGTATTTTGTTGATTTTGATATGTTATATGATATTGTACAAAATTGTTTTGTTCTATCATCAATACTTTCCGCAGCGCATGCGATGAAAGACATTTTATGGCTCATTTTTTTACACCTGGTGTTGGTTTTATTAGGGATTTCTAAGGATCTCTAATTTTTTTTATTAATGAATATAGCCTATGTTACTCAATGATAATGTAGCTTTCTAACACCAAAAGAATTTTTGAAATCGGTCCAGTAGTTTTTGAGTTTATTCGTATACATACAAAAATACAAATCTTTCCTCTTTATAGTATTATTTCCTTTATTCATTTCACAAACAAATTTTAAACATTTTTAAATATTTCTTATAAATAATAAAAAAATAAAAAATATACAAAATTGTAGCCCACCGGTATCGGGAACAGGGTCCAGGCTACCAGGGTCAGGGCTCCAGAGAAATGAACAGAGGAAGGATAGTATTATTATTATTATATTATTAGTGTAGATTCTATTAAAAATGTACAAAAAGACCCACTTAAACTCAAGTTTCTCCTGTCCGTAGGTATGGTGTCGTGTGGTGAGGGTAATATTATACCGCGTGATTTTCAAAATTTAATGTAAAGTGTCCTAGAAATAGGTAACTCCAGATTGAGTATCCAAAGGCAAGAAATCTCGAACCTTTCCCAGTAAATATTCTTACTACGAATTGAATTGAACGAAAGAATCTCAGTATAAATCTAACTAAAAGAATAATACGTTGAAAGATACAACTAATTATCCAGCGCAAATCATCATTATTTTGTAGCAAAATCAATTAATTAATTTTGCTACAAAATAACAATGTTAAATTGGAAATATCAGACTGTACTGGCAAACAAATACAATCATGTTTTTTTATTTATAGACGTTCCGTATTATCAACTCTTCTTTGTTTCCCAAGCTTAGGCTAGTCAGTTGGAACTTGTGGATCGGTCGACAATTGACGTGAAAATCGGTTCTAAATTCCTGTTTCAAAAATAAATAATAATGCCATTTCAGTATTTTTTTGTTATATTGTCTATCACTTCCAATAGGTACGGGATAAGTACTAAAACTATCCATTTAAACAAAATGTCTTTAGTTGTGGTCATAAAAGGAGTATCAACCTTAACAGTATGTCAAAGGAAAACATGTATACAAAATAATATCATCAACTTAAATAGGTAAATAAAATGGGAATCCCAGGGTAGATTTAAAAAATATTTTGTATTAAACATAGCTTAGTGCCAGGTACCCAGCGCGGGTACTCCCATTTGGACCAATTCTCATATGAAGATGAGCAATCTCCTTTTGTAAATGAAAGCCTCTCACAGAACGTAGCTGGTGCGTGGCGGCTAATTATTACTCGTACATATATTCACGGCAAAACGTTCATAGAAAATCTACGTCGTCACAGTGATGAGGTCAGGCTATACTGGAAATAAATAGCTCCATAATGTCATCGTGTGTGGGACTTGGCTTACTGTACTATGCCTTTTAATAAACTGTCCTTCATTTGAACTTAGTTGTGCCATAATGAGCACACCTTTTAGAAATTTTGTTAAATATGTCAAACAAATATTTTGTTATCCTGATTTTGAAATCCTCATTGGATGTCGACCACCCTGGGGAGAGCGGAGGGGTCTAGCAGACTCGTTCGGACTCTTCTCCTGCACCTCGCACACTTGTGTCGGGGGCCAACGGGATCCAATGCGACTTCCAGTACCCCGGCCTGACGGATGTCAAACTTCCCAATCCAATATTGTCAATGTATTGTCTATATATCGTCTGTTTAATGAAACAGCCTCGTATAAAAAAAAAACATACCGTCGAATTGATAACCTCCTCCTTTTGGGAGTCGGTTAAAAATAAAAAAAGAATGAAAATAGGCTGGCACCCTACTACATAGGACTTAAACATAACTGGCGAAACCTGTGTGCACTATTAGTATTAGGTGCACCTCTGCCTAACCACTTGGGGATTACAGGAGTGATGTTATGTGTTGTGTAAGTTTACGTGAAAATGGGAGTACAATGTGGTTCGGTACAAATTATGGCAGAACTACGATAATAGGGGATGATCACTTTTTTTTCTTTGTCCGTCGTGTAGGATATTAAAAAGTATTGGACACGTATTTTTTCTTTTTTCACGTGGTCTTAAAATTACGGAGATATATTGAGTTGAAATGGCGCATGACGTCACATTATGACGTAGTGTGCCCCACTCTCCAACTTTAATGAGTTTTAACTAAGTATTTTTTAGATATTTTGATAAAACAAAAAATAAGTGTCTAATATTTTTGTATTAACTGTCTGACGGACAAAATAGAATGTCGTTTTCTTTACCCAGTCCGCACCCTATTTTATTGTTGAAAAAAAAAATGTGTATAGGTAATCGTAACGAAGACAAATCAGTAGGTATTTCGAATATTGAAATTGAAAGGAAATAGCCTCCTATTGCTTTGTTTTGCGGCTTAGAGCTTCGTCTCGTGAGTTCTTTACTATTGGTAACATTGGTTGTGTTCGCTTGAAGCTTACACAACTTACCTTACAGACAAACGGATAGTAATCAAAGTAAAAACTATAATTTAGCCGTCAACATCGTTTCTACAATATACAGTAATTACATTCACTTATCAAAGAATATTTTTATTTTTACAATTTATGTACACACTTAATACAGAGAAGAGTAATGAATGTACAGTTCTGACTTTTCTTAAATGTCTTTGAAAAACTCAAGTGTAAGGACTCCAAGACTTTTGGAAGGTGTACAAGGTGCCGAAAGCGCAACTCTGTGTATTGGCTTCTCCATTTTATACCCTTTAAATGGAATGAGGTTATAATATGTTATTGTTATCTTCATTTTACATAAAAAAAACAAAGTCGCTTCCTGCTGTCTGTACGCTTAGATGTTTTAAACTGCGCAACGGATTTTGATGCGGCATGGACAGCACTATTTAAGAGTATATCCCTGAAAAAGACATCAAAATTTCCACGCGTACGAAGTTCCAGGCAACAGCTGGTAATGTATAAAGAAAATATTTTTGTAGGCTTTTGTTTGAAAAACGGTATTATGCATATTTTTTAGAAGGTGGCACCCCTTAGCAACCTATCCCTTAGTCCAGTCATACTACAGTCGTCCAACCAATTCACGCACGATTTCTCGAAGTTGTAGTAGATATGATTAGGTACCACGGTCACAAAAGGATCTACTATTTCGGGCCGCAACACAAGGAAGTCATGTTTTCCTTGTTTTTCTATATAGGGCCTGTCGTGCAGTGCTGATTTCTTATTACTCAATACGTTCTTTAATTCTTTTTCTACCAATTCGGCGTGCTCGTCAGTTGTTATTGAACTTTGCCTCAGTACGGGTTCCGACTCGTCATTTTTACTTCTCAGGTAGTTAAAAAGGGTCCTAGCTTTACCTATTTTTTTAGACTTCATTGCTCTTCTATTCATTGCACCTAGATCAGAATCTACTATGTACCGCACTACACTACTCAGTCCCGATGAATCTTCATTTTTGTAATTTTTTTTCTCTCCGTCTCGACCAATTCTTGTTAAGGGTTTTAACGATGTTGCCAATTTAAAAATGAGACATATCATGAAGATTTTAAACTGAAAAATAAAATTGTTCTTTAGTAGGAACTTTGATTTAAACCCTCACCACGATATTCTTTGCCTGACATTTGTTTCAAAACAGGTAACTCAATACTACGGTAAGCGGAAAAAGCTACTGTAAGGTTTTCTCAGCATAAAGTAACTCGAGTTAGTTATTTTGTTTGTCTGAATAGACTTCAAGTGCTTCTTAGAAAATACGTAACTTAAAACTTTGTCGTAAGGGTAAGTAAACAGGTACTTTAATACGAAAGTTTTAAACCATTTTTCTCGTAATTAATTAATACTTATTTGCTATCATAAACTTATTATACGTGGTCGTTAGGCGAACTTTGTTGCTATGGGGAGAGAAACATTTTGACCCATTTTTCAGCATGAGTCACAAAAATGTGACGGAAAAGTCAAAGTTCAATCCGTAAAACATTACAATAGGCAACAACGTGACTTTTTCTCCGTTCTCGGATAAGTTTGTTTTTTTTTTTTTTTTGCAACTTTTGCTTATCAATCTATGGCAATTTCAGTCGTTTCGCAGTTAGTTTACGCAAAACTATAAGGTCGGCTTTCCAATGTTTGTGTAAAATATATGTTTTATGTGGAATTCTTATAACGTCAGGTTAGCCAAATTAGCAGTAAGACGTAAGCCAACATTGAAATGACAACTGTCTTGCCTTGAAAACATCAAAGAATCTTTGAAGACTCATCAAAAGGGTTACGTCCTTTTAAGTGTTAAGTATTAGGAGTACCATGGTTATTTTTTTCTGTTTCGGATCACATACGAACTACTGATCGAAAATGAGCTTTATCCTATATTTGCAAGGTAGGTAGGCGCCAGGACTTGAGGTCTTGTAACGGAGAATACTATGACCGTTACCAAAGAAAAGGACAAACACAATATATGTGATTGCTGTTTTCAGGCGGCATTGTCAACACGTTCTATGCAAAGGCATTCAAATATATTGTTCAAACCAAGCAAGTCACAGCTTACTCGCACTACGACACAAATGACGTACAGACGCCAAATTTTCTCAATCAACCTTGAACCTAATTGGTTAACGATAAAGTTGAAAACCTATTAATGAAATTCGACAGATTGTTGTATCTTGTCTGTACAGATGACGGCTTTGAAGGTTTACCGTGACAGAATTTGTGCACTCAACGCTCTTTCAGTCCCATGATCTTTATAGTATTGCTCTGACACCACTACTATCACAAGAAAACATGAAAATAAAAATGTATTACGGCTATTTCCATTTTGGATCCACTTGTCGAATGCCAATCCAACAGGTTTACAGCACCCTAATTTTTCACAAAAGAATTGATGAAAGTCGAAAAATTAAAATTGTTATTACATCAAGAATTGGAAAGAAACTGGCTGTGAAATTGGATTCGCTTTATAGTTCAGTAGGTAGGTACTTACATATTTTCTACAGACCGATAAGATGTGATATCAAAATGTCTGTGAATTTATACAAGGTGTATTATACCCTCGTTTGGTTCATTTCAATAGACACACAGGGCAGCAACATCGAATGTTTGATTACTAAGGATCAGCTTTGTTCTGCCGAATCCAATATCCCCACTTGACCTATTAGATGGAAACCATAGCCAACGGGCTTCCATATTCACAGTCAGCCTATTCAATACAACAACAACAACAACAAACATTTATATTCAGGAATATTTGGTCCATTAGAATACCTTACAGACTAACATACATTATGATAAAATGCAATTTGTATTAGAAACTACATATCGAGGGTATAAGTGTTAAAACCCAATAAGTATGAAATTGTTACTTTCGAGATATTCAATATTAAAGTTTTAAGGACCAAAATACCTATGTTATTCAAATATATTCGTTATAATTAGTATCTGTGGTGAAAGTATATACATTAAATTGGAGTAAAAACGTATTTATTATTTTATAGTTTGGCCCATTTTGTCATAAAAAAATTTATAAGTTACATAACGTACCGAATTGGGTTTTACATCAACAGAAAATAAACATTTAATGTACTTTTGGTATATTGGTTTACTCCATGCATCACAAAAAAACAGCTTGAGGGCCTCGCCAAGTCTCCCCAATGTAGGGCCTAAGCACCACCTGTACTCTGAGGATTGTGCGATCGACAGTTCTTTACGGGGTCTCGGTATGGCTGACTGACCTGACGACCCACACTATCGCAGTTCTGCTCAGACCTAGGAGAGCAATGGCTGTCAGAGTCATAAGAGGATATCTCTTACGAGATGGCTTGCGTACTGGCAGGATCCCCACCTCTACGGACCTAAAGACACTGCATGAGTGGTGCGAGGACCAAGGAGTGAGTGGCTGGTGCAGCGACAGATAATGCTGCGCCGGTCACAGCTCCGTCAGGTTATGGCGGCGGAATGGCGAGGGAGGATGTCCCTACCTCAACACCAGCACTATCGAGGCGATCCGGGCAGCGCTCGGCGACTGGCTCGGGAGGAAGCACGGCTTCCTGATATTTAGGGCGACGCAGGTAATTTCAGGGCACGGCTACTTCGGGAAGTATCTGTGTCGAATAAGCAGGGAGCCGGATGCTTCTGCGCAACCGTAATGTCACAGAAGGGAGCTGTGGAAGAAAAGGGGAGATGAAGAGTGCCCGCCTATCCCGAAGCAGACGAGCCGGGCGTCGCCCCCAACAAGTTCAGTAGCATTAGCCTGGGCCCAAGATGACGGCACATAGTTTTCTACGAGCGCTTGTCTTAGACCTGACGGGGGGAGTTTCAACCTTACACCCCCTACGGGAAGAGGCCGGCTGCGGCACTGCGCTACCCCCAACGCAAGTTTGCAAGGGAACACCGGCTTGATTTTAGTCTGTACAACTCAGACAGACCGCTCCGGTTTCCCCAGGGTGGAGGAATCCATTGAGTACTTTTAAGCTCGAGAATAATATAAGTTTAGGTAAGGTTCCAGGTGGAGCGGGATAAGAACTCCTGGAAGTAGTTCGGGGAAGCCTTTGCCCAACAGTAGGACAGTACAGGTTAGTTAAAAAAGTTACGTCTATTATTATTATCGAAACTGTCTATTTATTAATCTTAACATGCGAGGAAATACCCACGGTAACTCTTCGAATGGGCCTGGGAATGTAAAAATAATCACTTTAGTAGTAACTAAGTTCAAAATGGCGGCCAGTCTGGCACCAAAATGACGACGCAAATGACCTTTATAACACATTTGCTCGTAAACAGTCTCTTATTTCACCAATTTCAGTATCGTAATGTATCTCATTACGCACTAGTGCGGTAATGTAATGTAAAACGCACTTTTTTAAATCTTAGCAAAGAGTTTTCATGTCAGAAAAGTGGTCAACATTTTATCATCATAAAATATAATAAATAAACATTTAATTCTTTAATTGTGACCATAAATTACAACCATTTATCTGTAACAAAACACAAAAATATTAATTTACTTTATTAGTAATACTGGCTGTTTTGTGACTTTGCCTTAAAAAAAGCACTGACGCGCGCGGATCTAGCAAATTTCATAATTTGTGAACAAGAAAAAAATATTCCGCGCGCTTTTTCTTTTCGCTGCATTTGTCTTATTTGAAAATGTCGTCCGAGTTTTATTTATTTCCTCGCAAATATGTTATAAAACGTCGTATGACATACGTGCGCTTTGATAATTACAGCCTCTGCTTTCTTATAGCCCTCGCCTACGGCTCGGACTAGCAATATCGCCTCTGCTGTAATTTTCAACTTACCGCACTTATATCATTATGTACTATTACCTGATTCTTTTCTGATTTTAGGTGCAATAGATCCAGGCCCAAAATAGCAGCTCTACATTCTTGGAATTCTTTTCTCGAGATCTTTAGTTTGAAACCCCCACACCTCATATGTTAACACATTACACAGTGGCTAACATCAGTGATGAAGTTTTATTTATAACTTCAAGTTGCCTGAGTCATTTGCGGTGTTAACACGAATCATCGAAATCAAAAAAATCGATCTGGCTACCAGCTATAACAAAGAAATAGATTTTCAAACATTTAAACATAACCTAATACTACTCGTAACGACTGTCAAAGATCTACAAATGACAGCCGGGACCAACGGCTAAACGTGCTTTCCGAGGCACGGAGGAAACTGGGTATGTAATTATGCTGAAGGAGCACTGCCACAACCTAGGTTCAATTCGAAAATACGAAAGGCTAAAGTCGTTACATTGTCTGTCATATCTATCCATTTATGATACCTAAATCTAATAATGTATAGACATTAGTAGATTTAGGAGCAAGGACGTGGGAATGCATGCTACCTTCTATTATGAATGACTTACCGCTAGAAATTTTTAATGCAACAAATGTGAAAACCTGCTCGAAGGTGATAAAAAGATACTTTCTGGATTTTGGTACAATCTAGGAAGTGTCTATATATTTCCAATTCCTAGTATGTTCTGATTAATGGCGTGGCACCGAGTTGCCGTGTCTGGCATACCACTGTTAAACCCACGATGGTTTGTGTGGTACGTTTTGTCAAACAGTGTTTTTTAAATAATTTAATAAACAAAGTGCAGATGGATACCACTAATTTACATGAATTGACTGCTAATTTGACCCCACAATCTCCAAATTAGCACTAGGTTCGACCTTGGTATCCTTTTATTTGGATGATGAGAAAATTGCGTCCTTTCTGACTAGAATGTTACAAAAGAGGGTTGAGGGAGATTCGGTTTCGACCAATCAGCCAGTAGGTCGCTGTCGGTTAACGGCGGCACACGTCTAATACTGGGTCTTCGCCAAATTTTTCACTAGCTACACAAAATACTTACGGAACTCGAAAAACGAAAGAAAATTCTCAGAAGGCTAATTTGACAATAATAACCAAAGCTTACGTTATTTTACGGTTTTTGAGAATTCGTCTAACGCAACTCAAATAAATCCCGTTGTCAACCTTACTTCTAGGGTTAATTATTGATATGTCAAGTGATATTAGTTTTAGATATTATTGATCACCTGAGCCAAAAGGGGAGAATCATCTATCACTATCAAAATTGAACTACATGGTTCCGTAATGCACTGTATTAAGGCTCCGTTGAAACACAAACTTGCACTCCAATAGCCAAACACATTTTCTTTCAGAAAGATTTTATAATTACATAACATAGGCAGAGGTATACATAATAGGACTCCCACATATCTCCAGGATTTGGCGACGAGTGAGGACGCGATCAACGCACGTGTTTTTTTTTTTGAAAATGGCTGATTTCATCGGAAATTTAAGTGTTTTTGATCATAAAATCCACGAATGTGACGTGTTTCACAGTAGATTGATACAGTTTATCAAGTTAAATAACATTATTATAGAAAATCAAAATGCAGTGCTTTTAACTTATTTGTCGGACGAATCCTACCGTCTGGTTCGGAACTTAGAGTGCATCCGAATAAGCTCGAGGGAATCGCCTTTAGTGAGCTAGTGAACGTACTCAACAAACATTTCACTCCAAAAAGATCAACGTTCGCTAACAGGGCGAAGTTCTATGAAGCGATCAAATCCGACGGTGAAAGCATCGAGGAGTGGGCTGCGCGGCTGCGAGGGCTGGCGGTGTACTGCGAATTTGGCTCGGAATTGGACATGCTTTTGCGTGACCGCTTTGTGCTTGGCTTCAAAACGGGACCGGAGCGTGATAGATTGTTTGAGTGTGAGTCCAAGAGCCTGATTTTTGGACAGGCGCTGGAGGTCGCCCAGAAAGCGGCGTGTGCGCGGCAAGCGCGCGCCGAGCTGGTGTTCTACGTACATGCTGGCGGCCGCCGCGAGGCGCGGGGCGCTACCTCTGGCAGCGCGGGCCGTCGCGGAGCCGACGACGGCGACGGCGATCAAGTGCGTTGCACAGTGTGCGGTTTAAAATAGCATAGTGCGGCTCAGTGTAGATTTAACAACTACAAGTGTCTTATTTGTGGGCAAAAAGGAGCCATCTAAAGAAGTTATGCGCAGTTAGGAAGTCAAATCTTAATAATATCGGTGCGGAGGACACGGAGACGGTTCAAGGAAGTGACTGCAAAGAGTGTGAACAACGTGAGGTATGTTGACCATCCCATACAAATTTACGTAAATGTTAATAAAGTTGATTTGTGTATGGAGTTAGATACGGGTTCGGGAACCACTGTGATTTCGGAGAAATTGTATCGGCTTCATTTTTCTAGTTTAAGTTTGGATAAAAGTGATTTAACAATGTTTCTGTACAACGGTCATAAAATCACGCCCTTGGGATATTTTGTTGCTAAAATATCATATGATAACTTAAATTACCTAAAAATATTTCCTATAACAAACAGTTTTTCGGAGTCTCTTAGAGCTAGCAGCTAGTGCTGAGGAGGAGAGAGAGTTGCGCGCCGCGTCAGCTTGTGCTGACGGAAACGAAAAAGGTGCCTGTGGCGTCGGCTTCGCGGAGGATTGTACATCGGGTTCCGTCGTAGGGAGCGGGGACCGCGGCGGCGGCGGTGCGTTCAGCGCCGGCACTCGGTTGCACAATACCGAGCTGTCGACGCCGGACGTTCTTCCACTAACATCTACATCAGTATCTTTGCTCGAATTAGTATACTTCCACATCTGATCTATGTGTCTATTACAACTAGTTCCGCAATCCTTAAAATAACTTTCAAACATTCTTTTACCTATAATCTTTTTTACAATACCTATACTCCAAATACTTTTCCTTGCGATAAACCACTTAGCCCATACAGTCTCACCTATTTAAAAACATCTGTTACATTTTAATGCCGATTGTTCGGTGCCCTTATCAATAGATTTAGCCTGTGGTAGAATTAAATCTAATCTGCATCTTAAATAGGGATGATGACTGGGTAAAGAAATCGAAATTCTATTTTGTCCGTCAATCAGGTAATACAAAAATATTAGATACGTATTTTTTTTTTATCGAGTTAACAAAAGAATACTTAGTTAAAACGCATTAAAGTTGGAGAGTGGGGGCTTACTACGTCACAACTAGGTATAAAATGTACTGAGCCGTGACGTCATGCGCCATTTCAACTCAAAATATCTCCGTAATTTTAAGATTACGTGAAAAAATAAAAAATACGTGTCAAATACTTTTTAATAATCTACCCGATAAACAAATAAAAAAAATGAGCCACCATCCCTATTACGACCAAACATTAACATCGTGGCGCAGTGAATAGTGTTCCTAAAATTAAATAAAAAACTCTGTAGGTTTTCATGGATATCTTTTTGACTTCTACCCTCTGCTATTATACATAGGTACACATTTTAATAAAAGATACAGTACATACAGTTCAATATGCCAGTTATGCCAGTTGTAATAGAGGGTTATTGAAATCCTACTCTAGTTCTAGAAAAGCTGATGTTGTTGAAAATGCAATTAACGTTTGACAAGAACTAATAGGACAGTATATATTATTATGAGGTCAAAAGGACATTTTGTCCCCATTATAATTGTCTTTTTTCAATCGGCTTCCCCTTACACAAATTTGATCCTTCGCCACTAGAATGGGCCATGTCTGCCGGATGCCGGCGAAGCAGTGGGCCCGCATTTGCAAAACTGGAGTTCTGAGGCAGTTAGACGGGGTCGCCGCAGACCGAGGGTAATACGGCGGGACGCCTTTGATGGCTTCCTCGGCAAGAGGCGAGACATCGAGAAAAGTGGAAGGAATGGGGGAGGCATTTTGCCCAGGATGAAGAACTATTCGAATCGCTTAACTGTGAAAGAGAAAGCGCTATATATTCTCTAATAAAGCAGGGAATATACAAATCACATAAAATGATCGTTCTTTCCCAGCTTTCAGCAGGAACAAAACTGAATAACTGTACTGTCGGTCGCTAATTACCAGTCGCCCTATATGTTGTTTTGTGGAGGTGATGGTACATGTAATTTATATTTTACATAGTATAAAACAAAGTCACCGTTCCCGTTCACGTTTTCATCAATAGACAGAATGATTCAATAAGAAGGTTTTTGTTTGTAATTTATCCCTGACACACACATTAATACTTCCACACGAACAAAGTCGCGGGAAGCAGCTAGTATTATTATAAGCTTGAAACAAAGCGGTCCTGCAACAAGATTGATATTCGTCTTGGTAGAACTGTAAAGAAATACTTGAAAAAATATGTTGGTGGTGCTAGGCTTTGAAATAATGCACCTGTCATTTTAATTATCTTCTCGACCTGGGAAATAAGTAGTTACAACCTTGTTTCTGTGATTGTCAAGGAACTTATTAACAAATTGGAATGATGACATCTCAAGAGAGAGAGGTCTTCAAGAGTGGATATAATAGGGATTAAAGTAAGAAAATGACGTTTTAATGTAATAGGTACTTCGAATTGACATAGAACGTTCATGGTTTGAGATTTTTGAGTGAAACTTTTTTCACATGGTACCTATGAAGTTCTTATTTTAAAAATGTGCAACATTTGATTATCGAACTTCAGTTGTTTTTTTTTTATTCAGCATAGACAAGAAAGATGGATACTTCGAAAATTCGAGTGATTTTTGAATACGAGTTCCGACGCGGAACTAACGCGGCAGAAACAGCTTGCAATATCAATGTTGCTTTTGGAGAGGGGACTGATAATGAACGCACCGTGCGATTTTGGTTTAAAGGCTTTCGTGAACTTTGATTTGAAGAACGAACCACGTGGAAGACCGTCACACAGGTGAATAACAATGAATTGAAAGAGATGGTGGAAGCCGATCCGAGCCAAACTTACCAACAATATCGACTCACTTCCGTCAAATCAATAATTTGCAAATTTTTTTTGGGTGCCTCATGTTTTGACTGATCTGCAGAAAGAAACGCGTGTTGAAACTTGTGTTGCCTTGCTGAATCGATACAGAAGTGAAGGAATATTGGATCGAATGGTGACATGTGATGAAAAGTGGATTCTTTACGATAACCGTAAGCGAAAAATGCAATGGCTGATCCCAGGTCAAACGCCGCAACAGTGTCCTAAAGCAAAGATTACCAATTAAAAAGTAATGTTAACTGTTTAGTCTCAGCATGGTGTTATTCACTATAGCTTTATCTGGTCAAGCAATAACGGCAGATGTCTACTGTGCCGAACTCCGAACAATGATAGCAAAACTAGCAGTGAAACAGCCCCGATTCATGAATCGATCTTCACCATTATTGCTGCATGGTAACGCGAGACCTCATACAGCACGAGAAACCGTTTTAACTTACAGGAACTGCAATTAGAAACCATATGGAGGGCCGTATTCGCCAGACCTTGGTCCAACGCGCGGACTACCATTGTTTTCGTGAATTGGACAATTTTCTACGTGATATAAAGTTTTCTTCTCAGGAGGCGGTACAAAGTGCTTTAACACAGTTTGTCGAATCCTGATCTGGTGATCTGGTGAGAACTCTGGTAGTTCTATCGCAGAGACATAAATGACCTTCCTATTAGATGGCAGTAATGTATAAATAATAATGGTAATTATTTGGATTACATAAATATTTTTAATTAAAAAAAAAACCTAATTTCAATTTTTCAGTACAAATCGGCAATTTCATACTTTAACCCCTAATGTATTATATGGTACTGATTTTTGAGGCAGTTGTAAATAGCAGTTTTGGTAAGTTAAAAATTAAAAAAGGCACGTTGAATGTTTGCCATGCATGACCTTAAAACTTGATGTGAATTTATCACTAAAAAAGTCTTCTACCCAAAAAAATACTACTATTGTCTCGTTTCTTATATTTAGTGGCTATAGATAATTATTTTGAATAACTAGTTCAGCAGTTAAAACTAAGCAGTAAAGTAAATAAAAAGGGGTGATAAAAATAATGAAATGGATCAGTAAATATATAATAATTGAGCAGGAAAATAATTAAATGGGCGGTAAAAATTATTGAACGAGCGGTTACGTGTGGGCAGTAATAAATCGGAATTTGTCGGTAAGAAATCTCATTCTAAGCAATTCTATAAACAATGAAGTGTAAGCCCCGGGATGTAACCCTTCTCCCCTGGCACCACTCCCATGAAAAGGTAATGCACCGTTCTTGAGAAAAAACAAAAAAACAATTTTTGTAACCTAACCTCAAAATATTTTATATTCGCTTAAAAAGCATAGTCCAGTGCTCCTATTTCTGTCTGCAGGGTTTACAGTAACCTAACACGAAGGGGAAGTCGGGGTCTTAGATCGCTCGCTCCGCTCGCTCACTATACCCCGCCATCCCCTTCGAACCTAACCTGTCCGAGTCGGGGTGCCCCAAGTCCAGAGAGCAGTCCAAATGCAAGAATTCAAAATGCGAGCTCACTCGAACCGCTCATTCCATCATTTTACCGCTCATTCAGTTATTGGACTGCTCAATTATTTTTAGAATTGACATTGTATGATATAATAACCGAGTAATTGATTTTTTATTACTGTCCATGTTTTACTGGCGCAATAATTAATCAACCGCCATTAAATTAAATAACTGCTCAATATGTTTTCCAGCTAATCTTAATAACATCTCGAATATTTAAGCAGCAGCTCAAAAAAATAGTTCCCATATTATATCATCTCTTTCAAACAGGCCATCCAATAAATGTACATTGTGTTATTAACTTACTAGCACTGTTGCTGAACATTCTCATTGTTAAAGGATCTGCATGGAAACGAAACGATAAACATGAACTCTGAACAGATTTTTGTTCATTCATGAAAATTTTCGTGTCCTGTTTTGATTACTACGTACGACAACGAAGTAAGAACTTATCTTTTTATTTTTGCCCCACACTAGGAATTTCTCCTGTATCGTGGGTGCGTTTACAAACATTTAAACTCACATACACAAACAGCCAGACCCGGAACAACTATCTGTAGGTCAAACAAATATTTATTCCGTGCGGGGATCGAACCCGCGACACGCAGCGCAGCAGTCAATAACTTAGCCATTGCGCCAACCGTGTCTTCTAACCGTATGTTTACATATCTTTTAAATAGATTCACTACGGTATGGCTCGAAAAATACTATTTACGAGAAAACGTTAATCAATATGCTGTTTAGAATAGTTGCAGCACTGATGACAACGTTTGTGTCACTTGTTTAATCTAGTCTTTTTGTAATATTTTTTTGTTCTTGTATAGACTGTTTTTTTTTTTAATTTACCGATTGTTTGTGAATGTGTGGAGATTGCCTTATAAATTCCTCTCCTCCTCAATCTTGTTTTACGTTTTGTAGTAAACAACGACTTATGGTCGGGTCTACGATGTCCTCCCAGGCTCCCATACTTAATTACTAAAGCTGTAACATAAAAATATTGTAAAACCAAGTGATTTTAAAAGAGTAACCATGGAGTTTCTTGCCGGTTCTTCTCCATAGGAACCGGCTAACCGAGCACCTTTTTGTCGACGAATTATTAGTGCCCATGTAGGCCTATGTGAAATAAAATATTTTGATTTTATTTGATTTGAATAAAGAAGGAGCAAATCACCATTAAAAGATAATTCGTGTATACATAGTAGTGCTCGTGACTGTACTCACCTATTTCATAGATAGGCAAAACCTCGCTACTTGTTTACCTTCCCGTTAGTACATTTTTTGTTTTCTACGTATAACGATTTTGGTATACCATACAAAATTAGTGCAAAGTAAGTTTCGCCAACTGTAGTACTGTTGGTTGACACGTGACCGGGTTGTAATAAAAATGACTGTTTTGTTTGACTCAGGGGACGAAAGTTTTAATTGTAAAGCTTCCTCTTTGCGAAAATTGGGGTTCAGAAAGTAAAAAAAACCGGCCAAGTGCGAGTTGGGCTCGCGCACGAAGGGTTCCGTACCAGTATTTATAAAAACGATTTTGTATATACCCTTAAATATTTATTTTATTCTGTTTTTATTAGTATTTATTGTTATAGCGGCAACAGAAGTACATAATCTGTAGAAATTTCGACTGGCTAACTATCAAGGTTCATGAGCCTGGTGACAGACAGACAGACGGACGGACGGACGGACGGACTGACGGACAGACGGAAGGACAGTGAAGTCTCAGTATTAGGGTCCCGTGACCCTTTGGGCACGGAACCCTAAAAATTATTTTTTTCATAGACGTTATCTTTTCCTGCAGCCATGATCATCTCCTTACGAGAAAACTCCTCAACGGTTATAAGCAAAGAAAGACTCGAATCTCGGTATACGCATTAAATTGTGATAAATAAACGTATTTTTTATCTTTACTTGATTGTACAGTCAAGATTGTCTGCACATGAAACCTTGTAAACGCATCAACTTCTGATTGAAAAACTGGGTTGTTTAAAACAAATCAAGAGTTCTTTCAACAACGTACAAAACTTGTTTATTACTTCAAAAACTGAAAAATGGAACTATAAAATATTTTTATTAGTTTAGTTTAATAAAAATAAACTAAAAAGCGGGCTTGTGATGTTTATCCACTTCTATGTCTTTACAATTTTATTATGGATATGATAAATGATGTTTATTTTGCAAATGGGTTTTAAAAAACCGACGACGTCTTTACTCGACGACTTTTTTCTTCAAAAACATATTGAAGCCGGTGTTTCGTACCTGACTATTCTGAGGAGAAACAGCCGAAACAAACTCAGAGGACATCTCTTTTTAAGGTCTAGACATATCCTTGGCCAACTCACATGAGGACTATTCAGATAAATGTCTGAGATAGTCTTTTGAAGAAATAAAAAAAGTTACCTACTAATTTGTACAAAGTCTTCGGGACTTTTTTATGATTGCAGGATTGCGTTGAAAAGGTTTATAAAGTGGAACCAATTTTGAGTGGGTTTGTTGGTAATGGTAATTACATCTTCGCTTCTTTTATCGTAGGACTTCTATCGTAGCGCACGGCGATTTAAGCGCTCTATTCACTCAGCACCCGGTTATTGACCGAACGGAATCAGAGATTTGATGTTCTTTATTCAAATTGAGTGTTCTGAATATCTATGTTATAATGTTTCATAGAATTTTGCGACTATTTCTGATGATTTTGTCTCTGCTATAGTGTCTGATCTCTTTTGATCCTAGTTTTTTCTTTAGTATGTTTTTAGAAACCACACCCTTTCTAGAGAGGTTTAACTAAGTGTGTAGGTATTAAGTATATGTATTTCTAAGATCTTTCCTAATACTTCTATTGACCTCTTCAATTGTTCTGTATTCTACAGTCCTAATTTCTTCGATGAGCTGTTTGTTAGACTTCTAAAAGGCCTAAAATATCCCAGTTGATATCTTTCAGAGCATTTCCAAGCACCCTTAGCTCTTCTATCGTCAGCGTCCGGGCATTGAACTCCGGGCCGCGTACGCGTTATTGTACCTAAATGAAAATCCACGTCTCACAAATTATTGACTACATTAAAAGTAAAGTCCGAATGATCATCATCTTTCAAATTATGGGATCTCTTTATCTTCCTTGAGAATTGGAAAGAAGTAATACAGAATCGTGAGCGTTGGAAGGAATAGAGGGAGGGGTCTTTGCCCAACAGTGGGGCATTATGGGCTAGCAATAAATAATATCTTATAGATTTAGTTAAATTTGTATTGTTTCATTTCCTGTCACACGGTTAGAATCAAGACTGTGTGTAAAAAAAAATCATCGGTGGCACTATTTTTTTTTCACACAAAATCTCCATCTACTACCTCATTTCACAGCTACACTAGAACAATGTCTAGTCAACGGGAACGTCATTATACTAACTAAACTTCACAAATAACATACTACTCGATTTTTTTTTATCATTTGCGCACAGTTAACACCTGTAATAATAACATTAAAATAACAGCAAATTGGCCAAATTTTCAGCAGTGTTATACAGGGCTATGGGAGGGCATGAGCAGGGGAAGTGCGGCAGGGCAAAAATGCCAACGATTGCTGAAAAATTGGATGTGGTGTTTGCGAATGCGGGATTCACCTAGGCCTACCGACGCATTTTTATTCGTTTTTCAGTTTTGAATCGAATTCATAAAATATTTGCGAAGGTAGAATAACAGTAAAGTATTAACTTATAATGTCAAATTATCGCCATTCTACTGAAACTTTGTGATGCCTACTTGAAAAAGATCTCCCGAGATAACTGTACTTACTCGGGGCCCCTAACCTAAATTTTGATTTCGCCATCTACCTGCAGGCAAAACACTATTCTTATTTTTTTTCTTTATTCGAAAGGGATTCCCTTCTCAAAGAAAACACAAACCCTGCTTATATTAACCCTGTCGTACCTTTGAATTCTTTAAACCAGAATTATGACGGATCGAAAACCTGATACGTTAACCACTGAGCATAAAAGGGTGTGTGGAGGCTAGATGCGGCGGCGCGGCGGTCCAACGGCAAAATATGTAGGTTTAAAATACGTAGGTATAAAATTAATTTACCGTGTCCATATATTTGCTATGCTTCAGCTCGTCACATACAGTTGCCAGACTGGCCAAAGCCGGGCCCTGCAATCTCATTCTCTAAAAGTCTGCGGTGGCGAGAAGTCGCTTCGTACTGTGTTCCCTGTTACTCCCGAAAACTCCCTATTTAATATTCACTTATATTTATTTTTTTCGCGCGGTTTCTCCCTTTTCGCTAAGGTCGAGAAGTTAGGGCGGTGAGCAACATTTGAACAAGTCTTCAGGCGCGCCTTACGTATGTACTTTTATCTCTTTTTATAATATTTCACCATTTTTCGGGTTTGTGTTCAGAAATGTGATTTTACTGTTTCTTGTGTTCTGTCAAGCCTTTTCTGTTTATTTTTTTTGTTATGTTCAGCTTTTTATAATTTCGTGTAAGTGATTTATTTTATTTTTTATGTGTGGGACGGACTTTGCGGTGGCATAGAAAAAAAACAGACGGTAAATCTGTGTTATGTAGCCCTTGACCGTAACACAGTATAATATTACGGAGCGGCTAGATAAAGCCAAAATATTACCGTCTTGTCAGAACTCAAAGATAAAAAACAAAAATTAATAATAGAAAAAAAATGATTCTAGATTGTAGATAACAATATAGGAGCTCACCCAAATTGTAAGAGTGTGGTAATGTGGGTTATACCACCTCTGCTTTACGCCTTGAGGGTTACATACCTGGATGAGCATTTTTTTTCATATTTTAAAGTTTTTTTTTATTGATTTTGTAAACGAATATTGAAAAGTGGAAAAAAAGTAGGTAAGATAAATGAATAAAGCAAATAATATCTGCGTTCTGTTTCGTACTTCATTCATTACACTACATAATACTAGTAAAAATAACTTACAAGTATTTAATTGCTCTTAAACTTCTACAAAGTAAGCTATCGGTTTTCCGATAGCTATGCCACAGCGTTATGACTCTATGCACGTGGCTGAACACACCTTCCCACGTGCCTTTGACGCAAGTGTTTATTAAAGGTTTTATAACCGATCAACAATTTGTTTGAAATAACGTAATCGTTATTAAGTGTTAACATTCGAAGAAAAGCAGATTTGTTTCTGGTTAAATCCTTGAACTTGTTCTCAATTCCAAAATTAGAATTTTTGAATTTGAATACATCCGATGATAGGAATGGTTCACCAGTAGCTTGTTAGTTTTGTAATGTAAAGGTGCTAAGCACTTATTTTTTTTATTTGTACGTTTTATTACAAGAGAATTCGGAATCTTCTTTGGAAATAAAACAAGTTATTTAAATTGTTTATTGAGTTAGAAAACTTGGAAAAGGAAATAGTTGACAAAAGAACTGATTTAGCACTAGGTTTAGGTAAGTTTATAGTGTTCGGATTTTTATGGGACTTTTTTTATTGAGTTCCTACAGATATAGAGAAGAAAGTAAAAAAAAATCGTAACATTTTTGTTAAATTTGAGTTTCTTTTGAAATATTATTTTTTTCGTTTAGGAATAACTTGAAATTCGCTATATTTATGTTTTGACGGAATAGTGTGCACCTGCGGATGCACACTATTCCGTCGCAATCATTAAACTAAATTTATTGGAGTTTAATGCATCCATTAAACTCCAATTTAGTCAGTTTCCTTGTTCATTGTGGTCGACGAAATTAATATTTAAAGTTTTTTTCGCTTACCGGATTTTTAGAATAAAATTTCTTTTGAAATTGGTAACTGGTAGTCTTTTACAGATAAGTAACTGGACTTTAAAATGTTCAAGAAAACTACATTTACGAATGAACTGACTAAAAATTAATTCGGAAATATCAAGGAATCGATTATTTTTTTACTTTCTTCTCTACATCTCTTGGAACTCAATAAAAAAAGTCTCATGAAAAACCGTCAACTATAAAGGGCATTGGGTAAGTTTGTATGGACTAGTGTCATGATTTTTTTTCACAGCGGCCACTAAGATAATTGTTGTAAACGTATAGTGGAATATAAACGGTGTAAAACACCTCTTAACGAAGCCGAAAGGCACTGGTTCTCCCTGTCATTGCGATCATTTTTTTGTTCTACACCATACCTGGGAACCTTCTACTTACGGAGATATTAGGGGTCAAAGTTCCAACTTTTTGACAAGCATTTTTTTAAATACAAGTTTTTAATGTATGATTTTTACTTTAAACACCTCCAAGACCCCCGTACTATTCAATCCGTCCATCAGCACAATGTTTTCAGTGCGTTACATTGAGTTCTACCACAAAACATGATTTTACACACCCCAAAAAAAAGTCCTTTCCCAGCAATAATTTTTGCGTAAAGTTACTTAGTTTCATGTACAGAATGCTTGGTTGACGGCTTCGTGATGAGGTGATTTACACGGTGTATGATATTAATCACTGCTAAAAGATTTTTTCCGAAACTAATATCGGAGCTGAAATATCTGATGTCAAAGTTGTGTTGTTCCAACTAACAGTTTGCATACTGTTACGTATTTTATCAAAAAATAACTCTTTCCTATCGTTTGCCGTATGTCATTACTTCCCAGAATTTGATCCTTAGCAGCGACACTATCGAATGGTGTAATAATACAAGGTGTTTTTTTTTCAAAATTAACGGCTTCGGTTGCTGGCTAGGAGGATTATTGATTTTTCAAAAAACCAATTATGCAGTTTCAGTTTTTATCAAAATCAGGCTCGTGACTCCTTTGACTGTTTTTCGCTATTCCTCATAGTTTTGGATTTGGCCTTCCACCCACTTGAAATGTTCACCCTGTATTTCTCGGCTCCGATGCATTTTGGAAATAATTGTTCAAAGAAGAAAATGATTGTCTTATTGTGTTCTTACTAATGAAATATCTTTTTATTAGTGGCCGCAGACTTAAAAAATCATGCCACATTTACCCAAACCCCAATTATGAGTATTTTCTTCTAATAGGGGATGATCACATTTTTTTTTTCTTTGTCCGTCGGATAGATTATTGAAAAGTATTGGACACATATTTTTTCTTTTTTCACGTGGTCATAAAATTACGGTGATATATATTGAGTTGAAATGGCGCATGACGTCACGTGTAGGTAATTTTTATACCTACTTGTGACGTAGTGAGCCCCCACTCTCCAACTTTAATGGGCTTTAACTAAGTCATTTTTTGATATTTTGATAAAACAAAAAATACGTGTCTAATATTTTTGTATTACCTGTCTGATGGACAAAATTGAATTTCGTTTTCTTCACCCAGTCTTCACCCCTATTGCACTCTGCTGCTGATATTTGACATAGTTTTCTATTGTCACGCCTATTGCTAGGGAATACATCATCTAGGCGTTCAAAACGAAAATATAAATACAAGTAAGTGTCAAGATATTTTATTGTTTAAAATAGGGCTTGCAAACTTTCTGAAGTTTATGATCGGAGACATCTTTTTGGGCCTTAATTGCTGTGTCTTTATCACTTTGTTGAGTTCCTCCAGGAAATGTCATCGTAGCGTAAGGGAGATTCACCTATGCCGTAGTAAGTTTATAAAATGATGTCTAAAATATCGCTAGTACATTTACTCAAACTCTAGCTGTAATTCTGTGTAATACTGTGATTAACTGTGATGTGGAACCGTTTGTTAGTTGTAAGGAATGCTCTAGTATCTACTATGAAGGATAATCTATTATCGGACGAGCAGAGATACGGCGAAGCGTCAACGTTATATGGTGGGAGCTCTATGTACCCAAACAAAGCGCTTCCTCCACATTTATTGTGCAAACCGCCAGTCTGTGAACCTTATTGCTGGCTTCTCAGTCCCCTCATCATTATAATCTGGATCTCTCTAAGGTTCAAGTAAATTGGTTTTTTCTAGGTAAGCGTGCAGCATCATCGCTTCACATCAGGCAAGTTGCGGCTGAACGCAAACCGATTTTAAATAATTATATAAAAAATACCTAAGCGAAACATATAATGCAGATGAACTCAGTTTTTTACACCACATTCTAGTACGTGCTTTCCAATTAGAGCTTTAGAGCTAACAACTCAAGAGCTTTAAGACTTGACATCAAAGCAAGTCACTACAGACTTCTTCGAATCAAATTCAAGATATCACGGAACTTGAAAGTTTGTAACTGAACACTCGGTTTTGCTTTACCGCACCAAGGAAACTTTCGAGTCTAGGAAGCTAATGGCTAATGGAATTAGTATTCGGCAACTCTAAACCACATATTAGGACCTCAAGTGTACAAGTAACAGGTCGTGTGGCACAAGACGAAAAGCGAATCGAAAAGTGGGGAGCCGAATCATTGAAATCCTCACTTGCGGAGCTGATTTCCAAGTTGAAAATAGCTGACTAAAATACTCAAATTTCAGAAACTGAGGTCTCGTGTTCATAACAATCAGAAGTTTCATAATTAGAGACTTGAGGCTTGTAAGATGCAGGGTTAGAAACTTATTACACAATTATTTAAGACGCTGAAACTTTATACACTTTAAACCTGGAAGTTACTAAATTGAGACATTGGAGTAGTGCATATGAAAGTTTGAGCATTTTGATACTTGTAACTTTTTGAACTTAATAAGATGATGTGAGCTTTAAAACTTGGTGCATTTAGAGGTTTGAGAGTGTAACTAAACTCTCGCCGCAGCTATAAGATAGTATAATTAATTATAAACAAGGCAAGTTTGCTTTGTTTATAATTATGCTTTCCTATATGGTTGCGGCGAGAGTTTTCTAGTTTATAGTAGTAGTAAAATTTTACTGGATGATTTGTTAAACGTGGGCGTGTAGTACTCATGGAAATTAATTACGTTTTGCATGGTAGAAATCAAGATCGCAAAAAAATAACTTCTGCTCAAAATAACGCGGTAGCGTAACTCAAAAAAAAAGGCATCTGAAAAACTCGCTTTCATCACAGACAGAAAAAAAAACTGATTGGCTCCATCTATAGACCCAGGCGCAATTTGTTAGACTCAAAGAATATCTTATCAAAATCAAAACCAATCAAAATCAAAATATTTTATTTTATAGGCCTACATGGGCACTTATAAAACGTCAACAAAAGGTGCACGGTTCGGGTTGGTCGTTTCCTATGGAGAAGAACCGGCAAGAAACTCCATGGTTACTCTTTTAAAATCATTTGGTTTTACAATATTTGAAGTTACAGCGTCAGTACTTAAGTATAGGAGGACAGCGTAGGCCCAACAATAAGTCGATTGCTTACTACAGAAGTAGTAATAGGAAAAAAAAATACAAAGCCTACAATGTCCACACATTCACAAAAAATAGGTAAATAAAAAGAATCTATACAAATGTAAAAATAAAACAATAAAATAACACTAACTTAAACAATAGACACAGATGTTATCATCAGTGCTGTAACTATTCTGAACAATGAACGAAAGGTGCAATGCTTGGAAAACAATAGAAAAAAAAAATGAAAAAAAAGAATGGAATAAATAATATTGGGAATAGTTAGAGACATCCACACATTTGTGTCGTTTATGAGCTACCAGGGAAGCCGCATGAGCAGAAGGAACTACAACCAACCTTCTTTATCTTCAACGTAGTCCTTAATTTTGTTATATGCTTTTTTAATAAGGACACGTTTGGTGCAATTTTTAAACTTTCCTTCGGTTAGTTCTGTAACTGACTTTGGCAGCTTATTATAAAAGCGTATACTGTTTATAAGAAATGACTTGCTAGTTTTTGTTAATCTAAATTTGGGTATTACAATTTCGTGTTTACTGCGCGTGTTTATATTATGGAAGTCACTTCTAATTTTGAAAAGCCCTCGGTTTTTGCGGACATATAAAATACATTCAAGTATATAAAGTGAAGGCAGTGTCAGTATATCAATCTCTTAAAATTTTTCTCTGACAGAAATTGAATCAACGTCTGCTGCCGATCCCCACAGCAGAATGCCATAAGACATAATACTGCGGAAATAACGTAGTATACTAACCTAGCTGTGGCTACATCAGTTAACTGCCTTATTTTCCTAACTGCATAGCTGAGCTGCCTAGCTGAGCTTAACCTCCCCGAAAGAGATCTAATGTGCGCACCCCACTGCAGTTTTGAGTCGATAGTAATGCCTAAGAATACAGTTTCCACGATAACATCAAGTTTTTTACCGTCAAGATTTAAATTTAGGTCACGTTGTATTACATTTGGTAAAGAGAACTTAAGACATTTTGTTTTGTTCGCATTCAGTAAAAGATTGTTATCTGCGAACCATTTCGAGAGAACAGTTTGACTTTCGTTGACATGTTTGAGATCCGTATCTTTTCTATGAATTTTAAAAATTAGCGAAGTGTCATCAGCAAATAGAATTATATCCGATAATTTTGCCATCATATAAGGGAGATCATTAATATAGACAAGAAATAGAAAAGGCCCGAGAATGGAACCTTGAGGCACGCCCATCTTTACTATAGACCCGGAGGACGTCGCCCCATTTACATTTATTTTTTGCTGCCTGTTTGATAAATAGGAAAGAACAAGATTAGCAGCTCGACCACAAATTCCGTAGTGATGTAATTTACAGATCAGTGTGTTGTGGTCGACGAACGCTTTTGAGAGATCACAAAAAATGCCAATAGCGTCCTGGGACTTCTTCCAGGATTCTAGAATATGACTGATGAGTTTAACTCCCGCGTCCGTTGTTGACCTACCCTTCGTGAAACCAAACTGCTGATCATGCAGTATCCTATTAGAGTTGAAGTGAGAGAGCA
This sequence comes from Cerastis leucographa, assembly GCA_963082945.1. Taxonomy (NCBI): domain Eukaryota; kingdom Metazoa; phylum Arthropoda; class Insecta; order Lepidoptera; family Noctuidae; genus Cerastis; species Cerastis leucographa. The sequence goes on from OY720378.1 coordinate 26,878,507, forward strand.
TCTGGTCCAACATGATTTTTTCATAGATTTTACTCAACAGAAGAAGAAGATCACTCATTATAATTAGAAGGATCACTCTTACAACCTGATTTAAAAATCAGGAAACTTGCCGCTGTCCAAACATTGATTGAATATGCCTGTTAGGACAGGAGCAATAGTGTCAATAATGTTTCCAAGAACCTTGACGGAAATCCCCCATAAGTCTTCAGTGTTTGAAGCCAAGTTATGAACAAATTAGAGTGGCTTACTAGTAGCCACTAAAGAGTTACACTATTAACCACCTGGGTTCATCATATCAACTCCAAGATACCAAATTATAGTATTGTCATTCGAACCACATAAGACATAAAAGTTTATTTTTATTACGACAAAAAGAAGTAAGTAAGTATAGGTGAATTGATTTTCAGCTTGTTAGAAGTTATTATAAGCGTGGTTGCAAATAATTGACACAGTTTGGCATTGCAGGTAGTAAATTATACTATGAATGATGTTTCAATATATTAATAATGAATATGAAGGTAGGCAGGAGAAATATATGTGAACGAAGCACAATAAAACCAGTCTTTGCTCAACTACCGTGTTTGAATGCTGTGTCCCGGTCTCCCAACATAACATGGCGCAGCCGGTAGCTAAATAAGTTAGTAAGCCATTTAAAAAAACCAAAACTAGATACCTACAAGTGAAACGTAGATGAGAAACAGCAGTGAATCATCGTTTGAAGAAGTAGAAATGGTATCACAAATGAAACATAGGTACAATGGAGTCCATTTTGCAACAGCCGCAGTCGTTCGTTTTTGGAAACGACATAACAAATCTTACTTCAGAAAACTTAAGCTAAGAATGGGAAAGATGGAAAAAAGCATTCCAGATTATATTATCAAGCTTGTGAACTAAATCGTTAAGAAAAAATAGTGCCACTCAACATCTTGTAACACATCATTAGAGAAAAATGTCGTGAGGTGTATGAACAATTTACACGCGAGAACAAAACTATAGAAGCTTGATAACTTCGACGCATTTTCTTTTGAAGAATATAACGATAGAAAGACACACATTTTTTACCCGGGACAAACGAGATTTACAGTTAAGGGGCTACTTACTGCCAATGAGCTGTTTTCTTCGTCTAACTACTCTACGATAAGTGAATATAAATAGCCAAAAAAAATATATGTTACTCATTAGACCTTAAACTTTAATTCGTACATTTGAAATGACTCTATTTATAAAAATTGTGTGTGAAAAAAATATATCCAAAATAGAGCATTTTCTTGTTTGAAATTTCGTAACTACGTCTAAATGGCATGGAGTTTTAGTATTTTTCTTTCACAATAATATTTTAAAAGGTTTTTCCCCAAATATGGAAAGAGGCCGCTGTCATCGGTTTCGCCAAGCCAGGCAAACCCAAGTCTGAGCCCTCGAACTCCTGAACGCACTCGGCAAAATCTTTTCTCTAAGCAGCGTAAAAATAAGCCACCCGTGTTCAGCCCGATCACTATGTACGGTAAGCCTATCCCTTGGGAGAAGCAAGCCAAGTACTTAGGAGTCTTACTTGACAACCACCTGTGTTTCGCGGCGCACATCAAAGCAGCTCGCGACCGAGCTGCCTTTGCTATGGGTAGGCTTCATTTTATGATTTCGGCGAAAAGCAAGTTGTCACTCAAGTGCAAGTTGCGCCTCTATACCGCGGTGATCCGCCCCACTCACTATGACGTACGCTTGCGTCGTGTACGCTCACACCAAGCCTAAGTACATCCATAGGATGCAAACTTTGCAGAACCGGTTCTTACGTAGAGTCACGGGAGCCCCTTTTTATGTCCGTAATGACCGTCTACACGTAGACCTTAGAATGCCCACCGTCCTTCAGTTTATGAAACGTCTATCGAAGCGTTTCTTCGATAACGCCATTAAGCACCGTAATCCCCGGATCGCAGCGGCCACCCGTTACGAACCCTCACGCATTAGTTATGTACGCCGTCCTAGGCATACCCTCGTCACTCCAGATGATGCCATCACCCTCCTCCAGGAGGGTAGCAAAGAGACTAGCACTCTTAAAAAGTTCCGACTCAAACCGCCGTCTTTCCGACCTCGCCGTAGAGGTCCGTCGCGACGTCCCGGTCCATGCCCTCCCCGACTCTCGCTCGAGCCAGCCCGCGATGCTGTGCCTGTAGTTTTAAATCAGCCCCTAAATAATGATACCATTCAGATACAGCCTGTCCCCATGCAGTCCTCTTCCAGCGAGGCCCTAAGCCGAGGTTCGTACCCCACAGGGGGTGCCCTTAGCGTGCAGTCACTTAGTTTGTAAGTTTTTCTGCCCTGGCTGGAGACCTTACTCTTAAGGCACCCACAGGATAGTCCGGTTAAGCAGACGACAACCTCATAGGTTGAACTGCGAGATGCCATATATAAAAAAAAAGCAGCAAACTGCGATTTTAATTATTTATGCAGTGAGTTGGTGCGTGATAAGATGATTTGTGGAAATAAAGACAGTGGACCCAGAGAAAGACTAAGCGAATCAGACTGTCTTGTCCTTATCTAAAGCTTCAATATCTAAAGCTTAAACATCTGTTGTTTTGCGGAAGCATCTCAAGCTCAAGCGAAAAATATAAAAAAAAAACGAAAATCAGGATCAAACTCAGAACTCCAACAAAGAGAAAAAAGAAAAAAAATACACTATTCAAGAGAAAAGTTATTTCATGTTGAAAAGTTATTGTCACTGTTTTATTTGGGATCGATATTGCTGTCAATTTATTTACATTTTGAGTATTTGTAATCTTAGTATCTGACTGGTGCTCAAGAAAAGGTACAGAATCCTTTGGATGGATGGATTTCCACCCTCCGTGCCGCTTTAAAAAAGTAAGGTCCACTCGTGAATCTGCCAAAAGTTTAGCGGACTCTCGGCGAAAACAATGTCCTGTGTATAGCTTGCAATCGGGCAACTTCAAGTATGTAGCGATTTGTAAGGGCATTGAAGATATGCAATTTTTTCCCATAACCTGTTTGAAGCACTTTCCATTTTGATACCTATTAAAAAATCTATTTTATGTTATATGAGAAGTTCGCAGGCTCTGATATTTTTCCATTATTCGTTTGTACTGGCCACGAGTGACGAATGACCGATTAAGTTTTGTTTTTTTGTCAGTTAAATTCACTAACAATAATTCATGTGAGTGTTTTTTGACATCATCGATTGTTATTTTTATAAGCTCATTACTACGACAAACTCCATGTATGCCGAATATTAAAGTCACCTGTAACAAAACAGAAAGGAAATCAGACAAGTAGGTACAATACGTAGATGTTTTAAAACACTCTTTTATACAGGGTGTAACGGAAAGGGTATATACATCCTTAAGGGTGTGCTACAGACCATCAAACTGAACATGTTTCTCACCATAAAAATTTTTTTGCAGCAACAAAAAATATCAGTTGCTTATACATTTGGGTCGAATAGGATTTGCAATTTTCTATGGGGCAGCAGATATTTTTTTTGCTGAAAAACATGTTCTAAGATGAGAAACATGTTCAGTTTGATAGTCTGTAGCACACCCTTAAATTTGTATATACCCTTTCCGTTACAACCTGTAGATTACAATGGAAATACTAAATAGTAGATTGTATCCTAAGGGAGCAAAATAATATTTTTACGGCGAGGGCGCTTTTTTGAATCCAGTGTGAAGTGAGGGATTCTAGAGTAGAATCCTGAACGTAGCGAGGGATTCAAAGTACGTCGCCCGAGCTAAAAATCTATTTTGCACCCGAGTGATACACTCTACTTTTCATCACCAAGTATGAGAAAATAAATGGATCCTCATATTTTATTGAAATATTATTATTTAATAAACAAAGTAACAACTAAATTGAAATTTTTAGTATCTAAGAATAAAACGACTAAAACTTATATTTACATTTGAGACATTTTCGCAATTATGAAAATTTATTATTTCGTCGTTTATAAGGCCGTCGTACAAGCCAGTCTTTATTCAAACAATATTTGCGTTCGATTTCTTTGGCGCTGAACACTAAGATGTTCCAGATTCAAAAAGTGCGCGGCAATAGTTATTTGTGCAACAAGAGAGCAAAGTCGTTATTTGCTGCGAGTGCTGATTTTGAATCCTGAGCGTGGCAAGGGATTCAAAGGCACGAGATGCAAAAAACTTTGCTCTCGTGTAACACACATAACTTTTCACTTCAGCAGCGAGAACACTTTACGAGATAAAATAATAAACAGGAATTGATTGAAATAACTATTTATTGTGAATCAAAATAATTAATATTATAGATGATCACCTCGTCTGTGATAAATCTAAAAAATAAGATAGCAACACCGTCTCCGAAAAACTGCTTGCGCCCTTTGTAAGTTTCGTTGAAGACATGGTATGCTTTCAGATATATCTTGCGAGACTTCTCAGGTAGGAAACTTAATTCTGCATTAATAACTGTCTTGTTGTTTTAACTCTTCCGGTGTTACAATACTGTTCTCATCGCTAGTTTCACTCATATTTTACGATTATTTTAATATTTTTAACTTATTCAACTCTTTACGCCAGCCACGATTTTTTTTCCCGCTCTTTCTTTTAAATTAAGGCGTGTTCGGAAATAGCACCCATGATATTTTATTATTCAAAATATATTACGTAACATTATTGAAACTAGAAATAAATATTTACAGGTTAAATATCAGTTTTATTTACAGTAAATACTTATTTTCGTTTAAATACAACAATAAGTTAAAAATTCAATAAATTACATTAAAAGACATTTTTGGAAAATCTCTTTAGTTAGTACGAAATTCCGAACGTGTTCGAATTCAAAAACGGAACTTCGAAGGGGCTGGTCTTTGTCTCTCTCTATTTCTAATGGGCGGGAAAGAGATAGAGTGTGAATGTTTCGAATTGTATGATTAACCCAAGGCTGAATAAGATATTCGGGGCTTTCTGAAAAAAATAATTAAAAAGTTACTTTGTCTCACTCAGTGAGCAAAATCGCATTTTGCTCACTGATTTCAGGCAGCAAAACCAACATGTTTGAGCTACTGAAGTGAAAAGATAATTGCGGCGCACTTTTTGAAATAAAGAGGATTAAAAACTCATTAAAGGCCCGCTAAAAGTTTCTTATAGAAAACACCACCTTTGGGTGCACTTAAAGGCGAACCAATTCGTCCTTTTCGAATAGATGTGATGAAAAGATATTTTTCTCATCAAAACGTTGAGACTTTTTTAAATGACGTGCCTGATAAGGAATTTCTTCTTCTTGTTGGTTTCTTTCGTTTGTGTCCTTCGGGTAGTCTCTTCAGATGAGCTAGTAATTATGAGTTGCTATCAATTTTAATATTTTTATTGGTGTTTACTTTAAATTTAAGCTTAGTTTTGGCCATTTCATGAAAATAGGCCAAAAACACATTTTTCGAAAACGCTTTCGCTTCTTTTCTGTTTTTCCATGGAATGAAAATGTAATATTTCACCGCGGGATTTCGTGGGTAATAAGTTTTGTACGACGTTGTTAGCTTTTATAGTTATTGTTTCAGTAGTTAAAGCATTGTCACTTTCAAAATTCGACGTAGAACTCATTATTTTTGCAAAATACAATAAAATATGTACTTATTACATAAAAAGAGACGTGATTCGCGCGGTTTTGTTTTTTTTTTTAGTAAGCGCGGTCCCCGCGCCGTGCAGCCAGTAATTTATACAATTTGCGTTCGATTTCTCTGAATGATATAATATGTTCCAGATTCAAATCTCATTTCCGCCCGCTAAAAAGTTCCTATATGAAAAGAGCTAAGTATATTGCTCCCACTTATAGAGGAACAAAGCGACACTTTTCGAATATTAGGGATGAAAAGTTTTTTTTTGACTAGTTAAAATACCAGATAACTAGTCCACCAGTTGAGTATTCAGATATTAAACACTAGAAAAGTCCATAGTCATTTTATAAAATGATATAAGTGCCTGTTTAATGCAGGACAACTACCCCGTATTTTACGCTTCGAAAATCTTGACAAGAACTGAACAAATTATACTCAGATTGAAAAGAAATTACGATTCTATACTTATATTATATGGCCGTAGCGATGTGACGATAGAAAATGATCACAGGTTATTAGTCAGTATAACAAATAAGCTATTGGTGAATGCGCCAGCACGCCTACAGAGAATGTTAATGCGTCTTCAACCATATTTGTTTACGCTAGTATATGTATAAACCAGGTAAATATCTATACATAGCAGACGCATTATCAGGAGCGGTGTTGCCACACACAGATAACATCACTACGCGCGATCGCCTCGAAGCACAAGCACACAAGTGTGTACCATAACAACGATGAATCCTTTAACAGACTCATTTTTAGAAATACTAAAAATTACTATGGGAAGATAACGAAATGCAGGGACTGAAAAAAATTATAAACAAAGGATGGCCTATGAATAAAAGTGAAATTAATAATTAATTAAACCTTATTGGGAGGTGAGTTTACCGTTAATTATGGACTGAAAGGAAATACTCATTATACCAAACTGCATTCGTAAAACAATGCTACAAAAAATACATTTAAGGCACTTAGTTCGGAGTTCGTTCGTTCAACTCGTTCGTTTGTTAAACTTCAAGGAACAATAAATAATATCAACATGTTGATAAATACCTTACTCCAATTAATCAAATCAATTTCTTTGGGAATTTTATACGGAGGTATTGTCTACGTGTTTCTTACTCCTATAAAGTTAAAGCAAATAAATTCAATCAATTTCGATCTCTGTTTATTAATTATACAATAGGTAAAGATCACGCAGAATGATAATATCACATTGTTAGGTGCTATACAAGCCAGCGTTTTACAAGCAAAACGATTCAGAAACTATAATAACAAAGTCCAGACAACGGTGCTGACTTACGAATCCAGACAGTTGCAATACATCGTGTAAACCAGTATGCCCTAGAACCAAAGATTCGAAGACATGTTACATCCGCACTGGACCAGTGGAGTAGATAATGCCAGCTCCTCCCATGGACAGAAGGCCTGTGACCCAGCAGTGGGAAAATTGAAGGCTGTTTATGCATATGTTTTTGCTACAATCAAATTAATAAGATACGATCACCTAGTAGTTTAAACATATCGCGTACTTTCAAGATAGCGTGGTGTTATTTTTGAAAGCATTTAACGCTCCTAATAAAATTCGTGTCGATTTATTTTTCTGGCAGAGTTATTTCATAGACCACCTTATATTTTGTTTGTACTACATAGTTCACAACCGGATTTGTATATCGTAACATTAAACATAGTTTCACGAAATGCCAAAGCTTTGAAATTGATAATATAAACAGAACTCGACGAATTAATATCAAAGTTCCAGAATATGTTGATCCGATTAGCGAAATAGTACTCTCATTATGTTTAGATTATGAAGCACTTTAAAAGATTTCAGACTTAGTAAAGATGCTATTGAAAGACTAAAAAAACTCCGACCCTATGTCACAGTGAAGCATTAAAGAAAATAACATAATTGTTAATATGGACACTTCAATTTTAAATACATAACTTGACTTGACGGCACGGTTGGCGCAGTGGTTGAGCGATCGACTGCTGCGCTGCGTGTCGCGGGTTCGATCCCCGCACGGAAAAAATATTGTATGGCCTACAGATAGTTGTTCCGGGGCTGGCTGTTTGTGTATGTGAGTTTAAATGTTTGTAAACGCACCCACGATACAGGAGAAATTCCTAGTGTAGGGCAAAGTTTAAAAAAAAAAAAAAAACGATGGTTTCAGTAGCATAGGTATCGGTTTCACATATTTAGTATGTAATAATGCCTTCCCAACCACACAAAATATCTGAAACTGACCTCCTTCCGATGAGCCACAACACAATACGAAACAGTAGTGTGTTCACACCTTCACACTTGTACCAACAACAACCACTTGGTTTTTACAATTAATTAATTCCGATGTTGTTTGCTTTGTCCCGTCTATTCTAGGAAAGTTGATTAAATATCAAAGTTTATGTTTTATTAAAGCTAGGTTCCTGCACTAAATTAGATATTAATTCATTCGTTGTAGACTACTTGACAAAGGATTTTCATTCAATTGCAGATACAATAGGAGAATGCACAGCAACGGTAGGTAGGTATCTATAGAAAGGTGAATTATGAAAATATTCAAAGTTAAGCTAGCTAAAGGAATTACTATTTTAATAATGCACGATTTTAGTAAGTACGCTGTCTCATAGAGTTCTTGTTCCTTGTTGTAGGGTGGGTAGGTGGTGTTGGTAGGTGGGGTAGGTAGGTGGCGTAGGTAGGTGGGGTAGGTAGGTGGCGTAGGTAGGTGGCGTAGGTAGGTGGGGTAGGTAGGTGGGGTAGGTAGGTGGGGTACGTAGGTGGGGTACGTAGGTGGGGTAGGTAGGTGGTGTAGGTAGGTGGGGTAGGTAGGTGGGGTAGGTAGGTGGGGTAGGTAGGTGGGGTAGGTAGGTGGGGTAGGTAGGTGGGGTAGGTAGGTGGGGTAGGTACGTGGGGTAGGTACGTAGGGTAGGTACGTGGGGTAGGTAGGTGGGGTAGGAAGGTGGGGTAGGTAGGTGGGGTAGGTAGGTGGGGTAGGTAGGTGGGGTAGGTAGGTGGGGTAGGTAGGTGGGATAGGTAGGTGGGGTAGGTAGGCGGGATCGGTAGCTGGGGTAGGTAGGTGGGGTACCTACCCCAGCTACCTAACCTTCCTACCTAGGTAGGGTAGATAGGTGGAGTAGGTAGGTGGGGTTGGTAGGTGGGGTTGGTAGGTGGGGTCGGTAGGTCGAGTTGGTAGGTGGGGTAGGCAGGTGGTGTTGGTAGGTGGGGTAAGTAGGTACCGTAAGTAGGTGGGGTAAGTAGGTGGGTTAGGTAGGTGGGGTACCTACGATTTTTGGATAAATCTACCTAGATGGGGTAGGTAGGTAGATGAGGTTGGTAGGTAGGGTAGGAAGGTGGAGTAAATAGGTGGAGTAGGTAGGTGGGGTTGGTAGGTGGGGTTGGTAGGTGGGGTCGGTAGGTCGAGTTGGTAGGTGGGGTAGGCAGGTGGTGTTGGTAGGTGGGGTAAGTAGGTACCGTAAGTAGGTGGGGTAAGTAGGTGGGTTAGGTAGGTGGGGTACCTACGATTTTTGGATAAATCTACCTAGATGGGGTAGGTAGGTAGATGAGGTTGGTAGGTAGGGTAGGAAGGTGGAGTAAATAGGTGGGGTAGGTAGGTGGAGTAGGTAGGTGGGGTAGGTAGGTGGGGTAGACAGGTGGGGTAGGTAGGTTGGGTAGGAAAAAGTGCATTGCAACGCATGCCGGGTACAGCTAGTATTGTATAATAATGTTTAAAAGTGTCTAACATGTTAGGAGTTAATTATTGGCAGCTGCTACGTTTTTACTAATAACGAGTTAAGATTGGCGCAGTTTTTCATTATATTTTCACGGTTAACGGTAACATATTGGGCCCTCCGTGCATCTGTATCAGTGTTATGTGCCTGATATCACTCCGCTTGACTTGATGACATCAAGTCATTGATGACACCACACATTGTGTGGTTGCATCAGGTTGGTTGAAAATGTAATGTGCCCTTTTCCCGTGCCTTCTCGAACCATTATTTATTCTTGGAAATATTAAATTAACGGTGACGTAATAATGCTTCAGGTATTTAAAGTCCACAGTACGTAATAAAAGATTCATAAAGTTCGCAGAATCACCTCTTACTTTATGAATCTTAGTGTGCGTCCACACTGAACGCGCGGTGGCGGTGGATTGTGGCGGGCGGAAAATAAATAAAAGTACCCTGTACTCGTTCGTATCCATGGCAACTATTATGCAAGATGACCGGCTCAGTGGTGTAAGCGTTAAAAGGTAACAAACAAACTTACTTTCTCATTTATAATATTAGTTAGGACTATTTATTTACTCACCCGGTTTTTTATTTTCCTTTTTTTTTAAATCAAAAGCCGCTAGTCGCTAGTCTAGTGGAATATGTCACCAGTATGTCGAGGTCATCGGTGACGCGAACCCAAGGCTAAAATCGCTCATAGCGAGCGGCTAAAGACGTTTTCACTTCAAAAGAAAATCAGACACGCAGAAGGCGATTTAAAAGACCGAAATGATTTGATACCCCAAGTCTCTTGCGGACTGGGCCCGCAGTGTGGCCATAACGCGTGGTTAGGAACGTTTGAAAACTACGCGCGCTAAGTCGCATACACACCGCGCGTTGCGCCCGCCAAAATAAAAATTTACCAATTTACGAAAAGAAAATCATTACTTATACAATTTTAAATAAAAATAAAAGTACCGTTTTTGGATAAAACAACGACGTTCTAATTTTTTTCCGTGTGGGAATCGAACCCGAGCTCTGCCGTGTGCTTTATCCGTGTGACATAACGCCGCGTCGCACGCCTACACCTTTAGCAAATTTTTGTCAAACGCTCTTATACATCGCCATATGTTTGAATTTAAAGCGGCCCGCTCCGCGCAACGCGCCGCACGTGGCGCCGCGTCTGTGTAAATGAGGACTTAGTGTGGCCACAAGTGGCGGTTTCATAAGTTCGATATTCGTCGCAACCGCGCTAGGCCTGCAGTGTGGGCGCGCACCTAGAAGGATGACGTACTTTTTTAATCTTGTCATACTGAGTCTTTATCGAGAGCTAGCGACGAGATTAATTTTGCAATAAAAAAATATCTAGGCAATCTCAGTCATTTCACACGAACGAACTTTAGTGTTCGTTCACGAGAAAATATGACTCTGATTTTCAATCACTCACAGCTTTGTCCCATTATCATTCAAATTTAGCGAACAATTTTCAATGTCAGATTTATGAAATTAAAACAACCTTTGCCTCACCGCATGGTTCGGGAAACGATCGATGTTTCTGTTAGGATTCGAAGCGGATACGATACGAATACCTACCGTATTACAAGTTGTGCTAAAGAAAATGCATGTAAACTTCGTGCCTACTATTTAAAAGAATATTACTTTTTATTTGAAAATACAACATTAACAGGCGAAACACAAAATACTTGTTAGGGTCAGTTCACACCGAGACGCGACGCGACGCGACGATACTTGAAGAGGCCAGTGATTACGCGCTGCGTCGCTCTACGCCGCGAGGCGCCGCGCGGCGCAGCGCGGCGCAGCGCTGCATGGCGCAACGTATTCTGATTTCTACTGAAATCTAGCGCAGCGTCACGTCGCGTCGCGTCTCGGTGTGAACCGAACCTTACGATGTTTCTTTTTAGGCTTCCAAAACCAATGGTGAAAACCGATCACTAATATTTTAGGATACACAGCTATTCGGAGACTATGGACAACATCATAATTCTTCGGGGGCCCTGATCCTAATTTCTTTGGGGTCGGCGTAGCATGTATTCTTCTTCCGTACTTCTTTAAAGACTCTAGACAAAATATCGATTAAAATATGGTATATTGAGCCTACTAAAATAGTTCTTGTGAAATTACGAAGCAAAAGTTATCCCCTAATTAATTAGTTCCATTAATGAAGCCACATAAAAAAAAATGTTTTGTGCACACCAAATTCACATTATACATGCGGGAATTTAATATTGATTCCGTGTATGGAACAATTCTGTGAGGAATTATGCAATCGTAGTTGCCTGGTTCTTGCATCGTTGGGTTTCTGAGCAGCGAGCATACCCAATTCCTCTCGACAAAGTAGGACTTCGATATTTGGCAGTATTTTGCCCACGTTGTTTGTTAGAGAATACTTAACGTTACTTACATTCACCTAACATCAAACTTAGTTTGTTCGCCTTCATCCTGCAATTTCCAGCGATCGAAACATCCGCTTGTGTTCAGCGGCTCGTAAAGCCGTAATAATGATGTCTTCTTATATGGACTCGGTAAAGACCTCTTTGACGAAATCGTCTTACATTAGGAATAGGATTTTACATGCAATACATAATGTTCCTACCCTTTCATTATTCTGACAACAAACTGTAGTTATAAATCAATATAAATGAAGGCACCTTTAAAATCTTATATAACCTTGCAATTTTTTGTAAGTAGGTATTTGTTTTCCTATTGCAGGAAATTGTCAATATCGAACTGCTGTATTGTCCTCACTGTTAGATAACGTTCTCATAACAAAAACTGGATCGATAGTTTAAACCGTTTAATCTATCTTAGATAGATAGATTAAACGCGGAACCCTAAAAAGAAATTGTATTTTAAAATAATCTGAATTCTGAAATACTCTACTCAAAATATAGAAAAGCGTGTGCTGGCCAGATCCGTACTTGACCGTTTTATTATGGCTGTTTGTTGTTTGTAAGTTTACTTTAGTCATTCGAATTTCCAATTTTCTTTGTCTTCATTAGCGGATCCGTGCTTGTTAAAGACCCTGCTTTGATTTTTACTTTTAAGTTGTACTGTTTTTACGTCAATTCAGAAATCCTTATTCCATTTGTTCCGTTCAGATTATTTGATATGCTTTCAATTTACTTTCTTTTTCAACCTAAAATCTGACGTTTCTTTTGCCCGCGGTTCTTTCGCTGTACTCGTTAGTAACTGAATATTGAATCCTCCGACTCTCTATCGTAAACCTCATACACGACAAAATTTGCTGTAAAAAAATGGATTAAGCTCGCCTTTGTACATAAGCTTTATTACAGCATTTTGTATGTTATATCTTTTTATTTTACTGTGCTGTAAAGAAAGAAGTACAGTGCCCCGCACAATTACCTGACCCATCTCACAAAGCAAAAAAGAGGCAAATGGGTCAGGTAATGCTGCTCACTGACTGTACAATTTGGTAAATTTGTGTCTCAATTAAGCTCCCCGCACTGTACGAGCAGCTTTTACTAAAGGAAGACACACACAACACACATTCCTTCGGTTCACATCACTTGACAAACAGCTTTATGTTACTCGGTGAGTTAAGGTTTTGTCAAATCCGCAACGATTTCTCAGAATTCCAAACACCTATAACCATGACCTCATTTTCAGGTAACAATCTAACCCTCGGGACATTGACCTCGAACTTAAGGAAGCGCCGACTCATCCCACTCATAGAAAGAGATGTATTATATACATAGAATACTATACAATAATGTTACAAAAAACCTGTCCGATCCGTGAAGGTACTATTAGGTGTCACTCTATTCATGAATTGTTTTTGGATAACAAGTAACACCCCGACCAAAATTTAATAAATCTAAGAAATTTACATAGCAATACAGGGGGGGGGGGTGAGGGCGTCGGCGGGGTAGTGACGTCATAAAGTAATAAACCGACGTCTGTCATTAGCTCGAAAACAACTTTTTTTTTGATATTATGTCGTTCGAGTTTAGATCATGTGTATTTTAGATTATTCGATGAGGAGCCAATGCGATGGCTGTGACGAAGATTCTTTTCCATGTTTCTGCTTACAACAGTGATACGGGTCTGGCAGGATCGCACAAGTACGGACGCATTTTAGCACATTTGTTTATGCTCTTCAATTTTAGCATCATTCACTCGCGGCCTTCCTGCATCAGCGTGATGCCTTTCGTGGCCGTGAATACTGCTCGTAGCGTACTCACGGTTCCACAAACGTTGAAACGCCGTGGTACCGCGCGGAATCGCAAAACGTATCTTCTCTACGAGTCTCTGCATAATTGCCGTCGCTCCTACCTAGACACGTTAACATGTTAAAATACTCTGGATTTTAACACGTTAACGTTTCAATAATCACAATAGCGAACCAAAAACTCGGAAGCAATATTTACGCAAACCTGACATAATTTTATCTCGGCTTTTTTCCTTTTTTAACCCCCGACCAAAAAAGAGGGTCTATAAGTTTGACGTGTGTATCTGTGTGTCTGTGTATCTGTGTATCTGTGTGTCTGTCTGTGGCATCGTAGCTCCTGAACGGATGAACCGATTTTAATAAAATTGGTGTCGTTTGAATGGTACTTTAATCGAGAGTGTTCTTAGCTATGTTTCGAGAAAATCTGCTCAGCCGTTTGAAGCTCATCACTTCTTTTCTAGTTGATGAAGGGATATAAACAACTTCTACAGGTCTGATCGATTCACTTGTAACCATTGGTATCGCCAGCGGGGAGAAGCTGCACTCCTCCCCTTCCCCCTAAGAGCTAAAGATTTTTTTTAATTAATAACTTTCTTTATTTTCGTTAATTAGTGAGAAGAGACGCAACACCGAGAAAAGTGGAAGGAATGGGATGAGACCTATGCCCAGGAGTGGGACAGTCAAGACTAAGAAAAAATAATTTAAGTTTAAAAAGCATGAAATAAAAATTAAATTAAAAGTTTAAAAAAACCCCCACTGAAAAAACCTCTAAAAACCAAAAATAAAATTAATCCAAGCGTCGCGTCGTAGCGTCGGGGGACCGCTAAGTAGACTCAGCACAAACACTAAACAAAGCGGACCCCCGACGCAACGACGCTTGGATTAATTTTATTTTTGGTTTTTTAGAGGTTTTTTCAGTCGGGGGTTTTTTTTTTTTTTTGTTTTTATGTTTGGTTCTTGTTTGTCTTGTTTGAGGCATGACATCATGCCCCCTATTCACATTACTTCTTTACTATTTTTTATGAGGTCAGGAAACTTCCCACAATCAATACAAATATAAAAATTAAGGTAGGAGCTACGATGTCAATAATAGACGTGTCAACTTCTACATAATCACCCCACCGATCCGCAGTCTTCTTCACATTTACGTGAAAGGTTTTGATTATTTCATCCACATGTGACATGTTCAAAATGAAATTCTGAGGCGCAAACTTTTTAAGCAAAGATTCAGCAACAGTAGGTAATAAGTTTAGGAATTTCTTAGTTAAAACCGGAAAATGCGAAAAGATATTTTTTCAAGCCCTAGCGATTTCTGATTCTGATTTAATTACGCTATTATTAATAGTTAAGCTATAATCACTATTACGGTTACTAGACCTTCCCGTCCCATTAATAATAATATTCCATGTCGTTTTAATTATATTACTTATTGCTGTTTTTAACTCTCGAGCTCAAATAATGTGTGTTTATGTTGATGATTTAAATTACCTTGCTATTTGACAAAAATAATAACTTTTTGAAATGTGTGAAACCTACATAAACTTAAATTTAGGTGCTTCACTTCTGGCTTCGTCCAAAACTTCAGTGCATTATAGCCGAATCCTGACGTAGCTTTTTTGGACGACAGTGGCCGAAACTTAATATACTAGACGAGTCTTGTTTCATAAAGGGGTGCTTTGCACACTGCCGAAAAAATATTTTAAAACTCGACAGTTTTCCATTTCAGCTGTAAGGTGTTGTTTTAAAGTTTAAATTGGAAGATAAGGTAAACACCATAATATCTGGTCTGTAAAGTAGTCTTGAATAACGTCCAGAACGTGCCTTAAATCTAGTTTCAACTAAATACGAATGTTGGTTGTAGCTTCAACGAGATTTTGTGTCCCCTGGCGTTGTTGGCATTGCCTCGTAGACTGAATAATACTTAATCACACCATAATAAACAATAATAGTACTGTGTGTTTTGGGAAAAATGTGAAAGATTTTTTAGAATTAAAATTGAATGAATAGAATATACTTTATCCTACACCAAAAGGGAAACACAATTTTACTGTTAGTCAATGGCGTCTTTTCGCTGATAACGATATCTTCCAGACTACCTTTGGATGACTTTGGATTAATGACTGACGCAAATGAATGATGATTCCCTTCGATGCAAATATTATTATCATTTCACTTTCATTTCAGTTAGGCAGAGGAGGTTTAAATAGTGCTTTGACCCACATTTAGCCGTTATGTAAGTCCCAAATAATAGGGAGCCTGTATACATGTGGTCAAACCGAGTGGACTTTGACAGATTAAGTACACACAGATTATGTATGTAGCTTTTACATGTCCAGTATAAAATGGGCGCTTGTATAGATTTCTGTACAATGAAAGATCCGCATAAATACAAGGAGTTGTTTTGCATCCTGCCCGCCAAATTCAAGGAGGTAACTATGCTAATGATTTTCGTCCCGAATCAATAATAAAATGGGTAATTTTTTTTTCTTTTTTTTACGGAAACCTTTAAGTTTGAACCACCCGAGTTTTAAACGCGGGCCGTCTGATTCTGGCCCTATAACCGCGCTTCCAAACATACAAATAATCTCAAACGTTTATTCGATAATTTCTTATTCCCTAAACAACGTTAAGGGGGTTATTCTGAAATACTGACAGACATAAACAACCAAAAAAATCAGCGTTTATTAATAATTAACTAGGTGCCGTAATTTTAATTGATTATTTATGTCTTTTGTGACATTCTTCTGAATTTTGATGAGGATGCAAAACAACACCTTGTATACTGGTTTTGAATAGCTTCATTGGTACAAACAAATATCTGTCAAAATCAACCGGTGCCGGTAATCCTCCGCAGGCAATACTCTGTCTGGTCCGCTCGCACCTTTACAGGGCTTTGTTATCGTGCAGATAATTACATTGGTCCCGCCTTTGGCGTTGAGTACAAATCAGAGTACCTACTATAAGCCTTTATAACAATTGAGCAACACTTACTTCCCTGTAAGGTAAAAAAAAATATCCTTTATAACGGATGAGATAACATAGTATTCATAACATCACTCCTGTAATCTCTGAAGGGTATGGCAAAGGTACCTTTGTACACAGATCTATGTACATTTTGCCACTTATGTTTAGGTTTCAAGTAATAGGTAACGAAGCGTACCTATACAAGGTGTAGTTTTGCATCCTCGTCAAAACTCAGGTTGTCACAAAGGACATAAATAATCAATTTACACTACCGTAACTAGTTAATTGTTAATAAACGCAGATTTTTTTGGTTGTTTAAGTTTGTCAGTGTATCGGAAAATAATGTGGTTAAGGGAATAAAAAAATATCAAATAAGCATTTGAGATTGTTTGTATGAATGAAAGCGCTGTTATTGGGCGAGGATAAACTGGCCGCATTCAAAACAAACCTGGTTCAAACTTACCACTTTCCGCTATTAAAAAGAAAAAAAATATCTACCCTTTTTTTTATTCGGGTCGATAATCATTAGCATAGTTACCTGCTTGAATTTGACGAGGATGCAAAACAACACTTTGTATAAAGACTGCTAAATATGACATGTAGGTATACATATCATATCATGAATTCCTGAGACAAGCTCCACCTTTATGGAGTGAGATAAATACAAGTTGACTAAAAGTTAAATACAAGTTGAATACAAGTTGAATACAAGTTGAATACAAGTTGAAAACAAGTTGAATACAAGTTGAATACAAGTTGTATACAAGTTGAATACAAGTTGAATACAAGTTGAATACAAGTTGAATACAAGTTGAATACAAGTTGAATACAAGTTGAATACAAGTTGAATACAAGTTGAATACAAGTTGAATACAAGTTGAATACAAGTTGAATACAAGTTCTAAAAGGACCCTTCACCTATCCGACAACCAAGCATTCTGTACGTCAAACTAAATAACTCTACGCAAAAAATATTGCTGGGAAAAGCCTTTTTATTTTGGGGTGCAAAATCACGTTTTACTGTAGGACTCAATGTGACGCAATCAAAACATTGTGGTGATGGATGCATTGAATAGTACGGGGGTCGTGGAGTTATTTAGTGTAAAGTTTTAACATTTACAAATTGTATACACAAAAGAAACTTGCGAAAAAAAATGGAACTTTGATCTACAATAATATCTCCGTAACTCCGTAACTGGAAGGCTCCCAGCGTTGGACTAGAACAAAAAAATATCGCAATGACGGGGAGAGTCAGTGCCTTTAGGAAAGGTTGATGGTTCTTTAACACCAATTTATTATGTGACAATTCCGACTTCTAAATGGATCCACGTGGTAGGGAGTATATTTTAGACTTGTTTTTCTGAAAAGCCAGCCTCAGAAGTCTGTTTTTTTGGTTTTTGTGATTAACAAAATGTTTTATTTTGTTTAGGTCCTTGGCCCTGGCGCCCGAAGACAAGCGTAAGACAACTAGCGACGCATTCAGTGTTAAGGTGAGATCCTACTAAGTTAGAAGTTCGAGGCCTTATTTCTAGGTTCAGTTAGTCACTAGTAAGAAAACCAGTATAAACTGGCCTCTTCATACATTGAAACGTTGTGTACGCCGTCCGAGGCATACTCTCATCACCCCCGATGATGCTATCACCCTCCTCCAAGTAAATAGCAAAGAAACTAGTACACTCAAAAAGTTCAGACGCAAACCGGCGTCCTTCCGACCTCGCCGTCGAGGTCCATCGCGACGTCCCGGGCTATGCCCTCCCCGACCCTCGCTCGAGCCAGCCCGCGATGCTGTACCAGTAGTTTGAAATCAGCCCCTAAATAATAATATCATTCAGATCCAGCCTGTCCCCATGCAGTCCTCCCCCAGCGACGCCCTAAGCCGAGGCTCGTACCCCACGGGGTGCCCCAAGGGGTGCCCTTAGCGTGTAGTCGCTTTGTTTGTAAGTTATTATGCCCTAGCTGGAGGCCTTACTCTTAAGGCACCCACAGGATAGTCTGGTTAAGCAGACGAATACCTCATAGGTTGAAATGCGGGATGCAATTCATAAAAAAACTTTGTACTACGTCAGCTCAAGGTCAAAGTATTCCTACAAACTTTCGGTCTGCCATATATGTTGATAACGTTCTTGGGAAGATAACAGAGAGTATATTGTTCACAGCTGTGGGACATTCATGAATTACACAAAAATAAATAAAAAAGCACAGCGTGACTATAAGGTAGGTAACTAAAGTCTTAAGGCGAGCGTACCCGGATTTACGCATCGTTCCGTTTTGAGTTTTATTTGTAGACCGTACGGATTAAAATTCTGAAATAAAAATAACTCATATTTCACACTTGATTTATATATTTCGACCGTCTGATATACGATTACTTGCACTGCGTCCAATTAAATGGCAAAGATAAGTCTAAATTATGATTGCTTATCACTTCATTAGAGTTATATTATAAAGGGAACTATATTTTCTATCACCAAAATTTATATTTGTCATCAAGTTGTATCACCTAATAAATAGATCTATCGCCACGAAATATTTTCGTTCTCAGATAAACAAAAATTGTTCCCAGGTATGAATTATCAAATTAATGTTAATATATGTGTAAAATAAGAGATCGATAACCAATAAAATTATATTGCATTACATGAATATAAACTTCGTTCTTATAATAACAGTTTTGTTACTTAAATAATAGCTCTGTGCTCAGAATGGTAGATCTGTCACCAAATAAATAGATCAGTTCCTTAGAGACATAGGGCACATCAACTCGGACAGGTTAGGTTCGAAGGGGATGGCGGGGTCTAGTGAGCGAGCGGAGCGAGCGAACTAAGACCCCGACATCCCCTTCGTGTTAGGTTACTTTAAACCCTGCAGAGAGAAATAGTTAGTTTGGACCTGTGGTTTGGAGTTTTATGTAAACATTTTTACATTGTTTGATGATTCAATTTTCGTGACACATCTATTATTTTGAAAACAAAAACATTTATTTGGTACTAGACCTTATATCTCAGGATTTTAGGTGATTTATTGTGGAACTGATTTTGCATTGTTTGGTGACTACATTTTGGTGACAGATCTACTATTTTGAGGGCAAACCCTATTATTTAAGAAACACAAAACTAATTAAATTGGTGATAGCTTAAATGATACCCTATTATAAATATGGCTTTGAAAAATAAAAGAAGGCTGGTGAGGCTGCATGCATTTTGGGACCCACTCGCAGAGGTAGCATTTATTATGTCAACTTATACTTAATTGTAAAACGACTAAAGCCTAACAGAAAAGTAAAAGTAAGATCTTGTTTCAGAAAGGAAGAAGGACAGAGAAAAGTGAGGATGCAGTCCTCAAAAATGCTGAAACTGAAGGTTATTCAGCCATCAATGCAGTTCAAACTGGTAGGTAACATGTTTTTTTTTCACAAGTTTTTTCTGCAATAATTGGTACCCATTGATTTGAATCCTGATCCACTCAGCCAAAACTAAAAACCTTCGATACAAAGATCTTTAGGGGCATTAAGTATATTACTACAACAGTTAATGTAAAGTGAGTGTGTTTGAATATTATAGAAACCTTTTTCAGTATGCGACAGATTTCTGTGTGTGAGGTAAATGTAGCAGCAACAGATTAATATAATTGGGTGTATGCCAGATTGATGGCTATAAAGTCGCTCCTTAAACATGGGGCTGAAACAAAACTGGTGAAATGTGGGTGTACTATTTACACCTTTGCTTACCCCCTTTTGGGGTATATAGGCGTGACGTTATGTTACATCATGCTGTGGTTTTTTTCTAGACACTGTCACAGGGTTGTTACATGCTCCGTAATCATGATCAGATGGAAAAAAAATGCAAGTGCGTACGTTAGTTACGTAACGTTATAAGTTTAGTCCAGTCTCGGCCCTTCGACCACCAATAAATAATATGCTTGGTAAATATCCCGTTACCAGTGTTATTGATAGTCGACGAAGCCAATTGGAATTCAAATTTAATTTCATTAGTTCCTTTCCAATAATCCTGCTTATTTTACTTGCTTTGCTTAGCAGAAAACGAACTTTCTAGTGTTCTTAACTCTCGAACGAATGATAAAACCTAGTTAGGTTTCCAGCGTGGGTGTAATGTAATGGAAAAAGTCTCCTGGGTAGTTCCATTTCCAGGAAATCCGTCACCCACTGCAATCTGATTTCGTTATACTGCTTCGAAGGAATAGACTTGGAGTACTAGATACAAGTTAATTACATAAAAGGGAACAAACTACAGCCATAACCAATCATGGTGATGGCAATGCATGTTAATTTGTAGCAATCTTTCCGAAATATCAATAAAAATATTAATTTTTGTCTTCGATAAAATCGGGGAAAGAATTGATTGCAACTAAGTAAGTCGCGCGGAACGCGAGGCAAGAAATCTCTCTAGCTTGTGTGATAGTTATTAAATACTTCTCTTAGAGAAAATCACCTATGACGTCTTAAAACAATACTGCTTTAAGACGTCATTTTATATGATAATGTTGTACAGTCACGGACTTTAATTGATAAGCCACTTTGAAACTTTCTAATTTTGCAGTTTTATCCATTCACGAAATTAAACGATTAAATCCGAACTCAAAACGCATGCTCGTAAACAAGATGACATATTACTAATAATCGGAAATAGTCTTATCAATAGAGGTTGAAGGATGACTAATAATTTGTCAATGAAAAATCCATAAAATGTTTACATACGTTTATCCAATCTATTTCTTACCGACCTCCTTTGAATTAGAGCTTAGAGCTCACTAAATACTCTTTATTTCTGAAAACCTTGGATTGGTTTTAGGACAGTTGAAATGTCAATTTCAGAGAAGATTATTTTGTATTTTGAATCGAATAATTGTCATGAACGTCATCTTGGACGCCACGCGTTCGGATAAAATCGTGAGTTCGAGTTTTTCTGATGTCAAAATTACCAATCACAATTTCTCCGTACACTAGGCGTTACTATGGATACGCTAAAACAAATTGTAGCTAGGTAACGGTTGCTAGACCTGCAATTGGTTGACTTTGGGTTGTCACTCTGTACTATGTATCGAATATAACCGACTAAACCCGATTTACATCACACGGCTAAAATACGAACAGTGGCAAGTGGCTCATCAATTAAAGTCCTTGACTGTACATAGGAGCTGTTGGTAAACCTTTAATAAAACATAAGTTATTTATAAAATAACATAACATCACGCCTGTAATCCCCGAAGGGCTTAGGCAGAGGTGCTCCTAATAATAGTGCACCCACATTTCGCCTGGTAAGTTGAAGTGCCATGTAATATGTAGCGAGCATACTGAAATCATACGAGCACAAATCCAGACTGCGTGGCTGCTATAGGATGAAAAACCCAATAGAACTTATGGAACAAAGGAATTGAACGCATGACTTCATACTCAAAAGTCACGCTTGGGAAAGACCCACGAAGCATTCAGCATGTTTTTCCTGCATAATAATATAATATCGCACAACCCTCAAACTACAAACGGTACGAGAGCACAACTGCAAAACTACAAACGAGACGAGACGGGATCATGTTAAATCAAAGTCAAAATATTTTATTTTACATAGGCCTACATGGGCACTTATAAAACGTTAACAAAAGGTGCACAAAGTACGGGCTAATTGATGTTTAAAGATTGCGATCTTACTTTAAAACCTTTTCTTTGCAATGGAACACAACAAATCAAGAACTAACTTATGGCAGTTATAGTTGATATGGAAGTTATTGAAGTTTTACCTTTGATTGATTAATCGTGCGTGAGCTTTCAAGAAACGGAGAAGACTTTCAAGAGTTAGTAGTTCTAAAGTTTGTTTTCTCTGACTAGGTTTAGACCTTTTATAACTTAATGCGCTTTGTACTAATAAAGATAGATTTGTGTTCAGTGTGACTGCAAACGGCATAATTGAACCTCAAATTTACTTTCGTTCCCTTGTCACAATGGTTTCACAACAATAGTACACGTCTTATCTACGTAAAAAACGTAGACATTTTTTTCACCTCTTTTTTTTCATTTTTAATGATAGGTTTTTAATCACGCTCGTAGAAACCGAAACAGATAGCAGTTTTTGACAAAATGCAATTTTGATCAAATTTTACTCGACAAATGTTTTAAATCTGGGAAGAATTTTGATTTAAACGACTAAAAGAGCATCTTTGAGATAAACGATGTTATATTATACCTACTTACTTTACAAAAGTTCGTATTCATACCACTTAAGGTGGAAACACACTTACGTGTCGTGACGCGCCAGAAGCATATCGGTTTCATACATCGTTGCGACACGACACGCCATGTAAATATGTCCCTAACCAGATTAAATGTATGAAACCGATTTGCGTCTGGCGCGTCACGTCACGCCACAACACGTAAGTGTGTATCCGCCTTTAGTCCGATTTTATAAATGTAGTGAAAACTGGTTAACTGGGATCTCAAGGGACCTAGTATGTTTTATCACTTATGACCTTTCATTTACCCAGTTTCCCAAATAGGCAGGTCAACATGTCGGTTGTCTTATTTATAGAGGGTCCAACTATGAGACTTAAAATGAGAGCCCAAAATGTAACATTTATATATTAAGGTGGAAATGTTTATAAAAGAAACGCATATTTTTTAACCCCCGACCATAAAAGAAGGGTGTTATAAGTTTGACGTGTGTATCTGTGTGTCTGTCTGTGGCATCGTAGCTCCTAAACGGATGTACCGATTTTGATAAAATTGGTTTCGTTTGAAAGGTGTTTTAATCGAGAGTGTTCTTAGCTATGCCATCACCTCTTTTCTAGGTGAAGGGAAATTAACAACCAACCACAGGTCTGGTCGATTCGAAATTTGGAATCTTGTCACTTGTCAACATGAGCATCGCCAGGGGGGGGTGGTTGCACCCCCCCTCACCTCAAAAATGATTTTTTTTTATTTAGCTGTTTCGTTTATTGGCGAGAAGTCGCGCAACACCGAGAAAATTGGAAGCAATGGGGAGACCTATGCCCAAGATTGGGACAGTCAAGGCTTAGATAAAATAATATAAGTTTAAAAAGCATGAAATAAAAATTAAATTAAAAATTTACAAAAACCCCCGACACATAAAACCTCTAAAAAACCAAAAATAATATAATCCAAGCGTCTTAGCGTCGGGGGACCGCTTAGTACAAGCACAAAACAAAGCGGGCCCCCGACGCTAAGACGCTTTGATTATTTTATTTTTGGTTTTTTAGAGGTTTTTTGTGTCGGGGGTTTTTTTAATTTATAATTTTGTATACAAGCTTGGCACTACTAGTCTGAACCTGGTAAATTGTCCCAGTCATTGAACCAGGTTTGTTGAGCCACGAAGTCATTAAAGAGACTAACATAAAAATAATCTATATAATCTAATCTCAGTTATCAAGGTTGGAAAATTCCCATTAACACAGGTATTTCAATGCAAAAGTGTCGGGACCTCATTGTAATTATCAATAACAGAGGTTTCCCACATATCCAAAGTCCACTTAACCAGGTGTCACTTTAGTAAATACATTGTACGTGTATTCATTGTGTGTGCCGTCACTGCCGTTATCGGCAGACTCAATGCGTCATGAATCATGACGCTGATACCCGTCATAGGCGATGATATGAGTACATATATCCTATGCATGAACCCGGTACATTAATTAAGATGGATCCTTCTAACAGATTGAATGCTAGGTTATGGAAGCCAGCGGAAATGACATGTGATGGATGGCTTAATCAGATTTGAACCCGAATGCTGTCCAGTTACCGAAGCATTGATGAATAGTTGCAATTGTGCGTTGATAGTAGTCCGTTATAGACTAAAAATAAGTCCTATGTTGATACTGGATGTAGCCTACCGAAAGAGTACTCAAAAACCGGCATGACCTAACTATTGAAGGCACGCACCTTTTTTCCGTCTGATAAGACTATTAAATACTATTTCAGGCGGCCAAGGAAGCGCTCCTTCAACGATTGCTTCATGTCAGCAACATTAATGCCCAGCGCTTCCGAAATATTCAAATAGTTATAGGTTTTGGTTACTGAGAGGAATCTAAGATTATTGGAATCCGAGAGCTCGGTTCCCTACCACAGATTCCACAAACCGCCTCACTTTACATGCATGACCGCACATTTGTGGACACCAAGTTCCATCCCGATGGCTTTGCTATGCTATACTATACTAACAAGTATATGAGCACATTTTGATAACATTATATGAACACTTTATTCTCATAATTTATTGCCGGTGTTAAATCTTTGAATACTATTGTAAAAAAAAATAACTTCGTAAAATAATGGTGTAAAATTGAGCAGATGTTTTACCACCGCATAGATCCCAAAAATGACATAACACTAAAACAATGGCAGTTATCGTTTTATTCTCTAGGGACGGCGATGTGTCGTTATTGCGACTATCCGTCGTAGCCACGATAAAAATATTATAGGTACAGGCCTACTTGAAATATATGATTTTCATTTTTTTACGGCCCACAGTAGGTTTACACAATCAGGGTTCCATATTATTCTGCTTTGACCAAAAAGGTCAAAAGTATGGAATAGGTTTTTTTTTCCTTTAAAATAAGCAGTGATTTTCATTATTAATTTTCGTTCTGGTGGGTTTCGAATCATAAACTGAATTCTTGGTAACAGAGAGTTACAATGCCCACGGTTTTATTTAAACGGTTTTATTACTGACTCGTTGACTGACTGACATTTTCTTTCTGACTGCATTGTTGGTCATTGGTTACCTACTGCATCATGGGGTCTTGGGTATGATCCTCAGGTCGATCAGAGTGTTATTGGGTTTTTCCGTCGGAAATTTCTCAGAAGCAGCCACGGATGGTTTACACCTGTTACGTAACATTAGGAACACCTCTGCATGACCCATCGGGGACAACCAGCGAGGTGTTATATATAATATAATAATTTAATTTATTCAGACAACCATTGAGTCCATTTTGTTAGTAAAAATACCTTATAACTAGTGTTAGTATTACACAAACAAGGATAACAAAATAATAACAAAACAAATAGAGCAGGTGACCGAGGCAGGATGTGCAGAGAACGATAAGGCGAGGAATAAGCTACCTGACCATTCTCCCCACATAGTGCCTCAGAAAAGGGGAGTAAGGGCTCTCTACTACTGTTTTCAGGATGCTGTTTTCACTGCCCCGTGTTCAACGCATCAGTGATGCGACTTTCTTTCGAATTACCGCATGGAATCCGTCACTTCGGTTCTGAGCAAACATCTCCGATGCGCTACAGAAACGGGGCAGTTTCAACAACATCCTAAAAACATT
Organism: Cerastis leucographa; assembly: GCA_963082945.1. Classification (NCBI taxonomy): domain Eukaryota; kingdom Metazoa; phylum Arthropoda; class Insecta; order Lepidoptera; family Noctuidae; genus Cerastis; species Cerastis leucographa. The sequence goes on from OY720378.1 coordinate 26,904,273, forward strand.
ATTGTACTGGACGCGCAAGACATCTAACGATCTTTTGGTGTAGCAGACCCACAGACCCCCCGCGTACAGACCTTGACAAAACGCCTTAAACAAGGTGATTATAATACCGCCTTTTTTTGCAGATCATGGCGGTTTTTTGGGATGGCTTCCAGTCAGCTGTAACGGTGCCACCGGGTCGGAGTATGAAGCCTCGTTTGAGAAACAGTTTTGTAGGCGGTTTAACAACGACTACGAACTCAACGACACTTTTGAAGATTGGACAAATAGAACGATTCAACGAATTGGACCCGGTAAGTACGGTTTAGTTGACAATTTTCATCATAGTAGCTTAATTATTTCGCTACTTATCTTGTTTTCATGAAACACCTCTGGAGCTTTTAATAAAGTTGATATTTTCCGAAGAATTTTACTAAGAATCTGAGACAGGAGCAAGGCTATAATATTATAAGAATTTTTCTTATCCCTGTTGCGTTGGAATCTTAGGTATTTTTTACCTTATAAGACTAGACTAGTACACTCAGATTTATAACTAACCATGCCTGCTATAGTAAAACACACTAAACAGTTTATATCTCACATACAAATAAAATAAAAATAGCCTTTATTCTTCACCAACTATTTCTCCTTAAAACTTAAAAACTGAATATTTGAGTAATTAGGAATTAGATAAAATTAAGTTGATCTCATGTTTAGATAGATCTTCAAATATTAGAAATGCCACTTTTGTAGGCATTTGTATGCGTAAGTCAAAATAGTAATATTATAGTGAAGATCAAACTCGGTATCAAAAAAAACAAGAAGGTACATAGTCCTCTAATACAGGTATTTTCTATTTTCCTTTTAACTAATTAAATATCTAAGAACAGTACTGTGCAAAAATAAAGAAACAGTAATTTTCATGGAAACGAACAGATGAAAAAGCTTTTAAAAATTATAGTATTATCTAGAGTCCTTTGTTCAAGAAAATAAATGAAATACCTGCATGGATTAACGACGACGGAACTCAGTAAAAAACGGGTAGATTAAATTCTCAACAACTTTCACTTAAAATAAAATCCGTTTGAAACAGCAGATAATTTTAATGGAGTAGAATGGACAAAAGAAGCAAAAAATAACTTTTGCTTATGAAATATTGCAATACTAATAAAATTTAATGCATATTTTTATGCAAACATTGAATCAGAAATTAATATACGGACGAACGAATCATTTGCGTCAGCAAGCATTCAAAATGCACCCTCTACTCTCGCTCATAAACTACCCAAGCAAATTATTCTTGGCAGTTTACATCTTTCTTCATTGACTGAATATGAAACTGATAGATGCCATGCATCATGCACACGCAACATAACACGTTGATTAATATTGTAGATTAATATTTGTACGCACATATCTTGACAGAGTTGTCATACCATAGATTAGATCTTCGTAGATCAAATGTCTACTTTATCATCATCAAAAGTATTCCACAGCCTGGGAACTGTTGGGTATAAACCTCTTTTGTTGTGCCAATCTCCTCGGTCCTGTGCTACCCTCATCCAAATTTTTCCTCCAATGCGATGGCAACTAGGTTTGTCGTCTGTCTCACCGCCGGTCGACCCGCATTTATTTTTAACTTTTAATAATTGTACACCTATCTTCAGTATAGGTACAATTATTACGTTCGAACAAATCGTGTCATGACACTCACGTCTCACGTTAGATTCGCCCTACCACGTCTAGGGGTCCGTTCACACAGACAAGCTCGGAGAGCATCGTCTGGCGCTCTTGTTTTCACACAGACCGGCGCGAATTATACGCTTGGAACTGGCTGGACCCGACAATTGTTTCACATAGACCGGCTGGAAAAACACTGTTTTTGAGCGTATGCATTCGGAGCCGGACGGATGCGCTCGGAGCCAATCGGGTGCTCCTCCAGTACCGCGCAGTCCAAGTTTTGTTTTCGATACATTCAATGTGAAAGAGGACGCAATCGGAGTCGGTCGGCCGTGCGAGCGTGTAAGAGCACACAATCGGAGATAGTTCGCCACGCGAGCGCGGAAAAGTACGTCATAAAAGGCAGCCGGTCGGCTCCTCTTATTATTTCACACTAAGCGCGTTAGGTTTGCTCTCAGGCATTCTCAATAATAAAAGGAGTGACTTATAAAAATAAACCTTATTACAATGATTCAAAACTCTGTTTTAAACGTGACAAATCTGCTCTCCTTTCCGAGACGGTCTTTGTGTACGGGCCCTAAGGCTGCCTGTCCATTGAAGCGGAGTGAGGCTGCGGAGCTGAGAAACGGAGAAATATAGAAATAGGATAGCGGAGCGAAAATTAATCCTATTGGTGAAATTCCTCGTTTTCTACGCTCTGCAGCCTCGCTCCTCTTCAATGGACCGGCAGCCTTGAAATAGTTGCAGGTTTCGACAGCGGAATAGTACATTATGGTACTAGTGTGTAATGTTGGTAATTACCGCTGAGGCGCCATTGAGAACCGAGCCGTTATGAGGGTTTTAAGAGAGCCGAGGACGGTAATCACCAATACACACGTGTATCATACGACGTTTTTCAACACATTTGTGAATAAAATAACAATTAAAACTCATTTTATTTAGTAGATAATATATATTTTTCCTTGGAGTTTTCAGGTAGTAAACTTTCCATAACGTTAAGGGCTTCACAATCGGGTTTATATCGGGCGGTGTACAACATAAATCATTTTCTTCGTAACTTGTACCTACTTGTAGACATTTTAATTAATAAATAAATATAATTTCAACAGTGAAAACGACTTTTGAAAAATGATTCGCTATGGTGGGAAAAATTAATCAGTTTTCCTATGCGCGCGCATTCCGATCAGCCACAAACTAAAGGGATGAGGTTTTTTTTTTTATTTTCCGCGCATAGGGTTTGCGCTTATTCTGCCACGTACAAAATGGGGAATTTAAAGTTTTCTTTTATTACAGAGAAAACAAAAGATAAATTTGAGTGAAAGTTAAGTTAAGTAAAGTTAAGTTAAAGAAACACGAACGAGTTAAAATTATCTATTTAAATAAGAAGTTGCATGAAATGAGCAAGCAATAGATTGAACACGATCTTTTTTTTTTAATATAAACTTTTTTAAGAACAAAGCACCTCAACCAATATAATAAAAAAAAAAACCATAACTCACTAGTGAGAAATAAAATGAAAAAGTCACGGTTTAATTATGGGTGTCATTCTGTGCTTAATTGCGGTGACCATAAAGACACTTTATGAGCAAGTGTGTTGAAAAAAAATTAAACCATAGTTACAGTAATTTTGTTAATCTAACCTCATTATGGATATCGGTAACAAGTTTTATTTTGACTTTATATCTGGTATCTTTTAACAAGAGACACTTAAGTAATGACATAATACATCATGTCTAGTAAACGAGAATGTTTTCACACGGGAATCGAACCGCGTGACGATCACCAGACAACGTTACATTAAAAACATATTTGTCAATGTGTTAATTAGACATTTTGGTAAGATAACAAAACATTTTGGTAATGCAATCCCTATATGTCACATGTGTATGAAGTCTAGTGATTTCAGCATTATCATTATGAGAAAGAAAAAAAGGAAAAGTATATTATTTACTGGACTAACAGGACAAACAATAAAATAAAAGTAAACACACGGAAATAAAATTAAATTAAAAAGCAAAAAACAATGGACGCAAATAAAACTAATTAATAAGACTCGGTTACTACTGTTACTATAATGGTTATACCTTTGTCGCAAATTTAGTTTGTTGAGGACATCGATGTGATAGGTGTGGACCACGGAATTAGTATTTATACTTCTGTGCCCGTGGCTTTGCTACCGTGGCCGCGTATTCTTTGGGCATTATCAGAGAACATTACACTGGGAACGTGAAGGCGTAGTATATTCCAATCATCCTCTAACATACCTTAGTCTCACATAGGTACACATAAACTGACAATTTAAACTTAAACTTGTTAGTCAATCTTTGGTTTAAGTATTAAAGGAACTCGTAGTCAATATTGGGGAGTCTTCCAAAAAAAAAACAAAAAGTGGAAAATATCTTTTCTTTCGGAAGTCAGTGAATATACAAAGGCACAGGTAGGCTTTATAAGGACATAGAATTATAACAAACCTAACATACACCGTGTAAATCACCTCATCACGAAGCCGTCAACCAAGCATTCTGTACATAAAACAAAGTAACTTTACGCAAAAATTATTGCTGGGAAACGACTTTTTTTTGGGGGGTGTAAAATCATGTTTTGTGATAGAACTCAATGTAACGCACTCAGAACATTGTGCTGATGGACGTATTGAATAGTACGGGGTTCGTGACGGTGTTTAAAGTTTAAAAATCTTACATTAAAAACTTGTATTTAAAAAAAATACCTGTCAAAAAGTTGGAATTGGACCCCTAATATCTCCGTAACTAGAAGGTTCCCAGGTATGATGTAGAACAAAAAAATGATCACAATGACGGGGAGAACCAATGCCTTTCGGCTTCGTTAAGAGATGTTTTACACCCTTTATATACAAATATTTTGTTGACAAATGGTTAAATCCGTTCTCAAGGACGGAATATTATATAAAAAGGAATATTGCAGCAGTCGAAATTTTTATCCGTATTTTTTTTTAAATAGCTTTTCCAAACCCTTTCACCGTGTAGGTTTTGCAGTTTTGTAGGAAACCGTTGTTTTTTTTTTTTTAAAATAACCAACTGACGAAAATTTTTCATGTGTTCGAGTTCAGAATGCTATGTCTGTCGGCGTCCCTTTCACGTTGTATAGCATCACATTTTGATGAGGCCTTTGTGGAATATTTGTGCAAAATATGAACAGGATCTTTGCAGTAGGGTTTGCGACAAATTGAAACATCGATTTTATTACATATGACTATACATGATTTATAGGACACTGAGGTTTCCCATGGATTCTAGATAGACCGTTGGAAAAATGGCAAACAGTTTGTCTACAGGATGCAATAGAAGTCATGGGCATTATTTTATACTAAGGCAGGCACTACTCACGATACTATTGAATTAGGGCTACAATTAGGCTTATTAAAAACAAAATTAATGCAAGTTTGGAAAATCGTAAAAGTGTAGTAAGTCATGCAAATTATCAAATAGTTACGCATCGCGAGAGAGAATGCTGCATTAGGTAAACTACGCCGTACGCGTCATTGGGCATGAACTCCTTGATCCCGCCCGACTCACGTGATATTCGTAAGTTGCTAACGATATGATTCCTATCATATCAAACATTAGGTAGTGAAAATGTAATTACGTACCTCGGTCAAATTAATTGCCTGTAGTTTTGGCGTATTTACATAGTTGGAATCACATTATTCACTATGGTATTTCTTGAATTGGTATTGTTGGTTGGTGTTCCTAGCCATTACGAGGTCGAGGTATCGTGTTCATAATTACTCCACTTACACTTAATTCACTGCAATCGCAGGGTATGACGCGAGAGGCGCGTGCGGCGATTACGTCACGGGATAAATCGTAAATCAATAACATGCATGAACACACCTGCGCAGTCGTAATGACACTGGTTCGGGAAGCAGCCCCCGCGCGGGGGTGAAATTCAGATTTTTGCGAGTGAGGGAGCGGGACGGAGAAATTTGGTGGCGGCCTAATCTGGCGGCATGCCTTTTAGCCTATTGTTATTGCTACTTGTAAGGAAATGCCGCGTGCTTGCCGGTCAGGCGCTATGACTAGTTATAAGTAATATTTGATGATTGTTTACTTTGGTTCCGCGCTGAACTTCAAGACTTGTGTGTTTATTTGCAATAATAAGCCTTGTGCAAAAGACTTACGACATTTTTAAGGTTTTCCATACTTGCATAATAATATTTCGCTTTGAGTATTAGTAGCCCTAATGCAATCAGTATCGTGAGTAGTGCCTTGGTTTAAAATACATACATTTAGAATGTATAGACATTGCATTTTTGTACGGGACAGTTGATTTTGTTGTAAAACTTTGGTTCGAATTCGAATGTATGAAGTTACCGTCCGATTTTCAATAGGTACACAATATACTGGTTTACAGCGTGAGCCATCTTTATTTACATTAGCACTTGTAATAACACAGCTAGAATTAAATGCGTGAAATATTATACCAGATGTTCAGCGTATGGAGAACCGACTCCGAAGGTAAAATTCTCAAGAGCATTTTTATCTGTACAAATAGGTACAAATCAATGTATTTCCACCTGTGATTGCATTTTTGTTAAGAAAATTTTCTTTCCACAAAAATATCGGAAAAAAGTAATTTTATATTGCTATAGACAGTCATCATCTGCCTAGCCTAAAAATAAATTGTTCGAAAATCGAACGGGCCACCACGAGATAGAATATAATGAAAAGAAGGCGGGAATTTCAACCAAGGCGAGCTTTTTAAATTTTTGTCCAGGTTTTTTCATTTAACTATACCGTATATTGTGTATATTTGCTGTAAATAGTTTGTTCTCGTCCTGAAAATGGACGGGAATGAGGGGAGCGGGGCTGAACCCCCGAATCCCAAGATTCGGAAGCGAACTTTTGGCGCCGATGCTGAGGACAATGTCGGCGGCGGTTAGGAAAGTGACTCTATTAATTACGCGCCCAACTTTAAGCCTGATTATAAAATACTGTATCCAGAGCATTCGGGTAGCACGGAGTTTAAAGTTTTTGTAGAAAGCCAGGACAAAGAACGATTGGGAAATAAAAGCCCCTTATACTTGAATCACATTTTCGCAGCGGACGTTAAAGGTGTGGTACACCTTTAACGTCCGCTGCACGTGGGTGATACGCAGTGTCAATGCGAATAAAATTATAGTCGAGTTCAAGCAATACAACACGGCCAACAATTTCATCAACAATGCGAGCTTCCTAGAAAAACATAAGATAAGGGCATATATCCCCGCAGCCCAGATAGAATAAGTTGGCATCATCAGGTTCGTACCAACAAACATATCCAATAAAGAGCTGTACACAAAGCTATCTTCTGTCTACAAAATTGTGACAGTGAGACGTTTTATTAAGAAACTGGGACAGAACAGGATACCACTTAAGACAGTCAGCATAAAATTCGTATCTTAACTCATTACCAGATTCAATACTATATGACCTATTCTCATATAGAGTTTTCGACTATATTCAACCCCTGTTGCAGTGCTATCGCTGCTTCAAATTCAATCACTCGGCCAATGTATGTAATGGTAAACAGCGCTGCAGCTGCTGTGCTGGAGAACACTCCTACAAAGAATGTGACAAGCCCAATGAGCTCTGCTGCATTAACTGCAGTGGACATCATTTGGGTATATCAAGGACCTGTCCAGTTAAGATGAGGAAAATGTTAGAAAAAAAAAAGAAAAAATACTTATGCCAGCATTGCTAATACAAAGAACATAGAGACAAAGAAGGACACTGACTTTCCTCCTTTGCCGAACCGCTCCGATTCTTCTGTAAATAAAAAGCAAAATGTAAATAAAGAACTTGTTATGAATAAGCACAAAACAAAATTATACAATGTAGATAGTGTACCTAACACACCTGTACATTCAGAATGCCTGAGAAGAAAACTGCATCCAAATAAAACATCAAAGCCCAAATCATTGCTAATAATTATATATTAATGGTTTTAGTCCATACATTAGTACAACTAAGCAACAAATCAGATGATGCGCCCATCACCACATCGTCTATCAAAGACATGCTCATTAAAAATCTGTCAACTTAATGGATTTGAGCTGCAACATTATAACTTGCACAAATAATGTTCAAAGTTTAAACAGTAAAAAACCTTAATAATTTTATTACAAAATCAAAATTACAGTACTACTGCCATTTCAGTTTCTACGGAAATAGGCGACATAACAGTTTTATGTGTATATTGTCCACCTAAATCTGGCCATTTATGAATAAATCGATTGCAGAATAATATCAGGGACCTCCCTACTAAACCTATATTCGTAATTGGTGATTTTAACGCCCATCATATTGCCTTTGGATGCGTTTCCACAAAAGGCAGGGGGCAAGACTTATATAATTTAATTGATTATAATGACTTATGTATAAATTATAATGGTGAGTTTATCATAGTCAATCGCCCTCAGTGAATCCATGTGCAGTGATGTCACTTTTGTTAGTCCAAATCTTGCGCCACTTTGTGATTGGTCCGTTCAAGACGATACAATGGGAATTTACCATTACCCAACTATTAAAAAAATTGCAATTTGTGCTGACAAATATCAAGTCAATCCACCTGTTGACAGATTTTTGTACAACCAAACTGATTGGAGTAAGTTTTATGAAATATCGCAAAATGTTTTCCTTGACATGACGATTGATGGAGAGGATCCAATGACCACTTACCTCGAATTTTGTACTCGACTTGATGCCTTGAAAGAAATGGTGATCCCAAAGTTCGTTAAAACGAGTGAATTTAGATCTAGAATTCCAGCTCCTTGGTGGAATTGTATTTGTGAGAAAAGTGTAACTGCATCTTATAGTGCTCTGAAACTATACAGAAGTGACCCAACTATAGATAATTACATTAATTATAAGAGATTGGATGCATTAAAAAAAAAGTACAATTTCAGAACAGAAGAAGATAGGTTGGAACAACATTTGTAACAAGTTTAAAAGAAATACTCCACTAAGTAAAATTTAGAACCTTTTTAAGAGATTTAAAGGCATCAAGATCAGGTAACAAATCATACAAGGATGAATTTATTCAATAATTTTAAGCAAAACTATCTGATAACAGTAACCCATAATTATATAGGTATTATAGCAGTGAATTTATCCATTATTTTAATCTTAGGTAATAATGACAACCAAAATTCCAAATTTATATTGGATCCTATTATATGGACTGAATTCTTAATGAGTTTGCAATCTAGAAAAAACACAACCCCAGGTTTAGATGACTCCCCTTACATACTGATTAAAAAAGAATCTAGATGATGATGACGTAAAACATTTATTCTTAAAAAAAATCTTAACAATCTTTGGTGCAAGCAAATAATGCCAGAATCATAGAAAACACAGGGCGTGATTCACATATTAAAACCCAAGAAACCACCAGATTTAGCTAGCAGCTATCGTCCAATCTCATTGTCTTCATGTCTTGGAAAGATATTTGAGAATACGTTGAAGAATCGTTTGGACTGGTACTCTGAATAAAAGAACATTATTCCACCAGTGCAATATGGATTTAGGCACGATCGTAGCTGTGCTGACAGTTTCATTTCACTAATGGCAGATCTGAAAAGGGCAGGAAATGGCAAATTACATACCGTTTGCGTATTTTTTTTGGATGTACAAGGTGCTTTTGACAATGTTGACCCTGGCATACTTGTCAAAATATTGACTGGTAGTATAGGTTTACCTGGACTTGTGTCCAAATGGATTTATGACTTCTTAGGTAACAGAAAACTCTTTGTCAAACATAATAACATCCTTTATGGACCAGAGCAGGCCAGTAAAGGCACAATGCAAGGCGCAACTCTGTCGCCCTTAATCTATAACTTGTACACTTGTGTAATATGTAAATAAACAAGGTGTTTTTTTGCATCCTCGTCAAATTAAAGGAGGTTACTATGCTAATGATTCTCGTCCCGAATAAATAAAAAACCGGCCAAGTGCGAGTCGGACTCGCGCAGCGAGGGTTCCGTACAAACCAAAGTAACTGAAGAGATTAAATAAAAATATGTGACCTAACAAAAATTTTAAGGTTTTCGGAAATGTTTCCTTTATATGTGCTATAAAACACTGCTTCATGCCAAATTTAAAGATTCTAGGTCGACTGGAAGTACCCTTTAGGTTTTGATTCCCTTGCACGTAGTTGCGAGTTTGAAAATATGCAGCTTAAATTGCTGTTTCATTAGATGCGATGACATAGAAGTTTGATTCTGTTACACCTTAAAGGTATTATAGACTTGACTATTTGATATGAATTTCAATTTAATACCTTTACGCGTTCATGAGAAAAGGGGTAGTAAGTTAAAAATTATTAAAAATATTTTTATTATATGATGTAACTTATAATCTACGGATTTCGCAATTTTTCCTTTATTTGTGCTATAAGACGTAGCTTTTTACCAAATTTCAAGATTCTGAGTTCATCGGAAGTATCCTGTAGGTTTTGATTCCCTCTCAAGAGTCGAAAATTTGCGGAAATTTGTGGCATAAACGGCTGTATCTTTTGATTGCGTTGGCTTAGAAGTTTGATTCTTTCACAGCTCTAAGAGACAGTAGACTTAAGTATTTGATATAAATTCTAGCTTAATACCTCCACGCGTTCCTGAGAAAAAGGGTCTTGACAGACAGACAGACGGACAACAAAGTGATCCTATAAGGGTTCCGTTTTTTCCTTTTGAGGTACGGAACCCTAAAAAATGGGTAGGTATTTTTTTATATTTTTATTTACGGAAAACTGTAAGTGTGAACCACCCCGTGTTTTAAACGCGGGCCATCTGATTGTCGCCCTATAACCTCGCTGACATAAATACAAACAACCTCAAACGTTTATTTGATAATTTATTATTCCCTAAACCACGTTAAGGGGCTTATTCTGAATTATTGACAAAAATAAACAAGCAAAAAAATCTGCGTTTATTAATAATTAACTAGGTACCGTAATTTATATTGATTATTTATGTCTTGTGTGACAACCTCCTGAATTTTGACGAGGATGCAAAACAACACCTTGTATTGATACCCAAAATGTAAATATATTGCAATTTGCTGATGATTTAGTACTGTACAGATCAAATTCTAATTTATGTGCAGCTATTGATACTGTAAATATAGCACTAGGAAAACTTTATTAGCTGCATATATTGTAAGGTGGATTCACATTATTCAAAGTTCTGCTTAACACAAAAAGTAAGTAATTTTTACACAAATAATAATTCAGAAGAAGGGGTGGAATTTATAATAGACTCAGGATCAAGCAGCCATATTGTAACGTCAGAATGCTATCTTCAAGATAAAAAGCAAATAGATCACAAGGTAATGACAGCAGATGGATTTTTTTTTTGTGACAACCTCCTAAATTTTGACGATAATGCAAAACAACACATTGTATAGATAGATAGATAGAAGATTGCTTCTATTGAGCAATGCCATGACATGTGTAATAATCCAGTGAATAATTTGGTTCATAACATTGACATTGTTAATCATTTAAATTAGAGGAGAGGACAATAGAGGCACCCTCTTGCAATAATGTAAAAAATCATTGCGGGCTGATGCTGAAGCCGATATATTTTTGACTTTCACTTGGAGCGTCGCATCCAAGTGAAAGTCAAAAATCATCACCAATCTCAATCACCATCAATTAGTATTCGTTGCCGGGTCCGCTGGACCCAGTATAATGTCATAAGTTTTTTTTCCAAAACTACATAATAAACATAAATGTTTAGTTTCTTATAAGAATTCTATATTATAATGAAAGATATTTTTGAATCAAATATTTATTGTTTTTATCTTAAACAAAAGCCATTACAAAAATATATTAAATTTGTCTATAGATTTATAGCTAATATCATTGTAAATTCTATATTTACTTATTTTAAACAAATTTTCATTTACATACACAACTATAATGTACCTACTTACTTGTACGGAATAGCAAAGACAGATATTCATATCAGAAAATTAAAAAAAAATATTTTTTAAGTAAAATCACACTTGTCTAAATTGTTCAGACACTTTGTACATAAAATTTAGTTACAACAACTTGTACAAATGTGCTTCATGTGTTCTCCAGAAATTGGTACACTGCAACATGTGCAAAAAAAAAATAGTTTTTTCTATCTTTTTCCAATATTACATAGGCCGCAATACACTTTTCATCCACTCACTATTAGGTGGATGTAGCAGTTGTTCTACTTATGGTTTTATATTTCATATACGGTTGGGATGTGCTGTGGAATTTTTGTAATAGAAATTTAAAATTAAAACCCTATTGGTTGCCATTTTCTATAAAATAAAACATAACATAACACACAAACACAAATAGAAACGGTAACTAAATAGTAATTACATTATGCAAAAGTCCAATACGTATTTAGTCGCTACCGGGTCCTGCAGACCCACACTCACATTTTACGTCCGTAGCACTCATGTGCAGTGCGCTAACAGACTACCGACGTCGTCATTTGTTGTGCTACACTATCGTTAAAAGGTACTTAGAGTGGCAATGTCATATTCGTCGAATTTTAATAGTTATTAAGCAAAATATGAAGGATTAGGTCCGTTGGACCCATTGGCGACTTCTTGAGTATTAAAGCGTCATGATAAGACAAACATTAGTGCCAAGACATGCAATATATTTGGAGCCAGTCACTAAGAAGTTTTACTTTGAACGACTATTTTGACGCCTATAACAACTGAAGAGCAAATAGAACACCCTGTTCTATTTGCTCTTCAGTTGTTATAGGCGTTTGGCGTTGGCGACTCCTTGAGTGTTAAAGCGTCATGATAAGACAAACATAGTGCCAAGACATGCAATACATTTGGAGCCAGTCACTAAGAAGTTTTACTTTGAACGACTATTTTGACGCCTATAACAACTGAAGAGCAAATAGAACACCCTGTTCTATTTGCTCTTCAGTTTTTTTATATAGTTTAGTGCTCTTTAGTAGTTATATATTCTATTTTATAGTTACAGCAGATATACATTATATTCCATCATCTCCAACATTCACTAGCATTCAAAACAGTGAAATCAATCAAATTATTATTAACAACAACATTTCACAAACCGTGAAAATGCCAACAAAATCTGCTGTGTATCATTTTCATAATTGAACCTTTAATAATTCGGTATTGCTTCAATAATTAGGTATATATTTTAATGACAAAAATACTTTTCTCTCTATTATTTTATTTCTTTAGTGTATTGAAAACGTCGTTTGATACACGTAGGCATTTGTTGCTACAGTTCTTGGCTTCGATATTTTTCGAGATATAAGCCATCAAAGTTACAATCTTCGCCATCAGCACAAATTTGATAGCATTTTCGGAAACGAGGCGCTTTAAAAGATTTTCCCTCATACAAAACTTGTTTGTATGGATGCCTGCTATCAATTATTACGGGTTTCATACCCTAATAAAATCAAAGTTGTATTGATCAGTAAATAGATTCTCAAAATTTTTCACAAATAAAGTACTTAATTAATTTACCTATATAAATATCTCTCTCGATAATAGGTAAGTACGTTCACCTTCAAAAATATTTGACATAAATTTCGTTGTTGAACCATTTCAAAAAAGGTTTTATTCAATGGAAACTACAACATTTGCGGAAAATAAAAATAGGGGTGCTTAATTATTTAATCTAAATTTCATGTTGTATGAATGAATAATTTTTTAGACCATAAAACGTTGTCAGTCGGGTCTGTTCTAGAGCAAGACACATTCCACTATAATAATAAAATGCAAAAAAAATACATTTGTTTTTGGTTAGGTAGGTCCCTACTTACATTATAATGAACATTAGAATAATTAAAGATGCTAAACAGACCATCTTTAAACAAAACAATGAAAAATACAAAAAAAAAAAAAAACACGAAATAAAAGTGCCCACACCATACATAAATCTAAATTCTAAAACATCAAACAAAACATTATTACTGAAACACCTACACCATAACATAAACACGCCAAAATAGTCACTGAAACCATATTAAACACACCATCTTTAAACAAAATAAAAATTAGAAAAACTGAAAACGTAGATCACCACGGTCAGTTAAGTTTAAAAAAAGTGCTGGTTACAGTATCTCAACAAGTGATGAAAATTAGAGGCTTGCTGTGACCACAAACCCTGTATCTAATCATCAAGGACCATATATAATAACAGGTGGTATATTTATATCTTTAAATACGTCAATATTACACAAAATATACCCCCAAAACTCCCGCCGCGCCGTTAACGCAAGTTGCAGACCGAAAACTAAGCCAAGCTAATCTAAGCTAAAATAGAAGAACAATCCTTGCACTCCAAAACCTAAGCGAAAGCTCACTCAGTGTTGTTAAGTTCACTTTGAACGGGCAGGCGGGAGGGGCTTAGCTTAGGTCTTGTAGCTGCACATCAGCATGCACAACTTAGGTACTAACCGTCGAACATTTTAGTTAGCTCTCATAACTTGTTTTGCTTAGTTTGCAATCTGCACGCAAGTTTGAAAAACTGCATCAGCTATGCGAGCTTAGCTAATGTAAGTTGGCTTAGTTTTCGGTCTGTAAGCCCGTATTAGGCTAGCAACGCACTGATACTACTTTGATATACGCTAGGCGACTAGCGAAGGGCTCCATTGCCGACTCGTAGTCACACCAGATTATCACACCAGTATGACAAACAGGTTTTTTTTTCTCGTTTGTCACACCACTGATTTTTTCCACCCCATTTATTCTTAACTAGTGCTGTCCTAGTTATACACCGTGTAAATCACCTCATCACGAAGCCGTCAACCAAGCATTCTGAACATGAAGCTAAGTAACTTTACGCAAAAATTATTGCTGGGAAATGACTTTTTTTTGGGGGGTGTAATATCATGTTTTGTGGTAGAACTCAATGTAACGCACTCAAAACATTGTGCTGATGGACGGATTGAATAATACGGGAGTAGTGGAGGTGTTTAAAGTAAAAATCTTCCATTAAAACCTTGTATTTAAAAAAATACTTGTCAAAAAGTTGGAACTTTGACCCCTAATATCTTCGTAACTAGAAGGTTCCCAGGTATGGTGTAAAACAAAAAAAATGATCGCAATAACAGGGAGAACCAGTGCCTTTCGGCTTTGTTAAGAGGTGTTTTACACCCTTTATTATGCACTTAGTTAATTTAAAAACCATAAAATTACGTTTATATTCAATTAATAACCTTCAAACTACGATGGGCACTAAATAAGCAACCTGTCAGTGTGTAGGTAGCCTAACAATTTCCTAGTGTAGTGTAGCTGGGAAGACATGCCGCAGCAAACTCATCATCTGCTTAGCTTTTTTCCCAAACTTTACTTGGGTTGGCTTCTAATCTAACCGGATGCAGCTGAGTATCAATATTTTAAATGAAGCAACTGCCTATCTGACCTCCACAAACCGGTAACTGGGTAATACGATAACCCTTGATAAGACTGGACGTCAGACTTTTGGCTTCTGACTACTTGTAACGACTGTCAAAGATCTACAAATAACAGCCGGGACCAACAGCTTAGCGTGCTTTCCGAGGCACGGTTAAAACTCGGTATGAAATGATGGTCACCTAAGAACCAATCTCGGTAAGCACGGCTTAAATTTGAAGATCGACCCGCTGTTACTATTTAGCATGCAGCTCTTCGCAGTAAACTCTCCAGCAATATTTTCCCCTTGCTTTAGCGTTCAATGTAATAATTTACAAACTTGCTACCTCTAGAGAAGAAAGCTTCACTTTTAAAAATGGTGCATTTTTTCCGGTAACTACTGAACTAACATCGTTTGAGTACACCCATGCCCGCTAAAAGCCTTTCCCCGCTTCCAATTTAAAAACCATGAATTGAAAGCCTTTCAGGTAGTTAAATGGATGGATCCATCACAGAATTTGGTTTTGCAATATCACTATCGGCAAAACATCACAGGCCTCACTATTTAAGTTTCGAAGAGACTTGGCAGGCAGAATAGCTTTCTTATATAGGGTGAACATACCTATTGTTGATACCCCAGCAATTAACTAAACGCTAACCGTTTTAAAAAAGAATAAATACTCTCAGAATGTCGCTTGTAAAGTAAATGAAACGAAGTATTATTTTCCCTTTATTATATTCGCGGGACAGAACTGTCATAAAAAGGCATTATTGCGTCCAAAAAGCTGTGATTATAGAATACGCCTTGGTGGAGTATATCACAGCACCAACAAGAAATTTTACATTTTACTACGGTTAGGTTAGGTTTTATTTCATCTGCATAAGTCCCCTTATATATTGAATTAATTTGGTTATTTATGTTTCCGCATGTTTACATACTTTAATGAGCATAAACTCCTTAAAATTAACGTGTCAATATCTGGTACGCACAAAGTATGAAAGTCCATTTTATGGAAACTCGTTTTGTGGTGCTTAAGCTGCATCTCTTCAAATTAATTACACCATCGCCATGTTAACATATGCAGCATGACCCTAAACAATGAAAATAATATGATTACAGAAGAAAAACCAGAAAAGAAAGAAAGTGAGAGTTCAAAATTAGTTAAAGTGTTCCGACAGTGTTAAGTCTTCTTCTTAAAGTTTCGGTGCTAACTGCCACTTGACGAACTTCTTGGAGCTAAGTGAGCTCATGATATTCAGGGCGGGTACAATATCACCGGAGCAGGTCCCTCCCGTTACTTTAAACGAAGGTAGTCTATGAAGGTAGTCACCCGCTTTAAGTATCGTAGGCACATGGTCACTGAACACCTACGTGATGATGAGGACATGGACAGAGAGCGTAGGGTGCTATCGATCAGAGCAAATATGATAGCTCACAGGTTCAAGCGTTGTGCTGCGAGTGTTAATATAACACAAATATAATACCTCACAGGTTCAAGCGTTGTGCTGCGAGTGTTAATATAACACTCTTTAGAGCGCACTGTACATCGCTTTACACGTGCAGCCTGTGGGCTCATTATACGCAACGATCGTTCAACGCTCTGCGCGTCCAGTACAACAACGCGTTCAGGGCGTTGTTGGGGCTGCCGCGCTCGTGCAGTGCTTCGGGCATGTTCGCGGACGCGCACGTAGATGGCTTTAACGCCGTGCCCCGCAAGCGATACGCCGCCGCCGCAGCGCTCTGCAGGCTGTGCGCCAGCTCCAACTGCATCCTGGCGGTTATAGCGGACACGCGGTACGTCCAACACTGGGTCAGGACCCATATGATGAAATAATGTTATTAAATATGTCTTTTTTTGTATTCTTTCATTTTTGTTACTTACACTAATTGCCTAAGTTTTTCTTACTGTACTAACATTCTATGGATTCCGTAAATCTGAAATAAAACGTTTTTATTTTATTCAATTTATTCATTTTTTTAGTTCTTACCTCAGAAGAAGTTGAAGTACGATATCTTAGCACACTGGTCACAATCAATCAGTCGTCTCTCGCTGTTGTGACTGCCTTTAAGTCTCGTATACTCTCCATTCTGCTGATATTAACTGACCGACTTGGAAACTCGCAATGTTTGTGTCATTTCATTGAAAGTGAAACCATTTACAATAAAAGTTAGAGTGACACTTGAGCTACGCTGAGACATGACTTTTGTTTCATTATTTACTCCGTCATGGCTGTATACCTAGGTAAGTATTTGCCTTTAACGTTTCTGAACAAAACATTTGTATAATCTGTGGTGTGGGCAAACAGCCCGCCATCCGCAAATCAGTTCACGTATTTCGTAATAATATTTGCTGACTTGTGTATATTCATAATTATTAACTCGCAAATGTGATGAAAAACATTGTATGTTTCACGGGCGGTACGGGAATTACGAACCTCGACTCAGAAAGCCCTCAGTCTTCGACTTCGGGCTTCTACTAGAGCCTCGATCGTAATTCCTCACTTACCGCCCTTAATACACAATATACTATTACGCAAAAATTATTGCTGGGAAACGAATTTTTTTTGGGGGGTGTAAAATCATGTTTTGTGGTAGAACTCAAAGTAACACACTCAAAACATTGTGCTGATGGACGGATTGAATAGTACGGATGGAGGTGTTTAAAGTAAAAATCTTACATTAAAAACTTGTATTTAAAAAAATACTTGTCAGAAAGTTGGAAGTTTGACCCCTAATATCTCCGTAACTAGAAGGTTCCATGGTATGCTGTAGAACAAAAAAATGATCGAAATGACAGGGAGAACCAGTGCCTTTCGGCTTCGTTAAGAGGTGTTTTACACGCTTTATATTAAAATTTTATACAAAAAATAAAATTACGGTACGGTAGTTAATTATAAATTTGGTTGTTTAAGCTTGTCAGTATTACCGAACAACGTGGTAGAAACTATCGAAAGAATAGAAAACGAATAGAAAGAATCGAAACTTTCGTACAAAACTATCGAATAAACGTTTGAGATTGTTTGTATGTGTGAAAGCGCGATTATAGGGCGAGGATCAGACGGGTCGCGTTTAAAACACGGGTGGTTCACAATTACCGATTTCCATATATAAGAATAAAAATTAAATTACCTACCCATTTTATTTTTTATTCGGGTCGAGAAGCATTTAGCATAGTTACCTCCTTGAATTTGACGGAGAAAAAAGAGAATTTGGAGGAGCTCGTGGCTAAATAATAACAGCCGCCCGGGTCGATCTTTAAGGTTAAGCCATGCTTTCCGAGGTTGGTCCGTGGATGGGTGACCATAATTACATACCGAGTTTCCTCCGTGCCTCGGAAAGCACGTTAAGCAGTTGGTCCCGGCTGTCATTTGTAGATATTTGACAGTCGTTACGAGTAGTCAGAAGCCAAAAAGTCTGACATCCAGTCTTACCAAGGGGTATCGTATTACCCAGTTACTGGGTTGTGGAGGTCAGATAGGCAGTCGCTTCATTTAAAATACTGGTACTCAGCTGCATCCGGTTAGACTGGAAGCCGACCCCAAGATAGTTTGGGAAAAGGCTAGGCAGATGATGACCTCCTTGAATTTGACGAGGATGCAAAACAAAACTTTGTATAGACTAAAATAAAAGAGAAAGAAGTCAAAAAATAAAAAGCAAAGGAGAATGGGCGCCTTTGTATGGACTTCGCCTCCAGAAGCTTTTCGCTGTATCAAATTGTGGTACAGTCACAAGCAAATATATCTCATAAATTGTCACATTTTCTAACATACCTTTACTGATTAAAATTATTTTTAAAACTAGATAACTAAAACTAAAATAACAACAAATAATATAAAAGGGCGTATAAAAACTCCTCCTCACCGCTGTCAACTGGTAACGTGCCCAAGAGACTGGCGGCGTTGCCACGTTGTATGACAATACTTAGCCTCTGGATTTTTTTTCTTATTTTTTGTTTTATAATTATATATATATATATATATATATAAAATGTATTATTAATAATTAGACATTGTTTATATTCATTATAAATCGATTTCAATAAGAATCACAATAACAGAGGAAATATGCTGCATTGCAATTGTTTACATAACTTTCGAAACTGTACTGCAAACATGTTTTTAAAATATCCTTCGGTACATAATTATGTAACTAAAAGTTAATATATATTTATGGTAATCTATTGATAATGAATATTTGACAAAATATGTGTAGTTAATTTTGACACAATTTAACGTTGACATAATTATTTGACACAGTTAGCATACTTATTTTTGCGATTTAATGTTGCAACACGAATTTTAAGAGAGTTTCTATGTTATTGCTCGTGACTGTACATGCCTTTTGAAAGGCAACGCCGAGCTCGCCCCTTGTGGACTCGAATGATCATTTCGCACATTTGTACTAACGTCAAGTATAGTTCAGATGGTTTTATTTTATTGTATGACACCAATAGTCAGATGTGTGCAGGGATTTTATTTTGGTTTACCTGGATGAGATGCTCATTAGTTCCGACTTTGAGCAACTTAAGCTAAGCTGTCTGAACGCTAACGGCTTGAGCGTCCTTTGAAAGCGCCACACAATGTAACGTAATCCGTCAAACGCGCAATCAAATCCCCAATTCGGTACAAAACTCAACTGCATGTTTCGATCATTGCTTGATAAACATTATTTTTGTAAACTTTGTACAGTAACTATTTACTCATGTATGTGTTTCTGTGGTCTTTCATTTTAAGAATAATTTATAGCATATAGCGGAATACATAATAATAATATATTCAGTTACATGAAGAATGTCAAAAATTAACAAATAAGTTTTTTTTATTAAGTGAAAACTTGGGAAAACGAAGTTGTGAAAACAGTGTTGTGCACTTTGTTAATGAGTAAAAAATGTTAAAGTCGCGTCAGGTCTGGCGTCAGGACACGTGACCGTTAGGTCACGTATGTTGCGAAGGAATTTGAACTTTATGATATCTGTCTTTTTGAGTTAGGTTTTCCAAAACTGGAAATTATCTTATGCATAAACAAAACCTTCGGTTTCTCCAAAGAGGTAAAATTCGTAAGACGGGTTGTAATAGTTCTGAAGTGTTAAATTTTTAATGTAATATAAATTGTTATGTTTGTGTACGATAGCGCAATAAATGAATATTGTATTTTACCACATAAATAATAGTACTTTATACCGATATTGAAGCAATTCGTGCAAAATTATTCCCTAACCATTCCAAAATGTCAAAAATGCACAACGTTCACGTTTTCAAGTTTTCACTTCTGCCGGCACTCCCGGAGTGCAACCCGACTTTTGTTTTTCTTAACTTTGCCCTACACTAGGAAATACACCTACACAGGAGAAATCCTGATGTTACTTGACGGCTCAATACATACATCCATATATAAACCCACGCCTTTTTACCATGGTGGTAGGCAGAAACCACAGAGGGCCACCTGCTACTATCTTTCCTTACTCCTTTTTCCTCGTCTACGTTCATACATCTGATCATACACGTACGCCTTTCTGAAGCACCTCACCAAGAACCAATCACCGTTGACACTCAGATCTGCCTTGTAAACAACTTTTGTTAGTCGCCTTTCACTCATCCTCTACACACGACCAAACCATCGAAGGCTTAGATGGTTTCTTTTCAATTTTTGTCACTACATCTTCTTTGAAACCGCAACGTACCCTTAAACTCTCATTCCTCACATTATCATTTAGAGTTATACCGCACATGGTTCACAAGGAACCCATTTCCATAGAAAAAAATACTTTCATGACTCGTTTGCCTTTACCTTTCACCCAACATTCACTTCCATACATAAGTGTAGGTGCGCACATAATTATGTGCGATTGTCACAATTGTGAACAGCCAGACGAGCTTTATTTGAAATCGACTCGCATGTATAGCGCCATTGACATTTTTCCCGCAATTACTCTCTTTTTCATCCATAAATCTTACAAACAACAAACTTCCCAAATATACAAACTTGCTCCACTTTCTCATAATTTATTTTCACATCACACATACAGACAGATCTAACTTGGACAGACGGAGCGACTAAGTAACTTCTTCTGCCTCCCAAACTCGGCTTTTGGGGGTCGTACGGAAGGGATTTGTGCTTTCTCAGGATGAGATGGAGTAGGTAAAGTTTCCTTACAGACAGAAGGTCAGAGGTTAGGTAAAGGCTTTGGGTTGGGAATCGATAGGGTTTAAAGAGACCTTAAGCAGAGATCGCTGCGCTCTCTCGAGTTCTAAAAATTTTATTTTCGTAGCGACACCCCAGCATGGCAAACAGTATGTTAGGATCGATTGGGCCAATGATATGTATACCTTCTACAGAAGATTCTTTGAAGCAACGTGCCGCAATGTTTTAAAAGTCCATATTAATTTCCTAACCCTTTTCATAAGCAGTTCAGTATGCATGTGCCAGGACAGGCGCTGGTCAGTCATGATGCCCAGGTATTTCGTATACTGCAACATGTCAATATGTGTACAAGAGCATCCAGGAGTTGGGGGGTTGTCACAGCAGTGGATCTTAATTTGGAAATCGGGTTGAGGTTGTGTTTGAATACTTGGTGAAGCATATGTAGTTAGATTTGGTGGCATTTAGTGTGAGGAGGTTACGATTGAGCCAATCTACAATTTTTGACAAGCCATTTTCTGCTGACTTTCCTACCTTTACCCAAGTTTTATCAGCAAAGACTATGGCAGTGTCATCCGCGTATGAGAAAATGCGGCCCCCATCAATATGCATATTGCATAGAATAGAATAGAATAATACTTTATTGTACGCCAAAAATCAAACATAACGGGTTTACAAATTTTACAAAGTTATGGTTACAACGGCGGTCTTATCGCTTATAGCGATATCTTCCAGACAACCTTTGGATGGACATTACGGAATTAAAAATTAAAAGGGGGTAGTCAGTGGTGTACTCTACACAAAAATGTTAAACAAAACAACAACATAACAATTAAACAAAATAACAAAGTAAAGTTCCTCTGAAACTCCGTGACTGCAAACTAGCTGTGACTGATTGGCTTAAGAATAAATCCTACGACGACATTGAGTCGTTGGTATCATCGCTTACATAAACTAGCAAATTAGAGCTGCTTAATGATATCGTTAGTGGAGGGAGCTACGCTTAGCTTCTTACGATCCCAAGACATTGTCGAACATCTGAAAGCTAAATGAGCTTAACTCATACGTACAATACACACTCACACCCACACACACACAAACGCACACTAACTCAAAAATCCACTCCCATACACCACACATGCGCGCCCCTTTACGCCTTAATGTTTCGTTTTGTAATATTTTATTTTCTTTTTATATTTTTCAACTGTATGCAGTTGTTTAATATTACCCTGTTTAATGTTAAGTGGAAGAGCGGAGACACCTAACACAAGCATCTCCTTACTTAAAAGGTGATCTCCAAATCATGTTTGTTTAAGAACCATGTAATTGAAAAATATTTTTTTTTTTTTTTTACATTGATTTTCAAACCCATTTACATGATATAGCTTTCTTGCCAGTGGGTAAATTACATAAGACCCAAATATTATTTTTCATTAATGAGTTATACTCCTCCTCCATGGCTTTCTTCCAATGGCTGGATTCTGAGCAAGACATGGCTTCTTCTACAGTTATGGGATCTTGACTTAGAGCCCAACATGCATGATTTACTTCTTCATCATCATGGTGTTGCCTTATGCGAGGCCTCAAATTTATAAATCGGTTTGGAGAGTCCAATGAGCAATTAGTGCTAGGTTCGTAAGTTGTATCCTGATCAACTACATCCACTGTAGAGTCGAAACTCTCGTCTGAGTTAGATGTAGAGCCAATTTCAACAATCTGGTCATTGTGAACACGAGTGGAGTTTTCTTCACTAATTGGAATCTGTATGGTTTCAGTTAAAGTTTTCAGTTAAGTGATAAGAATGAAAATTTAAGCTCAAATATAAATAATAATGATACATTACAGATACTAGTATCATTATTATTTATATTTGAGCTTAAACTTTCATTCTTATCACGGGGGCAGTCTTCAATAAATGTGACATTTCTACTTTTAGTAATCTTCTTTGTAATTTGGGGTGGGTTCAATAATCCCTTTGGTATTTTCACAGTATCCAAGAAAAATCATTTCTGTGGATTTTGAATCCCACTTTGATCGTTTTTCTTTCGGCACGTGAACCATAGCTTTACAGCCAAATATTCTTAAATGAGAAATGTTTGGTTTTATACCTGTCAATTTCTACAGTGGTGTCACGTAGTCAAGAACTCGAGTCGGTGAACGATTAATAATATGAGCAGCTGTCTCCACTGCCTCTGCCCAATACTGTTTAGAAAGTCCAGCATCAAACAACATGCATCTGGCACGCTCCACGAGAGTGCGATTCATTCGCTCGGCAAGTCCATTTTGCTCCGGCGTGTATGGTGCAGTGTCTGATGTTTGATACCTGTACCTGCCAAAAATTTAGACATTTGGTTATTAATATATTCTAAGCCATTGTTGGTGCGTAGAATTTTTATTTTACAGTCCAATTGATTTTCCATCTCGTTCTTGTAAAGGACACGGGCGAGACTACATGTATTTTGGGACCCACTCTTAGAGGTAGCGTTCACTATAGCAACTTATACATAGTTATAAAACGATTAAAGACTATCAGAAAAGTAAATGGAAAGTAAGACTGAAAAGTTGGGAGAAAAGAGATATACGTCTATTTACAAGATAACCTAAAAATCTTACGACTAAGGTTTTTAACAGTGGAATGTCTCCGTAATTAAGATTAATCAAAATATAATAATACATAAGACGACTCATAAAGGAAGATTCGAACTACTGTATTTCCCTCGCAGTTTTAGTTCTGACTTTACGTGTTTTGCTTCTTGTCATAAGCCAAAACCAGAATTTTTACTTCATTGCCTGTACCTAATTGATGAATCATAAAACTGCTAGACTGCAGCTAGAGACTAAACTGATTACCAACCCTGTAATTAGTTCAATCACTATTAAAACTATGTCGTTACGATTTTGATCTATAAGCGAATTATAGTCAAGTAAAACGATTCTTATTACGCTCAGACAAGATAATATTGTTTTACATAAATTATAACGTGTTTGCTTGATGTATACGTTTTCATAAATGCAGCATTTCTACGGTATATTGGTAACATGCTTTTCAGAACTTATCTTTGCTTTTTGAATATTATGTTAAACGTCTATCTTCTGCACTTGCCTAACTATGTGAAAGAGAGTTTAAACAATTTTACTTTATTTTTACTGCTAATTCTAATGTTATCTTATTGTTATCTGACAAAAGATGCTTCTATACTTGCTCAAACTTATTTACAGACTTATTTAATATTACTGCTTCGATTGTACACCAACGATTATGTCTGATAAATTAATAATATACTATCAAAATTGTAGGGGGCTTCGCACTAAACTGAGTGTTCTATTTATGAATATTTTATCAAACTGCTACGATATCATAATACTCACGGAGACTTGGTTAACCCCTGAAATATTTGATTCTGAGTTCATTGATCAGCGGTATTCCGTGCATAGATGTGATCGGGATCGCAAGGCTACTCAAAGGAAAGATGGCGGTGGCACCCTTATAGCGATACTAAAGGGACTGGGATCTGTTGGGAAATATTAATAATGGTTTGTGGGAATATTGAGCCCACCGTCTTATTAAACCATTGCATTGAGCATATTATTCTGCGTATCCCGAGTGCGACGAGAGGAAAGTACGACATCATATGTTCAGCATACATTCCACCAAAAACACCCGAAAGTGTTTATGTTTCATATTTGGATCTTTTGCAAGCGGTTGTTGAGAGTGAAAGTGTTGAGAATTTCTATCTGTTTGGTGATTACAATCTCCCCGACATTGATTGGCTAGCCACCGGACGTTCATGTTTTACCATACAAGATTTAAATAGCTGCAACACTCCAATTTGTAGACATTTGAGCATCTTTATGTCCATTTTTAATGCCTACCAGTATAATAATATAAAAAATTCGACCGGAAAGATTTTGGATTTGGTTATCAGTAATAGTGAGTGTTCTGTTATAGCGCCCACTGATATACTATTACCCCCAGACTCTTATCACCCACCCTTATGTATATTGGTTTCTTTCAATTCAGGTAACCGAGCCATGACACGTAAATTTACACAGAGGTACAATTACCGTAAGGCGAATTACGAAGAAATTAACGGTGATTTGGACAAAGTTAACTGGGACGAATTATTGCAAGGGCAATCTCCAGAAGATGCAGTAAATACATTTTATGAAGTTATTTTCAGAGCTATTAAAGCTCATGTCCCCATAACATCGGTCAAGTCTTCTAAGTATCCGGTCTGGTTTTCTCCATCTTTGATACATATATTTAAAAATAAAACAAAGGCGTGGTGTAAATGGAAGACGTATCAAAATTTATCGGATTATGAACAATTTTCACTATATAGGTCGAGATTTTATTCTGAATCTAAGATTTGTTATTGCCGATACATGAAGTCAGTTGAGGATAGCATAAAAGTCAACACTAAATATTTCTGGACTTTTATATCTAACCGTAAATCCATATCTTCCATTCCTTCGACTATGCATTACGAGGGACAGGCGTCCAATAATCCAGAAGAAATCTGTAATCTCTTTTTAAACTTCTTCCATTCTGTTTATGAGCCTTCCACTCTCAACAATGTGCAGCAGGAGACTTTCGACGATGCTAAGAATAGTCGTCTCGTCAGTAATCTTGTTATCAGTATTGAACATGTACACAGTGCTTTGAAATCCGTAGATTGTTCTAAAGGCCCAGGGCCTGACGGTGTCCCGCCACTCTTCCTTAAAAATACCGCTGACACTTTGAGTCTCCCACTATTTATTATTTATAATAGATGTTTGAGCCAAGGAACTTTCCCGGAAGTATGGAAACGTGCCAATATCACCCCTGTCCATAAGTCTGGTGCTAAAAACGAAATTCAGAACTACCGTCCTATTTCCATTCTGTCGGCCTTGTCAAAGCTGTTCGAAAGGCTGGTCCACAATCAGCTATATCCGATTATTCATGATCAGATTATTAAGCAACAGCATGGGTTCGTGAAGAAAAGATCTACAACAACTAATTTGATTGAATATACTGATTATTTATTCAATAATTTGGACACACGGGTACAGGTGGACTCTATTTACACTGACTTCCGTAAAGCTTTTGACAAGGTCGATCATAATTTACTTTTAGGCAAAATAGCGTTTAATGGCATTCGTGGGGATTTGTTCCGTTGGTTTACTTCCTATGTTACAAATAGAACGCAAAAAGTGGTAGTTAATGGTTTCCAATCTAAATCCATAACTGTTTCATCGGGGGTGCCTCAAGGCTCGATACTGGGCCCTTTGTTATTTATTATATTTGTCAATGATATTGACATGTGCTTCCTTAACTCCAAATTCTTACTATACGCAGATGACCTTAAAGTTTATAGACCCATCAAAACTATTCTTGACTGTCAACTGCTTCAACAAGACCTCAATCGTCTTACAGATTATTGCATTAAAAATAAACTCCAACTCAGTATTTCTAAATGCTGTTGTATTAGCTTCACTAAAAATAAAAATGTATTTAAATACCCCTATGCAATAAACAGCGAAACTCTTGCAAGAGAGAGTATGATTCGCGACCTGGGAATATTACTTGACGATAAACTGCACTTAGACGCACATGTTAATAAAATTGTAAATAATGCTTATCGTATGTATGGCTTTGTGATGAGATCAGCCACAGAATTTAAGCACCCTAGTACATATTTATATCTTTATCGATCACTAGTTAGGTCTCAATTAGAATATGCAGTTCCTGTGTGGAACCCCTACTACAATAAATATATTGAGAGTATAGAAAGCATTCAACGTAAGTTTCTGAAGTCTATGCATTATCGCTGCTTAAAAAGTTATTATCTCTCTTATAGTGAGTTACTTAAAAAATATAATCTGCTTTCTTTGAGTTCAAGGCGTACGTTTCTTGAAACAACATTTTTGTATGACTTATGCAACAACTCGTATGATTGTTTAGACATTTGCAACAAGTTGTGTTATATAGTTCCCAGAACATGCCAGGGACGTGAGGTGCGCGCACGACCTGTATTCGCCACTACTTCCTGTCGCACAAATGCCGGCTTGCGTGCACCTCTTCGTCGCCTTACGAGCAATTTTAATAAGAATTTCTGCAGTTTGGATCTGTTTGCTTTGCCGCATGGAAAGTTTAGACTCATGTTACTTAACATTTTGAAAAATTAATGTGATACTAATGTTCCACTTATTAACTGCATTACTTGATTATACTATATTCCTCTTTTTTATTGTTTAAAGCGTTATACGTTAGTCTAAAATTTACCAAATTGTCTCATTGTGTATCTGTGGAGAACGTGGTTGATTTCACATTTGTATCATTTCTGTATCCTAACTTTTTGTTATTCTTAATGTGTAATTGTTTGTTTTCCCCAATAAATAAAATAAAATAAAATAACAGCCAGAGCTGACTAGCTATGTACAGCTATTGAAAAGCAGGGTTTGTTGAATAAAAAAAGTATGAGTAATAAATCTTATTTTTTGGTATTTTTACATAGTTTTTATTTTATGCAACACAGACGTTACGATGGCCAAGTTGCTGTCGGGTTTCATTTTCAGGGTCGCAACTTATCAGCCCCCAGCATGAGTGACAAAGGCAGTCGTCTCCTGTTATCTGGAATTAATTAATTATGTTAAAATAAATAAATTTACCTATAATGTAATAAACATAAAGAGTTCCATAAGTAACAAAAGAAAAACAGAAATGTCTAAAGATAATATAGAGGTCGAAGACCTCTGATACCTGTGGAGGGGTATCTAAATATTAGGTATAAATATTTCATGAAAAAATGCGACAGCCACCCATCTTCTATTTTGATGACTGAAAGATCTCAGTAATACAAAAAAATAAAATAAAATACACTACTGCTACCTCGGCCAGTCTTTTACTGCATACTGTTTTAGTCCGATAAAGTATAGGGCAACAGTAAGAATGAGCCTAATATAAGATTACAACAGTATGTATTTATACATATAAAAGCTAAACGAATCTCAGTTTGTTGTTCAGATAGATATCTTAAATAAGTTCTTAACTTATGATATAAATACATGTTTTTTTACAAATATACTTACATCACGTGGATACACCCATCTCTGAACTTTTTCAAAGCCCTGAGCACCTCCATCAAAGAGACGACACCTTTGTAAGAGCGTAAGTCGTAAGAGAAGAAGAAATTAACGCAACGCATGTTTGTGGTTAAAATCAAAGTCCAAATCAAAAACAACTCATTGTCCAATATCCAGAGAAGAATGCGGTAGGTAGTGTATGACAGGGTGCATTATCTTCAGTTCAAGATGTAAAGGCCAAGTCGTCGAGAATCTACAAAATCGCAATGATAAACATAAAATCCCAGACAAAAATACAAACATAACGATGGACTAGATCATCACAGATCTGACAATGACAGTAGTGACGGGACTCAATCGATCATCATTGATACCGTTCCTTTATAAGAAATACTATAAAATCACCATTGTTCCATTTTTATTAAATGCTTTTGCATTGTTAATTGGCGTTTTAATATCAGGTTTGCATGTTATTTTTTATGAATTTTTGACATAATAGAATGTATAAAAACTAAGAGAAAGAGCCATTTGTAGTAAGAAAACCCTTGAGCAAAAACACATGTCATTGGATTGGAACGTAATCGGAAAAAAGTTGCGTTTTGTAATTGCACGATTACTTAATTTTAGTAAATTGAAAATATTTATAACTTTTGATTCCCGAGTCCTAAAAATTCAATATTTTAAAAATAAATATCTCATAAAACTGTAGTTATAATTATTTTATATTTACACTGGAACGGAGTTTAGTTAATTTTTAGATTCTTTGGGTCCATTTTCGCCAGCCTCCTTTCAAAAACTTCTTTAATATTCATCTTATTTTTCAGAAAATAGACAGACACTTTTCTTGAATAATCATCTATAAAAGTGATGAAATATCTGGCTCCACCCATAGATGTTGTCTCCATGGGGCCACACAAGTCTGAATGTATCAGTTCTAATGGTGCAGTAGCCCTTGAGCCTATATTCTTAAAAGGAGTCCTAGTCTGTTTACCCTTCAAACATGGAATGCAATTATTATTACTGTCATTAGTATTTAATAATTTTACACCTTCAGTACATGATGGCAATTTATTAATATCATTGTAATTAAGGTGTCCCATTCTACGGTGCCACACATCTATGCTCTGGCCATCTGAAGTAGATATAAATGCATTTCCTTTGATGGTTTTTAATTTGTACATATTATTAATCAGCCTTGCCGTTGCTACCATTTGTTTCTCTCTATTATATATTTTACAGCCCTTTTTATTAAATATTACTTGACAGCCATTCTTTACCAACTGACTGACAGACAACAAGTTGATGCTTAATTGCGGAATATACAAAATATCTCTCACCTGTATGTGATTTACTTTACCATCTTCACCAATTAAATCCAGGTTAACATTACCCATTTTCTCCACGGTAACTGATGTATTGTTGGCAACTTTTATAACTTGTATCGGAGAAGCCCGGACATCATACATACAGTTAGGTATATTAGTCATGTGTAAAGATGCTTCTGAATCCACGTACCATTCCACACTGTTGATATTTTCATGAGCTGCTGAAAAAACTGCTGCATAACCTTTATTATCATTTTTCTTTTTATTGTAACAGAACTTGCTCATGTGACCATACTTATTGCAGTTGTAGCAACGGGGGCCTGATGGCTTATTGAGCTGATTATTTTTAGAATTTTGATGGAGGGTAGATTTGTGCTTTGTGTAAAGAACAGAGACATTTGACTCTTTAACCTCTTGCAATAGTTTAGTTTTTATTGAATCTGTACTTATCTTCACACCAGAGCTTTCCAGTCCCATGATCATTGGTTTGTATTGTTCCGGCAAACCTGCCAACATCAAGGTACCCAACCATTCATCTACGTTAAATCCTACATTTCTCTGTTTGTGGGCAGTGGTTACAATTTTATTGACATATTCTTCTATATTTGAACATCCGTCTAATGTGGTATTAACCAAATCTCGGAGTAACCCAACTTTTCTTGTTAAACCTGAATCTTCAAAGGCGTTTCGTAAATTTTGCCATACCTCCTTAGAAGTCTGTAAATCTTGAACGTGTATATAGTTCACTGGGTCCACAAGCAGAATTATTTTCGATTTTGCTTTCAATTCTAGCTTCGGATTTACCGTTACACCATCGGTAGGTTCAACGCAGTCCCACAACTCTTCATGTTGTAAAAATGTCTGTACTGCGAATTTCCATGTACAGTAATTCTCTCTTCCCTTTAATTTTTCTATTTCAACGTTGTTCATAGCCATTTTACTTCGGAGCAAATTCAAAAAATTGCTTTGTAACGGTGGCTACCTAAAAATCAGAGAAATAACTCGCGGAACTAGATAACTTTATACTAGCGGTGTTTCACTATTTATGACTTTTAACGGGTCATAGGCCCATAACCTATTGTATTAAAACAGAAAGATAAAGTAATAACTAGTTTAATTAACGATTACAACAAGAGAACAAATTTAAAAGAGTGACAATGCAGAAAAGTTAACAGCTGACAGATAAGTCATCGTTTAGAAACGCGCTACTATAAGACCGCGCGGATCGTTCAGTAATAACGAGGTTAGGTTTATGTTCAAGGGAGGATATTGGAATATGAACATAAACCTAACCTCGTTATTACTGAACGATTCGCGCGGTCTTATAGTAGCGCGTTTGCTCAACTTCAGCGATATTAAAACGAAATAATATTTTTTGATATTTTCGATGCTCATCAATAACAGCAATTCGAAGATACATCTGTTTTATATCAGCTGTAACTGAAATAGGAAATAAACGAAAATTTTAAAGTAATAAAAATACATATATCAGCCTGTAAATTCGGCCCTGTGTTTAACAAGTCATTCAATGAAACGCCATTATGAGACTTAGCGCTCGCGTCAAGGACGACGCGAACCTTAGTAGTTTGGGTTTGGGGCACCAGGGTGGTGCGGTATGTAATAACCTATAGTTTGATCAACAGAACTAGGTGTGATTTCAGTTAAATAATTCTGATCAATATTTTCCTCGATTATTTCATTATAACTAGCGCGCAAAGCAGGGTCGCGAAGCTCAGTTTTTTTTTTTTAATTAATGAGACGTCGATAAGCGACAGCATAAGAATTTCCAAGTGAATCTGGATTTTTACAGAATGGTAACGCAGTCCAGTATCTACCACTGGAGTCACGTGACACAGTAGAAGCGTACAGTTGTTCACACTCCAGTTCAGCAGGGCTCATAAAAGATTTTGAAGGTATTTCTTCGATGTTACAAAATGTATGTAAGGATTTGTCTAACGACATAAAACAATGAGAATCATCTAGATAGTGCGGTCTAATATTTTAACTTGCGATTTTATAAACAAAACGAAATCCGTATAAGTAGGAATTTCCTCATCTCTCTGCATCTCGAATAAATGTATGGTAATGGGGTCTAACTTCTTTACCGCTAAATTAAAAAGAATGAAATCTTTTAAGTCTTTAATTTGTAATTGTTCTAAAGCAGAAACGGACGCGTGAAAACTTTCAATAAAACTACTTAAAGATGCGAAATTATTAATTAGCGCAAATGCGTAATGCGTGCGAAATATGTAATGTGAGCCTAGTGCTCGTCTATCTTGATACTTTTGATCTAAACTGTTCCAAATAGCGGTATAATTATCACCTGACGGAATAATTCCGACGGTAATTTGCAATGCGGTTCCTTTTAGATTACCTATCAAATACTGCACGCGTTGAGAATCGGTAAGGTTTAAATTACTATGTATGTTAGATTTAAATGACTCATAAAAAACAGGCCAGTTTTCAATCCTACCATCAAAAAACGGAATATGAATCGGTGGCAGGTAGATCGCACCTTATATTGTTTTTCGTTGTCCTGAGATATTGAGTCATCTAATGAACTTGATGACTTCGCTGCGACCAACGATCTCACTCTTTGTACGTGGGTGTAAGGGTCAATTCACACGTACCACAACTACACCACAGCCACAACGACGCCATGTGGTCGGGCGTATATTTTGTATTGAAAATGAATATTACAATTCACACGTAACCACAGCTTGAACACATTTTGTCGCTGCGACGTGGTGTGGTTGTGGTACGTGTGAATTGACCCTAAACGCCATCGAATGATATTTGACTATTTTAATCTATTTTATGATCAGGGATTTATCTGTAATGAATATGAATTTATTTTATCTAAGTTAGCACTAAATTCCTGACGAGTGACTGAAATTATTTCCGTGTCTGCCATGAACGTACACATGAACGTCATCATCATGAACGGATATTATGTCTCCTATACAATATTCGTTATAATCCTGCATATCCCAGCTACCTACGCGACCGTTTTTCTTTTACCCGTCCTCTTGATGCTCTGTGTAGATCCCACCTCAGGCATCATCTTAATTTCCCATCTCATAAAACTGAATTCTATTCCTACTCCTTCTCCGTTCATGCAGTACGTCTATGGAACTCACTTCCGTCTAATATTCGAGAATCTAAAACTTTATTTATCTTCAAAAAGCAAGTCAAAGAACATTACCTTTCCTCTATACTGTAATATTCTGATATATATATTATAGGTATTATATGGTTATTTTAGTAGGTTATTATAGGTTCATACGTCTACTTTTAATTTTTATATGTGTATTTATTTGTATGTATGTTTATTTTATATAGGTTTTAAGTTTGATTTAAGCTCTAATTTAATTTTTTCCTGTTCTATCTTTTCTATACACTGTGTCTACATTTCTTATCCAACTTTCCTCTCGCAGGTCTGCTGGAAGAAATTTCTTTTGAAATAAGCAGTACCTTTGTGCTCTTGTATCTTAATGTATTGTCCTGTTAAGTGTTATGTGTGTACATAAATAAATAAATAAATAAACGTTTCCGACGAACGAAGTTTAATACTAGTCGTATTTATTTTCTTTGATGTTTCATATAACGATGTTAAACGCTTGAGCGTTTAACATGGTTATATGAAAGATTGCTTTATTTTTAGCTTGAAGTTATTTAACCTTCATTTTAAGTTCTTCCATAATGGAATATTTCTAGAGCAGAAGTACAGCGGATAAATTAATTTGGTTATAGCGGGTAGACTTAGAATAATTAGGAAGGTGGGTATAATTATGGAATGCGGTCGAGTAACGTTATAGGCAAGTTTGCCGAACTAACTCGCGATAATTAGCAGTTTTAATATTTACCTACGCTATTTTAATGCAGCAGGAGAAATATTAAGTTGGTACAATGGTTCTCAATGAATATATTATGTACCTAGCGGGGAGAACGAACGTTAGTACACGTTCACTAAAGCGGTTTTACGATTTTTAGCGGTTTTGCGGTTTTTTGAAGGTATTTGACCTAAATCCTAGGTATGAGACCTATTAGTGCTGATTCTTTGAATCCGACTCGAATGGACCAAAAAATGCTTGTGAAAAGCACAAGCTTAAGCGGGAGCGGCTTTTGAAGGACCAATTAGCGTTGTGTAATTTTGAGAGAAACAATCTATATGAGATAGGTTGTTAACGACACGCAGGTTATTTAGGGAAAAAGGACTTACTTGGAAGCTGGTAGGTGATCGTTTGCAACGATGGCTGACTGGAGTGCGCGAGTTGATGTCCAGCCCGTGATCCGGTGACTTCTCCCTTCTTCCCTTATATCCCCTTGTGCCGGCCGACACGTTTAAAACCCAAAAAGGTTGCGGGCGCGGGCAGTGGTTACACGTTTAAAACCCAAAAAAACGTTGCGGGCGCTGGCGGTGGTTTCAGATGACGGTTATAAGAACAGTGAAGTTTTAACTAATTTTCGTTTCTGCCAAATCATCGACGGACGCGAGCTTGATTGGTGCTCGTGCGGTGGTGCTCCTTCTCTTTCTGTCACATGGGAGTGTAGTAGAAGAGAGGGAGAAGGGTAGAACTGTATAGCGTGTCGACAACTTGACAAAAAATATTTGTTCGGATATACTATAGAAACTTGCGTAAGCAACCGTCCTCTTGAGATGCAAAATCATTCAGTGTATGCCCCATTTATACTAACGCAACCACTAAGAATTATGTTTAAGGATTACAGTACTCACAGCCTGCAGGCCCCTGTCCACACCATACATGGATAGAGTCGACCATAGTTATGCCAAACAGAAGCCACTTCGAGCCCAAAAACGACACTTAAAACTAAGAATCTCTATCACTCATATTTTAAAAGCCTACCCAAATGCATTTTTGAAGTAAGTCGACCGTTCTTGCCATGACAACAGTTGAAAAAATCCACCAAATCGTATTCCTAGAATTTCTTGCCTGCAATTGGCGTATCTTCGAATAAGATGCCTCCTCACACTAGCTATCTTTGTCAAACCCAACATTGCATTCTGCACTGCACTAACAGTGGTTCCACTAATACTGGTATTCTTAGTCATGAACTGAACTTAAGTCGAACTAACCACGCTTTCATTCCGCCCTGTTTGTCAATAAACGTGATGACATATAAACGCCTACTTTGCATCTGTCAAATCTGAAGTACTGGAAAACTATTAATTATATATGTCGTAGTGAGGGGTGATTTATTCCGTTAGTCTCGGTCACCATGTGGGCAGAACATGGGTTTCGTGCTATGAGAACACACACTACACACGGAACACTGCTATTATCGAACTAACAAATTACTTGAAATTGCAATCTAACACAGTAACACTAGGCACCATGAATCGGAGTACAGTTTCGGGACGTCTTGACTCCGCCGCTGTCAGACGAACCTCCTGAACACAAGAAACATCACGACTGTGTAAAAGCGCGCTTAGGTGGGGGTAGACTGGTAAGTAGGTCGCGTGATGACACCTTTGGCGCGCCTTCGATCCATCCTCTGTCCGTACTAATGACCGGATCCGATATATACATGTTTAACATTGATTTTAAAGTAACATATGATATCTTGAAAATCACTAGCATCCACACTTGGATTCCCAGTGTCATGGAAACTAGTCACCTTTCTCACAAGAGAAATACACAGGTAGTAAGTATACGCTATTCAATAGCATCGTACCGGTAAGATTTCTTAGGCTACATTACCAATATGCAAAATCAGAGCTATAGTAAAGGTTAAAGTAAAGGTATTTAGTGTGAAAAATGTGTCGAGGGCATATTTGTAGGGTGTACCTAAGTAAAATAAGGGTGTGTGGCAAATGACTGAGTTAAGGTGATTGGAGACCATGTGAATAAAATAACATAATCCTGCAGACTAGGGACCGAATGAATATAAGTACTTTTGTTCTAACTCGTCCCGTATGTGTTGACACATAAGTAAAAGTAAGTACATGGTGTTATCAATAAAATTATGTCTCACTATGTGCTGCCGTGCAAGGCGTACAAAATTACAAATAATGTTTACACATTAAGTGGTGCACGTTGTAGTTTTTTGACTATAAAAACTACTGTTATTGCAGCTAATTACATAGTATTAAATCTTTAATAAAATATACAATAAACAAAAACAAATTTAAAACAATACAAAATAAATAAAAATAAAAGTAGTTACAATCTTACTAACTAAAGCTAATAATCAGAGAATAAAAGTATTAAACATAATAAAACAGTTTTCATTTTTCTTCGAAGTATTCATTTATAGAATAATATGCTTTTTGAATTAATAATTTATGGAGGGTTTTTTTAATGTATTGGAGTCTTTTGATGTTTTTATTGACTTAGGAAGTTTGTTAAATATTTTTGGTGCCATTCCTAGGAAAGCTTTTGGAGTAAAGGGCGGTTTGATGGGATTTAGACTTAAGTGCACCTTGGTGGCGTTTAGATGATACGGTTTCGAATTGGTTAGGTTTATTTTTGATAAATATGGCAATTTCATAAATATAAAGGATGGGAGTGTTAATAATTTTAGACTAATAAAAAATGGTTTGCAACTGTCAGTGTTTTGGATCATGCATACTGCTCGAACGCATTTTTTTTTGGGCTTTTAAGATAACGCAGTGTCGTGAAGACGTATGCGTGGTATGCGGTAAGAACGGTGCTGCGATTCGCGACTTTATTAAAATTAAGATAATTTAGATAAGATAATTTATTTATTACAAAAAGTTTACATTTAGGCACAGTAGTATTTTTCTCATACAATGGTATAAATAGTACTTGTAAGTAAAGTATAACTAAAAGATATTCAAAAGTCACAAGTGATGTTAATTCAATTCAGATGTTTGGTAGTTAACTGCCCGATCTAGGTTTATTTAAACCTGTGTTCCGGGCCATCATTTTACATATCATAATTTAATTACGACGAAGTAAATATGTACAAATTGATACGAGAGGATATGACATAATCATACTACAACTTCTAGAAGTTTTTCTGTGTCTGAGTAATTAAGTATCGCTAAATAATCCGACATTAAATAACTACATTTTTTAGAAATTAAACTATAGAAGTTTAGTATCTTGTTAAGTCTATTATAAAGAAAAGGTCCTAAAAACACATCAAATCGATTCGCAAACGCATGTCTAGTTTGAGGTTTTGTGCAAACCAGGTCCTTCCTTCTCCTATCGGAAGAAACTGGGTCAAGGGGAAGTGTAGAGTGCTGGTGTAGTATTATGTGAAGAATACATAATTGGCGTACTGTAAGTACATTACATGCTTTGTAGAGCAGGTGTGTGGGGAATCTAAAAGGACGGAAGGTAGCAACTTTTAGAATCGCTCTTTGAGCACGTTCTAGATGGAGAAGAATTGAAATTCCCGCGCCCCCCCAGGATGTTATACAATAAGTTAGAATAGACTGACACAGCGCTTAATAAATCGGTTTTATTAAATTATAGTCGGCTACATTACGTAAATTCTTAATAACATTTATAAGTTTTCGCACTCTAGTACACAGTAACTCGATATGTTTACGGAAATTAAGATTGGAGTCAATAGTGACACCTAGATATTTCCAGTGGTCAGCTTTATCTAAAGTAGGGCAAGAACATGCAGTGTCAGCGTAAGTGCTACAGTAATGCGCGTAAATGTTTAGGTTAGTAAGCGGTGTGTTAGGATTTCTCATTGTAAATAAAATATATTTTGTTTTTTCAGCATTTAGTGTTAGAAGATTATTCTGGAGCCAATAAGACACAATATTGAAGCCATTCTGAGCATATTCATAGGCCTCAGCTTTTGATTTAGCTGCAAACAACGAAGCTGTATCATCCGCATAAGACATAATAACACCATTATGGAGTGGCAAGCAGCACAGGTCATTAATATAAATTAAAAATAATGTAGGACCTAGAGTACTACCTTGTGGAATTCCAAAACAAGTAATAGAAAGGTCAGAACTTGTATGTGGGCCAATTTTTACACATTGTAGATAATCAGACAGTAGTAGAAGCTGTGCTCCTCTTATTCCAAGTGTTTCAAGCTTCTGCAAAAGGGTAGTGCAAGAAATAGTGTCAAAGGCCTTGGCAAGGTCTAGAAAGGTCCCAACTTTGTGCATTCCAGATTTGTAGAAATGTAATTAGTCCATTTGTTTACAGCTTGGCTTGTTGATTTTTTAGGCCTAAAACCAAGATGATTATCTGAAAGTAGTTTGTTTTCTTCCAGATATT
This sequence comes from Cerastis leucographa, assembly GCA_963082945.1. NCBI lineage: Eukaryota > Metazoa > Arthropoda > Insecta > Lepidoptera > Noctuidae > Cerastis > Cerastis leucographa. The sequence goes on from OY720378.1 coordinate 26,942,083, forward strand.
TTATCAATCTACTGTAAATGATTTTTTCTAAAATTTTTGAAACGCCCTTTAGTTCTGAAATAGTAGTTCACACTCATTTTGTCTCCAGACTTGGAAATAGGTGTGACTACAGACTTTTTTAACAATTTTGAAAATATCCCTTTAGACAAACATAGCTGAAAAATGTGGGTCAGGGGAGGGGCCAGTAGGTGTTTAAATCTCTTAAGTATATTGTTGGGTATATCATCCCACCCAGTTGCGCAGACTTCCTTTAACCCGTTTATTAGTCTAATTACTTCGTTGACATCAGTATCAAGTAAAACAAACGAATTTTATGTGGAAGATGTCCTAGTTGGGTTTTGAGTGAGAGGACGACTAATATTTAAGGATTTTACAGCCAATTTTTTACTAACGTTGACAAAATAGTTGTTTACCATATTTTTGCTTCGGATGGGTTTATTTCTGTTGATAGTAAATCAAGGGGAGGTTCGGAATTTTTTGACCTCAACGTATTAGTTTTTCCACACAAGTTTACTATTTTTTCCCGCTTTCTGTAATTCACGTTTATCGTACTGGTTTTTTCAAAAGATTATTATAGAAATTTCGATATATTTTATAGGTAACAGAAAGTATTACGTTATCAGGTGCAAGTTTGGATTTTAGGTGGAGTTTGTCTCTGTGTCTTATACAACGAACAAGACCGGGTGTGATCCACGATTTAATGCAACTAAACTTTCTAGGGATTGTCTTAGTGAAAGAGTTTTTCCTTATTGCAGATTGTATAGAATTTATGAAATATTGTAAAGAAATATTTGCATCAACGGAAGCATAAATAGGGTTAAAATTAATTCCGCGTAAGTCACTTTCAAAGTTTGTCATATTGACTTTAGTGTAGCTACGCTCGCATTTTTTTCTAGGTGTTTTATTTGCATTATTAGTAAAACAGCTTGATGATCGGTAAGCAAAGAGTTAGTAACCAGTATTTTGTAGTTATGTTTTTTAAGTTTGTGTCAAGTGAGTCCAAAAATCGGTCGATATTATGAGAGGGAGGCCTATAAATAGCCATGACTACTGTATCGGGAATAATTTTTAATGATTAAGCAATTACTATTTTGGGATAGTGGTTCTTCTTTAATAGTTCGCAAATTATTTTTAACATAAACTACTACTCCGTCGTTTTGGTTGGTGTTTCTGTCAGTTTTATATGAATAAAATCCGTTCAGAGACGGTAAGTTGACCGTCTGTTTTAACAGCCAACATTCTGCTAGTACGATAATATCACAGCTTACGTCAAGTCTTTGTAATAACACTTCAAAGCCGTCCATGTTTCGGTTTATGCTGCGAATATTTTGTGTAAGTAAGGTAAGGGTTTTGTCACCAGAACGAAGAAGGTCCTCAACATTACAGATTTTAGATTCAGACTCAGAAAAACTATCTAGATCACTGATTAGCTGATTGGTCATGATAATTAAAAACTAAAAAGAAATACAAATAAACGATGAGCTACGTGTTTGTATGCCTACTAAATAGAATATGATGATGATGATGATAAATTGTGTAGGGCATAGCAATCTTGATTTAGTTCTTTTTATTAAATGCTCAACGTGTTTTTTACATGACATGTGCCGATCTAACCAAAGCCCTAGAAATTTAGTGTTGTCAATTTTAACAATGTTGTTATGTTCGTACTTAACATTTGGATTTATAGAAGTGGTATACTGGTTAAAATGCATGACATGTGTAATTCCGAAATTAATCTTTAGGTTGTTATCGGTTAACCATTTAATAATTAAATTAAACATTTCCTATAAAGATTGTGGTACAGTCATCAGCAAATAGAGTCATGGGGTGTTCTTATAGTTAGGGGTATATCATTTATATAGCATAGGAATTACAATGGACCTAGCACACTGCCCTGGGGCACGCCGAAATTTATAAACCTTTGTTTTGACTGGTTGGTTTTTCCTGTTTTTGTTCTTGGGCATACTTTTGTTATTTTAGTTGTTTGTTTCCTATCGACTAGGTACGACTTAATTAATTCTAGGACATTACCCCTAATTCCAAGCTTATTTAATTTAATGAGTAGAATTCTGTGATCCACAAAATCGAACGCCTTCGTCATGTCCATGAATAACGCTGAAACGGGATTTTCTGGTCCATGTTTGTGATAATTTTATTTATTAGTTCATAGATGGCCATATTAATATTTTTGTGCTTTCTGAAACCATACTGTTCTTTAGTCAGAAGATTGTTTTTTTTTCTAGGAATGAATAATACATACACATTCATTATGGTACTAGTGTATAATGTTGGTGATTACCACTGAGACGCCATTGAGACCCGAGCCGTTTGGTGAGGGTCTTAAGAGAGCCGAGAACGGTAATTACCAATACACACGTGTATCATACGACGTTTTATTATACGCACATAGGTTTTGCGCTTATTCTTAAAATTATCTATTTAAATAAGAAGTTGCATGAAATGAGCAAGCAATAGGAACATTAATTTATATGTTCTATTGAACGCGTTTTTTTTTTAATTAAAACTTTTTTAAGAACAAAGCACCTCACCAATAAAAAAAAAAACTGTAACTCACTAGTAAGTTATAGCAATGAAAAAGTCACAGTTTGATTATGGGTGTCATTCTGTGCCTAATTGCGGTGACCATAGAGCCACTTTATGAGCAAGTGTGTTGAAAAGACTGTTATATTATTATATCACTTTTCCAATTATTTTGGAAAACACTGGTACAAGAGCAATAGGTCTATAATTTTTCATATTTTGTGGATTTTGTGTTGTATTTTAGCATTCATTTAAAGCACATTTACACACACATTTTAGCATTCATTTTTTTACCAAAGGCTATTTACACACTCACATTAGAATCCATGATTCTACCAAAACATACCAACAAATGCATTTTAGCACTCAAACGGCCGAAACACACTAATAATTTTTGGCACTCAAGTGTCGATGAAAACACACCTACACCTACATCTTCATGCTTACGGAACCCTTATAGTAACAATGACAACAATTAAAGTAACTACAAATTTTAATAACATTTTCACCAGCTACATCTATGGCTTTACTTGACATTATTCATGATATCGACGAAAATGTTACTATAAATTGTTACACACGTGATATGTTAGAAGAATGTAGGAAACTGATACCTAACACAAATAGTTTTAAAATTCTGACACTAAACATAAGAAGTTACCAACATAATTTTGACGACTTCTACATAGCTTTCCAACGACTTAATACCGATTTCGATGCTATAATACTGACCGAATGCTGGCTGAGCGATGCAACACTTATGGAACCACTACCAGGGTATCACGAGTCTCCTACTTTTTCGCAACTAAATAAAAATGGAGGTGTAACTGTCCACACCAAAAATGTTTGGAACATAAGTGTGGTAGAATCCGAAGTTGCAGAAGCAGACAGTCTCCTCATGATACTAGATGACAAAATCGCCATTCTAGGAATCTACCGTTCCCCATCATATCAAAATATAGATAATTTTACAACATCTCTGGATACTGTGCTAACGCAATTAAAAAGTATCCAACAATAATAGTAACCGGGGATCTTAACATTGACATTTTAAACACTACAAACAACAAACACATTGAATACCGGTGCCTTTTAGCTTCCCATGGTCTTCTACCTTCGATTACACAGCCTACCAGGGGCCGCTCTTGTCTCGACCACATTTTTATAAAAACTAATAACACATCCGTAGGAATAATTTGCAAATCCTCAATAACGGATCACGATATTACAATGGCAGCCATATCACAAACTAAAGGCCACAAGACATCAAGACCTCGGTTTAAATATAAAATTGACGAAGAAGCAGTTGCAATGGAACTAAGCACAACTGATTGGTCTGAAGTATTAAACTCTAACTGCACGAACTCCTCCCAAAACTCTTCAATGAAAATACTTTCATATTCAATCGCCAAAAACACTCGTAAAGTTAATACAAGTCGTAGCAAATACAACATTAAACCATGGATCACACCAGGCCTTATGAGATGTATAGCTCACCGTGATAAACTTCATCTAACTTTAAGAACTTATCCGAAAGACGAAATGCGACGTCTTATACACACCAGATATAAAAACTCTTGTAACAATTTGTTACATAAGCTCAAAACAGACTACAACAGCCAACTCATAAAGAAATACCAAAACGACCCAAAAAAGCTTTGGACTACAATAAAATCTATATACAGGGTGTTTGGTGCATCGTTTGCCAAATCGAATAGGCCGAAGAGAGAGAGGTCATTGGCTATCTCTTCACGCCCTATAACTCATTCCTTGCCACACCGGTTTTTTTATAACAACTTTTAAATTTAAATTTTGAAAAACTCCAAAATTCAGCATTTTAGGTCAAATTAAAAAATTAAAAGAATGTTTAGACTTAAATTTCGATTTAATTTTGATGTGTACTGTTGTATGATTGTATCAAATTCAAAATTACTTGCTAGTAACAATTACTTTCTTTTTTAATAGCTCGTAAAGTTTTTGTAAAAGAAAAATAAACTTAAAACTCAACTTTAAATGGCATTAAAAAAAAAAAAAACAAAAAGCGATCGGGATCTTCGAACACTTTTAAAAAGTTATCTAGTCTGTCCCCTTTCCAACGGTATGCAATATGCCCAAAAAAAACGTTTAATACCTTTTAATTTTTAACTAAATGTGTAATCGAGACACTAGGCTGATATTCGAAATTACAGTAAGAACAGTAGTTTTAGCATAAATAACATGCCTCAAGTAAGTAGATAGATACTGTTATGTCACTAGTGCGTAGTGTCCTATCTCTTTCTTAAACAGGGTACCAACTTTTTAAGAATTTGAAACTAAAAAATAACATTAATTCAGCAATCACAAATCTTGTTCGAGTTGTCCGCCACTGTTGCGAATGCACGTGCGGCATCTTCGTCTTATCTCGACTGTAGTTGTGCGTAAACGTATTTCTGCTTCGATAGTCACGAAAGCTGCATCAATGCGTTGGACTAAATCATCCCTAGTCTCAACTTCCGTGGCGTTATTTCTTTGGCTCGTTCTTAGACGTAAAGATCTAACAGAGTTAAGTCTAAATAAAAATCGCCATCCCAAAACACCGAAACAGGCTTTCCCTTATTGTAAGCTGAGCTGCTAATTTTCCGTGAAGACATGTCTTTTGTATTCCAACAAGACGGTTGTCCCGCTCACTGGAGTTTAACTGTCAGGGAGTGCCTTAATTATTACTGCCCCTTGCAGTTCCTGGGGCGAATCAAACCTAAGGAAGTTGGGTTCAAGGTCATTCTAACAGTACAAAAAAAAATGTATACATTATGTTTTCGCAAATTTTTAGCAATTTAATCTATCCTAGTACTGGTGGGTCGAGAAAGACCTACCACGCACTGGCGGAAAAATTATTGGGTGCGCATTTTAACCCGCCGCCGCACCAGATGAAGTATTATGATTTTACTTGCCGCAGTAAACGTGTTAAATATTGCCCACGTGAAAATAATATAATTATAAAACCCTTAAAAAAATAGCACTCACAAAATTCGACACAGTATAATGAAATTATGTGTAGGTCGGGCGCCCGAAGCGTAGGAGTATCGAGTTATAGGAAAACGCACTCTTCCATAAAAGCGACATACCTAATGAAAATCAAAAGGTTAACCGTAAAAATGACCTAGTTAAAAGAATAACGTTAGAATATAAGTGTTGTTATATTCTAACGTTATATTGTATTGTTTGTTTCAGAATTTGTTTCATCAATTTACGTAATACTTTCAACGGGAATGATGAATATGAGATATCAGTTAAGTCTTTTTTAGGAATCCGTACCTCGAAAGGAAAAAACGGAACCCTTATAGGATTACTTTGTTGTCCGTCTGTCTGTCTGTCAAGACCCTTTTTCTCAGGAACGCGTGGAGGTATCAAGCTGGAATATACTTATATCAAATACTCAGTCTACTGTCCGCTGTAGGTTTATGCCGCAAATTTTCGTAAATTTTCGACACTCGCAAGGGAATCAAAAGCTACGGGGTACTTCCCGTGAACTCAGAATCTTGAAATTTGGTACGAAGCAACGTCTTATAGCACAAATAAAGGAAAAATTGCGAAAACCGTAAATTTTAGTTATATCATTTAGTAAAAATATTTTTAATAATTTTAAACTTACTACCCCTTTCTTCATGAAGGCGTAAAGTTATTATATTGAAATTCATATCAAATAGTCAGCTCTATAATACATTTAAGCTGTAACAAAATCAAACTTCTATGTCAACGCAATCAAAAGAAACAGCAATTTAAGCTGCATATTTTCAAACTCGCAACTACTCGCAAGGGAATCAAAACCTAAAAGGTACTTCCAGTCGACCTAGAATCTTGAAATTTGGCATGAAGCAATGCTTTATAGCACATATAAAGGAAAAATTCCTAAAATCTTAAATTTTTTGTTACATCACATATTTTTATTTATTCTCTTCAGTATTTTTTTTTCAGTAATTGTTTGTACGGAACCCTCGGTGCGCGAGTCCGACTCACACTTGGCCGTTTTTTTTTTAAACATGTATCTTTTATAAAGATAAAGTTTTCCGTATTTTACCGTCACATGGAATTGAAAAAAGACATCCGGGACACTTAAAATATAATATAATTAATATCAAACGGAATAACAGTATGTCAATCAGCTAAGTTGTGTAATACCTTTTTACAAATAAAATGTCGTAGCTATAGCGCCATTTTTAATGTACTCAGTATTAATATAAGGGTAGTATGATCGCCTATAAAATTCAAAATCAGGCTGTCATATTATACGGATTATTGTGTACTGAAATACTAAGTGAGCGAAAGACTGAGAATTAACACAAATATTGAAAACGGTGACTACACTAGTAGACCCGACCATCCACTTCGAATCTAACCTGTCCTAGTCGGGATGCCCTCGGGTCGCGAGCTCGCTTCGCTCGCTCCTATCCTATGTTTTCTCTTTCCACAAGTTATGACGTCATACGAACGCGCCCGAGTGCAACCGAACTCCCGCGCTGCACACCTTTGTCGATTCGTCGCTTTGCCCGAATTTGTACAATTCGAACGAATTCTGTGTGCTATTTTCAGAAGAATAATATGCTAGAATAGAAAAAATATTAACTTAAATAGTATTACAGTATGTAAAGATATTAATACCGCAACTCACAAAAACATCCCAAAAAGGTATTTTTTGAACAACTGTTGCTAGCTTAGATTAACTGTTTCCCACTGCTAGTCGGTAATTTTAGGATTAATAATCATTCATAATTTATCGCTAGTTCAGTAATTTTTCGCTAACATAATTTAACGCCGCTCTGTTTAGTATTAAAGTATCTCATTAACAGTCGTCCAAATATTATTTATTCGCTCGGTTTATTATTTCCCTTAACATAATAGTTAATCATAGTTGATTACTAAACTACAACATAACAGGGATTATTAAAACACGAGTCTCCGTTTCTAAACCGAGCCGATATAGAGGTTTATATTGATTACTTAAATGCTATCATGGACACTGGAAACTGGATATGTAGCATGTTTACTATGTGTTATGAGTTCCCGATATTTCAGCGTTGTTCCAAGAGCTATGATCTCGGATAAACATCGTAAATATCCCGTTTCCAGTGTTAATGATAGTATAATTAAGTGACCATGGCAGTTTAAAAACTTATTCGATTATTACATAAATAGGTGAAGAAAAAATAGCTAGTTACCATTTTTTATTCTGTTTGTGAATCGTTTTTGTTTTCAGTAGAAAACAAAGCTAGTCCTACTTCTCTCTCTCTCTCTAGCTGCTTAGCTAAGAAAAGTAGGACGAGCTTTCGAGTTGTTTTTTTTCTGCCCTGCCCCCGTTTTCGATTCGACAAGTCGTATCCATCTTCTTTTGACATTACGAAAACGAGCGAGATAGACATACGACTTTCCGAATCGAAATCGAATCGAAGCATTTGCAGGCATGGCCTGTTCTCAGTTTTAACGGGACCGGTCCTGTTCGTCCAGCTATAAACATACATGTCCCCATCTGCTTTGACCTGCCTGCACTTATATGTATTGGCTTTGGAGCGCAGTATTGCGTTATACTGCACTCCCTTGCTCTTTGACCAACCTTTAGTTTGGACTTTGTTGACTTGTTAGTCAAAGGCCAAGTCCGTGAACCATAGCAACGTCTGGTTCACAGGAGTGATCTTTGATTTATTGCAGCTGTGAATAGTGCGATGTAGTTGTACATGGGTGGGATCAATGTTTTGTTTGCTTAAAGCCTCGGCTTTGCAATAGAGCCGACGCTTCAACAATAGCTAGGTGTAGTGGGAGTTTGTATTCTTGTTTTTTTCTGTAGTATAAAGACCAAGACGAAATGCTGCGTGTTCATGAGGTACCTAGCTGTTTAATAACATAAAAAAATATGGAGTTATTTAGTATTTTTTCGCTATATTCTATGTCATGAAAGCCATTGATGAATTAATTTCGGTTTAATTTCGACCATGGTTGAACAGTAGTGTTGTTTTTGTCGACAACAACGTACTTCAATCAATAAAGTGCAGCGAGCTAGCGATTAAGCTCTACTTTATAAAAAAGTTTGCCATATAAATACGTTTAAATTTTATTTTACAAGACCGTGGATAACTAGAACGTCTTTAAATATTGATGTTAATAGATAAATAAGACGCAAAATAATATTTGTTAATAGGTATATTACGTACCTATGTAAAAAAAGTTCTCAAAAACGGTGAAGGAAAACATCGTGAGGAAACCGGCATGTCCTAGAACTAAAAATTCTAAGACATGTGACATCTACCAACCCGCACTGGGATTTACAGCCCACTCCCTCTCATAGAGAGGAGGCCTGTGTCCCAGCAGTGGGAACATTATAGGTTGATAGTGATGCTGTACAAAAAGTAGAACATCTTTGTAAACAAAATTGTAATCTGTAGGTATATATTTTCATTGATAAAGTCTTCAAGCACTGAGTCTAAGCCGATCTAATCTTTTTAAACGTATACGTTAGGTCATGGTTGACGTACGTCCAGAATAGGGGATCGGACTGGGTAAAGAAAACGACATTCTATTTTGACCGTCAGACAGGTAATACAAAAATATTATACACGTATTTTTTGTTTTATCAAAATATCAAAAAAATACTTAGTTGGAACTCATTATAGTTGGAGAGTGGGGGCTTACTACGTCACAAGTAGGTTTAAAACTTACCTACATGTGACGTCATGCGCCATTTCAACTCAATATATCTCCGTAATTTTATGACCACGTGAAAAAAGAAAAAATGCGTGTCCATAACTTTTCAATAAACTACCCGACGGACATAGAAAAAAAAAAAGAGGATTATCCCCTATTTCAGTTTATTTTCCAGAATGGGAGGGATATTCCCAAACGTTTGGAACTTCCAAAATTGAGAAATAAAAACGTGATAAAATATAACATATTTAATGAATTTACCACTTGCGTAGGTAGGTGCAAATTATGTAAGCAGTACTGTAAGCAGTTAGCAGATTTACATGCTTTGCACCCGGCAATGTTCAGGGTATGGGTATGACGCTTAAACCATTATTGTTCCATTCCTATTCCAGAGTGGGAAAGATGCTGTGGGTTAGTACGCAATCCTGCAGTGACCTTTAACCGCATCGTATACAATGGGCGCAACTCTAGTTAGCAACTGTAGATACATACATCATGTATCAGTGTAGGTTGTATTATGTAGTCCAAAGCAGATTATTTACTGATTTATATAAAATGTTGCCCGTATCCGATGTATTTAATGTCCGATAGCTTACTTATCAATGACTATTATTACCACATCGTACATCCAATTTCAGTTTCAACAATGCATGCGGTGACACGACTTTGTAATTTTAATACTCGAATATTTTGCGTTCATTGAATTAGATGGAAACGGCACTCTGATCGGATTACTGTTTGTGGAGCGTGTCCTTTACATCTGCCAAACTACCTAGATAAGCTGCAGCGCAGTTTATGTAGGTAGTGTTATTTTCCAAATCCGTTGAAAGCTCACATAGATATTCTATATTTATAGTTTTTACTGTTATATTTTTTACTCTGTTATTTTACATATTTTTACAAATGCATGCCATGAAACTGTATACTTCAATCAAGCTACTTTCTATAAAAACTAAATCAATTTTAAATACACTTTTTACAAAATCAAATCCACATAATTATGAAAGTTAAATCAAAATTATATACAGTTTTTTTTTTAATCGACCTTAGATAATACTACTTTCGTTACAGTGTTTAAATGTAATCTTATTAAATTAATTTATTGCACCAACTGTAAATGTACTTTTAGAATTTATTAGATTCCACAATATAGCAAGTTTTAAAAAAGAATGCGAGATCTATATAGATTTGTTGCAAGACGTAATGTAAAGCACTGATAATTTGTTAATTTACTACCAGAATAGTATAGTAGTAGGGGAATTAGAACTAACACTCACTAGCTACACTCGTTACTTGTGTATATCTTGGCATCCTCAATTATGACATTATAGTATTGCCAGAGAATTGGCTGATACCAGAAATATTGAAAAGCGAGTTTATTGACCCTCGTTACGTCGTATTCCGCTGTGATCGGGATCGTGACGCCACGGGGAAGCGAGATCTATGGGGGTGGGTTGCTCATTGCAATACTGCTTGAACTTAATTCGCCCTCACTCAATTTTATCAATAACCCATAATGTAAACCCTTGCACTGCTTCACAAATACGATAAACACAAGATACATGTCTTCAGCGCCGTAGACATCCCGCCGGGGACCAACTCCGATGTCTATACATCTCATTTTGACTTTCTACGGGAAACCTTAAATGCACCTAACGTCATGAACATGAATATTATAAACTGCATAGTTTGCCCGAGGTAAACTATGCAGCGGTGGCCCAGCGGTGGCAGCCCCGACTTACAAGCAGTAAGTCGTAGGTTCGAACCCAGGCAGGCGCATTACTTTGTGTAGTTTATTTCATTTCCGCTGCTCTCAAGACGGTGAAGGAAAACATCATGAGGAAACCGACATGTCCTAGAACTAAAAATTCGAAGTCATGTGACATCTACCTACCCACACTGGGCCCGCGTGGTGGATTAAAGGCCACTCCCTCTCATTGAGAGGAAGCCTGTGTCCCAGCAGTGGAAACATTATAGGCTGAAAAGGATGAAACTATGCAGTTAGGTAAAAATAACTTCGAGAAAGAGGCCAACAGAAGAATACAGCTGGGCTGGGCAGCGTATCGGAAACCGCGTCAAGTCTTCACATCGCCAATTCCACAGAGTCTAAAGACGAAAGTCTATAAACAGTGCGTCCTACCCGTCATGTCGTACGGTGCCGAAACGTGGACACTCACGGTAGGTTTGGTCCACAAATTTAAAGTCACTCAACGTGCTATGGAAAGGGCTATGCTCGGGGTTTCTCTGAAAGATTGAATTCGTAACTAGGTACATTTTTGGTCCTATCTCTAACCGTAAATGTAAGTCATGAATTCCGTCCATGATGCAGTACCAGAATGCCAAATCAAGTGATCCTGATCTTGTCTGCAATATGTTCTCGGATTTTTTCTTGTCCGTATTTGAGCCCGTGTCACCAATGCTCACCGCGTGGGATCCACCGCAGCAGTGAGCAGAGAATGGTTGATTAATTAGTCAATTGCGTATCAAAAATACTCAGCGAGTTTAAACGGTTGGACCCCTCTAAGAGGGTAGGACCCGATGGTCTTCCGGCAGCCTTTTTTAAGGCTACGGCTGATAATATTTGTGAGCTGATCTATATCCTTTTTAATAAATGTCTACATGAAGGTGTATTCGCGGTTGTGTGGAAGCGAGCTAACATTACCCCAGTGCATAAGGGTGGCTCAAAGCATGACGTCGAACAATAAAGACCCATTTCGATTCTGCCGACCCTAATACGTAATATTTCATCACTTATTAACTATTTAAAAGTTTGTTTAAGCACATTGTTAGCATAATTATGTAGTTTGGGCAGATGTTATAAAAAATTGGCTGACATGAATAAAAATAACAAAAAACATATTTATGAATAAAATTCAACTTCCATAGTCTAGTCTGTAGTTCATGGACACTACAGAGGGTGCCAAACTAGTGGCTCAGTTCTGAGCCGACACAATTTAGATTGCCGTCGACACGCTAAGAAAAAGAATAGTCTTGTTTCCGCAAAACTCGAAAAGTTATCTAAACTATGTATAATAATATTAAAAAGACGAAAGATTTGATTGTTAGTTTGTTACGATTTAACTCATAAACTACACGACTGATTTTAAAAATTATTTCATTATTAGATAGCTACATCTTTACCGAGTAACACAGGCTATATTATATCACCTGACTTGTCGTACTGTATGTTAAAAATGAGCATATAAGAGGAAATTTGAAAATGGCGTCTGTTACAGAAAAAATTAAAGGGAATCTTCTGTCTTGGTATGGACATATGTGTTAGGGAGGAATGGAACGCATGTGACTAAAAGAGTGATGAATATAAATATGGATGGATGGAGAGCGAGAGGAAGACCAAATAAAAGATTACTGGATTGTTTGAAAAATTATATGAATTACTGCATAACGAATGACAGAGGAGAATGGAGGGAAAAGACGTGTTGCGCCGACCTCAAATAAAATGGGACAAGGTCAGCAATAGCAAATAATCTACTAACAATTCTAAAGTTATTTAATTTCAAATTAATTCATTGTAAAACAATAAACGTAATATCCTATAATCTCCTAATTTTAACATAATACCAGCAAAATATCAGTCGTGTGTGCACCGCGCTCTAGGGCGGACGTAGTTGATACGCGTCATAATATTATTATTATAGTATAGCGCGGCGTAAGCCGACGCTCGAAACTTTTCTTGCCATGTGTGACACACTTGTGGCAAACGAACTGCTGGCGTTCCTGCAACAGAAACTGGACGTGATGGACGAGGTGTCCGCCATTCAGATCTGTGCAACGAATTTCAGCGAGGCCGACATTGCTGCTGCGAAGCTGCTGTTGTTTCGGTCGCTCAATAAAAGCGACCAGATGGTGTCTCGTAGGCGTGACGGGACAAGGAAAAGTTTGGAGGATATCATCACGCTGCTGAAAGCGACCGACCCTGACGACGTGCCGACGTTTGTGGCGAGGGATTTAAACAAATTACCTCCAGTCACTTTCGACCACGTCGATGTGACAAGCCTGCTGAAGGACATCGTCTTCCTAAAGGCTAGTTTGGCTGATGTGCAGAGAAATCTGGCTACATCCCAGAGCACTGTTGCAGACTTGCGCTCACAACTGGATGAGTTGCGCAACTCTGTGGCATTAACTGGGTCACCGGCACGTGTAAGTAATGTAAACACGCGCCGAGGAGCCGGCTGCCTCAATGCATCGGCTGCGAGTTTCGCGTCAGCAGTTTTGTCGCCGGCGCCGATTGCTGAGTCTGCGTTGCGCGTCGCAAGCGCGCCGCGCAGCCCCGCTCCCGTCCCCGCAGCTCCTCCCCGCAGCGCTGCCCGACCGACGCGACCAGCTGGGCCTGGGGTTACATCGAGCACCCCCGCTACTCTCCCGGCACAGCCCGTGCCTACAAAGGCAACAGATCGTGCTGATGATGACGGTTTCGTGACGGTGCAAAGGAGGAAACGCCGTCAGCGAAGCTGTAAGAACCGCTGCGGCAAGGCTCCTCTGGAGCCCGACGTAAAACTGCGTGCCGCGAAGCCGAACACCCCGGTGTATATCTCTCGTCTACATTACACTACTGAGGCAGAGAACATCGAGGAGTACGTGCGCCAGAGACTGAAGTACACGCCAAGAGTGCAACTGCTGGAGTCGCGCCGCAACGTCAATTTCAAGGCGTTTGTGGTGCGCATTCCAACGTGTTATCTCCATTTGGTGTTGGAAGAAAGTTTTTGGCCGCAGGATGTGGTGTTCCGTCGCTTCCGCGGACAAATTCCACATGAGCGCACACAATCATCGTGCAAGTGAAGTGTTACTAACATAACTCTAAGTTTCTTATTACTAACACAATTTTTATAGTATGTATAATTAGGTTAAGGTATTTATCTCTGGGTCTTTGTTACCTGAAAATAAATGGATTATTATTATTAAAAATCGGTATTGGAGTACAACCTCTTTGAAAACCTAGGTATGAACATAAATACATAAGCTCCTTTCGTAACATCGTTCTATTTCCCCGTCAGTATTTTTGTTCCATGTTGCAATGACCTAGTGCCTTAGATAGCTGAATAAACGATATTAACTATCAGAATGTAGATCTAGATTTAGGATTATTTTTGCTGCCTGCCTCGAACAACAAACACTATTAAGTTTTGGGAATTTGGATTACATGAAAGGCCTTAACCGTCATATCGTTCAGAAAGAGGCAAAAGTTTTTTAGAAGCGCTAATTCATCCGCAATCACCCGCTCGACTATGTCACGGACGTAACTGAAGAATATTATTTTAATTTTATTTATAAGATTGAACACAATTTCTAATTAGATATTTTTTTTTATATTACGTCTCCGATAGCGGGAACTCTTTCGCAAGAAAATCTATTCAGCATTTATGAGAGCTTAGTTGCGAATCAAAGTATCTAAGTACGAGCTTTACAGCTAGTTAATTATAGTAGAGAAAATTGAAAATTGATCCGCTAGCCTTCTGCGTAGTATTTATAGTTCCTGCTGACGGCCCACGGTCGTAGCGTGGGGAAGTGGGTAGTGGGGGTGGGTTGATGCACTCAAACCCTCCACGTCGCAGCTCGGATGCAGCCGACAGCCCGGGCAACACCACCCCCTCCTTGCCACCCCAGTGAAACCGAGTTTTCATTAAAAGTGCATTTAAACATAACCTCGCTTCTTTTTAGCCTCACGAGAGAGCCTTTTGACGCTAGATAAGCTTAGGATTGTCCTCAAAGGGATAATAAAGCTTATTATTAATAAGGCTAATTAATTACGTTTTGATGCCTCTAGAGATTATTAGATATTTGAGTAGTGGTTATTGTCATTTGAAAGTATAAGAGATGCAGTAATCACAAAATCACACACAGGCACTGTTTTTATTTCAATAAAAACACAAATTTGGTATTGCATTGCAATACACCTACGGGGTGTAATATTGGGCCTTCGCGGAGCCATCAACCGAGCATTCTGTAGGTACTACGTCAAACTAAGTAACACTGCGTAAAAATGCGCTGGGAAATACATTTTTTGGCGTGCATTAATAACCACGTTAGCGCTCAATTTAACGGAACGGAATCGCACTCAAAATTTTTTTTTTGGTCATTTATAGCGAATGGGTTTTTTTATTGAAGTGAAACTTCTTATAGAATAGAATAGAATAATACTTTGTTGTACATCAAAAATCAAACATAACGGGTTTACAAAACTTAAAATTAATGGTTATAACGGCGTTATTTTATGGTTCTTATATGCGACTTCCAACTAGTTTGCGTAAGACGTTTAACGCTACCATGGAGGGGAAATAGACAGCGACAGAGCGAGAGTGAATGCGTGGCACTCGAACGCATGCGTGTAGTATTACGAAGTTTCACTTTTTCGGCGAGGAGGGTCTCCACGCACATTTTTTTTTTGGTTTTTACCTAATCATCTTTTTATTTTCTTATTATAATAATAATAAGTTTTTACCTAAATATCCTATATAGGATCAGAGATCAATCATAACAGTGTAATTTAAAACGACCGGAGTGATGTGAAGTTCGTCATGAGTGACAGTTTTCCTAAAACTACAAACGTATTATGTAAACTGTATAAAATAATAATCAGAACTAAGATGCCATTAGTCTTAATATGTCAATTACAAAACGGGACCTAACTATTAGATTACAACAATTAAAATAATAACAATAAACTATAAAAGGGCGTCAAAAACTCCTCCTCAACGCTGTCAGCTGGTAATGTGCCCAAGAGACTGGCAGCATTGCCATGTTGTATGGCAATACTAAGCCTCGGCCAGAGATAAAGCCAGCCCTTGGGTCACGGGAAGCGTCAACTCGTTTCAAAATTTCTTAAAGGCTCTGAGAACTCGGACCCCACGGCCCCTGAGTTTCAACCACAAACGGCCCGAAAATATAGTTACCACAAAGGTTGCTATATTTAAGCCGCTTGAGGTTCTCCGCTGCCGCAGCGGCAGCGCCAGCACAGCACGATCAGCTTGGAAGATGTGACGGCGCAAGAGTATCGACGCAAGTTACTTTACAAAATTACAATATTACAAAAATGAAAACATATGAAAATGAAAAAAGAAAGTTTTTCTTTTAGGGTTAGTTATTTGAACGTAAATAGCGCAGTTTGCAAGTTAGTTAACAGTCATTCCAAATTAATCACAGACACGACCTGCATTGTTAGGCTAAAATGTATCTAGGTACATATTAAACCTCTATTGTAACGGAAATGTACGTACTTGTAATACTATGAATTAATTAATATTTCTCAGGAACAGGAATTCTGTTCTGAGGAAATATTAATTCATGCATAATATTACGAGGACATTTAAGTTCAAATTACATTTTCCTTCGTATTTCCATTGTTCAATTCGGTATTATGTTGAGAGAAAACCGTTGCTCAATAATAGCAGCAGCTCGGGTCAGCCAGGTATACGTGTTTGCGTCGAAGTTATTCGACGACAGGACTCGCTTAAAATGAATTCCGTGCACAGGGGTTAATTATGTTGCACAGCAAAGCATTCTCAAAACAGGAATTTAATATTTGTCGTTGCTAGATTAATAACGAACTGTTTCAAATACCTACCATTTCGTACATACGTTCCAGTACACTGAGAGTTAACTGACTAGCATTGAACCGATATTGGTGGCATTCAGGTCTGTATAAACAAATATGTTTACTGGTTCAAAATGAACCGCAATGCTATGAAATGTTTGCATTCGACTAGTAATTATGAGCTATTTAGCATTGCACTACATGCCAATACAAACCGCTGTTTTGTCGATTTGTGGTGGATAAAATGCAGTAGACATCCAAAAGTTAGTTGACATCTTCTAAAATCATAGTTTTAATTGTTTGAACTGTAGATACTCTACGGCTAGGAATTTCCTCATTTATTTTTATTTGACCTCCCGTTTTAAGTAGACTTATTGGATTTGTCTACACGGATCCCGAGAACACAATCCGGGATTTAATTAGCCAAGGATCCCGGCGAGTAGCTCATTAAATATTTTTATCGAGACAAGATTAAGGTGTAATATTTTTCGAAACAGATTTATTTTCTATCTAATTTCTTAAACGAAAAGAAGTTATATCCTGATATACTACATTTGATGACACATACAGAAAGTGAAGATAGGTGTTCGTTGACGTATATAGACCTGCGGGCTCCAGGGATGTCTATGTCTTCACGAGATAGCTGTTGACCAGAGTGTTTACGTCTAGATTTCCCTACACGTAGTTTGTTCGGTTTGCTAAGACGCAGAAAATAACCATTCAGCGGGCGAGGATGTTCTCTACGGAGGCCTACTAGTGTTGTTCTCTGCGTTGTCGTTGAGTAGCGTGGCCCAGCTCTAGTAGCGTTGTTATTCAAGATCAGTGCCCCAAAGTAATTTCTTGAAGAGAATTATTTAAATGCCATCTTTTCTTTTTATAAAGTTCCATTTTTGTAATCTATACGGAAAGTCTGTAAGCCAAACACAAAGAGATTAAATAAACTACTCAGTCAAATCAAATACGTTTGATTTGATGGAAGTCATGGCAAAATTGAAATGACTATTAGATCGAATGCTTGCGTTTAGGTTATTGTGCAGGTTAACCGGCTAATCTTAAGTTAATTTTCACACCCTCCTTTAGCCACAACATAAATTACGTAAAGGTAAAGTAGTCCTAATCAGAAGTAACTAAAAATTAGAAGTAGCCATAATGAGAAGTAGTCCATTAGGGAGTTGGTTGCCAAAATGAGAATTAGCCCTAATGCGCCTAAACCATTCCAAGTGCGAATGAAAATACTTACCAATTTTTGAATAAAAAAAAATTAAAAATTAATAAGTCAAGTTGACCAATTTATTTGGGGGTATGTAAGTGTCTATGAAGGTTCTGTACTGTGGTACGATAACCTGCTCAACTCCAGGTAGGCCACAGTTAATCATGCAATTCTCTACTCCCTGTTGATCCAAGTCTTTTATATAACAAACTTCTGTTAAGAATTCATGCCATTCCTCGTAAGTGAGTTCCCTTTTGCTGAAATAGTTTAAGATATAAATTAGAATTACAGGTTTATTTCGTTCATGTCTACAAAAACAAATCATCATTCAGTCAGCTTCCAGTCTAACCGGATGCAGCTGAGTAGCAGTATTTTACATGGAGCGACTGCTTGTCTGATCTCCACAAGCCAGTGACTGGGTAATACGATACCCATTAGTAAGACTGGATGTCAGAGTTTTAGAAAAATAAATCGGTAACATCACCCTAAAATTATCAACATCACAATCTCGAAACAAATAACAGCTATCGAGTTAATGTTTATTTATTTATTTATTTAGGATCTCCAACAAAGGATGTACACAGATCATGTGAAATAGACTGCACTTCAAAAGTATCACGTAGGTGAACTCCTTCACTTACAGGAGACCACAGCATGCATAATCGAATTTACATCTAAGCTAACAAATTTATAATACCATTGAAATATATTAAAAAAGTTTAAGAGAATTAAATTTAAAAATTAAAAACACATCATTCACATCACATATTAAACAAATGAAATTGAAAATTTAAAATTAACAGTAACAATAAGATGAAGATGAAGACAATAAGATGTTAACGTTCTATATGAGACATATATTCCGTAGAGAGAGCATGATAAAGGTACAAATGCAAGTATAAGTTTGTTTTTTGCACAAAATATTTATTTATACACCTCGATTACGGAACCCAGTACAACTGTGCGTTTTCCGACATACGTACGCTTGGCCGGTTTTTTCAAATAATTTGCCTGAGAATCAGCACATCATAAAATAAATCGAATTATGCCTCAGCGGCCGCCCTTTGTCACCTCCTATTGTTTAAGCTGAGGAAAAGTGGAGGAATAAACTTACTACTTCGCACACATGATGGGTATCTATCTGTAAAGAGCCTAATTGTATACATAAGTTTGCGAAGTAGTAGGTACCCATTCAAATCAAAGTACCTAATTATTACACAGCCCCACTTCAGCTAGCGCACGCCAATATATTAAGTACCAGCAAAAACACCGAAATTGCAATTCAAGTGTCAATTGTACCTACATTAAATCAATACGCAAATACTCTTGTTAAATATTTGTTTTCACAAAACGGTTTATTAATTAGCATCCAGCAGTATGGAAACGTTCACCAATAAGTCCACTTACAAATTTGGTATTTAAAATGTTGATGTATATCTATGGAGGTTTAATTGAACACTACACTTCACGATAAAACCGCTCAAAGTCGCCCTATTTAAAATTTCTACAGTTGTAAGTACTATTGTAACTGTAATCTACATAATTATGGTAAAATAATCAGTTGATATTGTATCTATCTACTATTCAACTTACAAACATACTTAAATTGCATCCACACGATTCCTGTATCTGTCATAGTCAGTTTCCTATCATCTAAAACTTTACTCTGGCGTAGCCAATAGTCACTCAGGTACAAAGTGATAGTTGTCCCATTTCTGTCACTTTCCATGAATTTTGCAAACGCTGTGAATTGCTCGTCCAACGTCGGTTTTACTTCCCCATCCTCCATTGTTGTTAATCTACACAAATTATATTGCCAATAAATTGTTGATCAATGGTCATTTAAACTAATTATGTTTCATTAACTGCCTGGTTGAGTTTATACAGTGAAATAAATTTCATATCCAGCTAATTAAATACATACATATTAAGCTTATCGTAATTAAAATGTCAATAAGCTAATTAGATAGGTTTCTGGCCGCAACGTAAATTCGTTTTATCAAATTTCATTTACCAGGAATTGGCAACTAAATTCGACAGAGCTCAAACAGGTGCCTCTAATATAATGGTAACCATAATAATATTGAAAGCACAGGTATAAAAAGGCGAGACGGCTTTAAAATATGACATTTGTGAAACACAAATGAAACATTATAACGTCCCTCAACTAAACTGCCAGGGGCAGACAAGCGGTGTACCTGGCGCGGGGCTGCGCGGCGTCGAATCGTTGATCGATTACTCGATCCTAACGTATCGAAAATTTTCGTTTTTTTTTCTAGTGTGGAGGACATTTATTAAGGATTTCCACCTCATCCCTTACACATTGTAACACTTAGTAAGACATAATTTATGCATAACATAAACAATGAAATAAATCTAGAACAAAAACTAACAAAAATATGCAGGCATAAGCAGTTTCACTAAACAATTATTAACGATAGTATCTTAAACTTGGATTGTCTTATTATTATGCTTAAATCGTTTTAGTCAGGTAATAATTTTTATGTCATACTCTTACTTTCAAAATCAAAATTAATCAAATATCTACACTCCGCGACAAACAAAACAAAAGATTTCTTGAACATTTTGTATGCAGCCGGGGCTGCCGCAAGTTTTCGCGCGGCAACGCGCAGCGGCCCGCGGTATCAACTCGTTGTGATCCTTTGCTCGATCCTCAAGGAGTAGAGACTCGTAATGACCTCCGAGTCTCGAAACGCGATCGAAAATTTCAAAATTGGTTTTGTGTTCAGTTACGTAACTTGAAAATCGACTTTATTATTTGTATAAGTAGATATTTGATTCATTTTGATTTTGAAACTTAGAGTAAGGCATAAAAAATATTATACAATAAGATTAAAGTCCAGAGAACAACCCAATTTTAAGATATCGTCTGCAACACATTAGCATGGCCTTTGTAGGCTTATTTAGGTAATCATAATAATATATACCTACAATCTCGCGTTAGGCACATGGATCAAGGACTTGATTCAGAGAGCGGTACTCTTGGACACTATCCTAATCTACCACTTTTCGGTACGTTAGGATCGAGTAATCGATTCGGAGCCAAGCCGCGCCGCATCGCGCCTGAG
This sequence comes from Cerastis leucographa, assembly GCA_963082945.1. Lineage (NCBI taxonomy): Eukaryota > Metazoa > Arthropoda > Insecta > Lepidoptera > Noctuidae > Cerastis > Cerastis leucographa. Next base: position 26,963,147 of record OY720378.1, read on the forward strand.
TGCGAGGATTCCCAATACAATGAGAGATCTGCATAAACTGGTTTAGTATAGCTTCATTGATTGCCGTGCGTACTTTGCCATGTTAGGACCCTGTTTTATATTCCATTCTGTCCATCGAGTGTATGCTTGCATAAATTCATCGGCGTTCTACAGACGACCGTTTTTTCTGCATGAAGAGCTTTGAACTTTTTTAACTTTGAGCGGGTGAAGTGTCAAACGAAGAATATTTTAGGTGCAACAGTGAACATTTTTATGAAATCCGTTTTGTTCCAATACAAACATGAAAGTTCATATAAAAAGTAGCTGATAAATCGTGTAGACAATTTATCGTGCTCAAACTTTCGGAAAATTAGTTCCTTGAAAAAGTTGTTCGTAATATCAACTGGACGGGAGGAAATAAGTTTCTTCGTATCTTTAAACTTGGTAAATGGTCCGCAAAGATACTCGTAGATAGACAGTATGCCCAAACAAAGTCGCATTTCATCGTTTTCACATGGCGTGTAGTGACTAGCTGAGCCGATCACTGTCACTTACAGACAACAATGCCACTGCAGACAGTGGCATTGTTGTCTGTAAGTAAGCGGAACAGTTCTAGTTCCGCAATGCCAGAGCATGAACTGTTCCACGAAATTGTATTACTATCAATATTTCAACGAATTAATTTCCTTTTAACGGAGTCCAAAATGTGTAGTTACATTTTGGTCTCCGTTAAAAGGAAATTAATTTCGTACAGTGCTTTGCTTACTGAATAAATATTGTAAAGGTTTGCGTGAAGTAAATAGATTTCTATTTTATGCAGTTAATTAAGAGTTTTTTTATTAATAAAACATGTTTTTCTGTTTATATGCATAGGATCTATTTAATAATAATATGAGTTCGAAATCACTATGTTCGCAACAACATGAAATTTTAATCAGAACAGTAGGAGATAATCTTTTTAGGGTTCCGTACCCAAAGGGTCAAACGGGACCCTATTCTTTCTGTCACCAGGCTGTATCTCATGAACCGTGACAGGTAGCTAGATGAAATTTCTACAGATTATGTATTTCTGTTGATGCTATAATAACAAATACTAAAAACAGAATAAAATAAATATTTAAGGCGGCTCCCATACAAAAAAGTGCTCGTTTTTGTAAATAAAGGTACGGAACCCTTCGTGCGCGAGTCCGACTCGCACTTAGCCAGTTTTTTAAAGATGCTAAGTGTTTACATATTGGTGTTCATGACTGTACATAATTGCCTTTGTAAATTTTGGGAAGGTAGAAGAAGCTGATTGGGTGCTGACCAGATTCTTTCAACGATTTATTTTGACTCGTTTCTATTGAATTTTCACGAAACTTTATTTTGTTTCTTTGTTAATGGACTATAAGTCTTTTGAATTTCCGCGATATTTTTTATTATATATTAAACTAGCTTATGGCCGCGGCTTCGCTTGCGTGGAGTTTGATAACCGCGGGATCCAGATCCAGGGTATCCACTACCCGTGTGATAACATCCAAATCCGTTTAGTAGTTTTCCCTTTAAAGAGTAGGGACATCGAAATAAATAAATACATGCATCCATCCTCACAAACTTTCGTATATTTATAATAGTATAGTAGTAGTATTTATAAGGATCATCATCATTCTCTTGTCCCTGTCCCAATTTATTTAAATACATGCATCCATCCTCACAAACTTTCGTATATTTATAATAGTATAGTAGTAGTATTTATAAGGATTATCATCATTCTCTTGTCCCTGTCCCAATTTATTTGGGGTCGGTAGTATTTATAAGGATATTACGAATAATTAGTGGAAATCGAAAGGTCTGAGCGCAATCTTAAATTTTACCCCAGCAATAAATGTTTGAACTAAATATATGTTTAAAATCACCCACCGCTGGGTATGGGCCTACAAACGCACAATTACAATTCCAGCCACTTGAAAATATCAACAATATTTATTACGACGTTATTAATTTATTGCAGCATATGAGGAGCTCGTGGCTACATAATAACAACCGCACAAGTCGATCTTTAAGGTTAAGCCGTACTTGCCAAGGTTGGTCCGTGGATGGGTGACCATAATTACATACCTAGTTTCCTCCGTGCCTCGGAAAGCAGCTTAAGCCGTTGGTCCCAGCTGTCATTTGTAGACCTTTGACAGTCGTTATGAATAGTCAGAAGCCAAAAGTCTGACATCCAGTCATACCAAGGGGTATCGCATTACCCAGTTACTGGGTTGTGAAGGTCAGAAAGGCAGTCGCTTTATATAAAATACTGGTACTCAGCTGCATCCGGTTAGACTGGAAGCCGACCCCAAGATTTGGGAAAAGGCTCGGCAGATGATGATATATATAAATTGATTCTGGCCTACCAACTAAATTTGTATAGAATATACATTTTCATGAAAGACAAATGTGAACATACAGTAATATAGCTATCTATGAAGGTTGGTAACGAACGCAGCGAACAATCAAGCTTTATTAACCAGTTTATGCGGATCTCTCATTGTAGTGGAAAGCTAAACAAACCGAGGCCATGTTATAGCCGTGTGCAGGTACGTACGCAAACGTATTCGTATTCGGTGATTCAAACATGAATGTTCCACGAATTTTATTTAACTTGTTTATGAATAATTTATTATACAGTACCAAATGGTAGGAAACATTTTCAATTGATAGATCCAGGAATCATAACAATAAAATAACATTTTTTTCATTCTATGCTATTTATTTACCGTTGAGGATTTCCCTCGTGACAAAACAATCCTGGCTGCAAGATGAGATCATGATAGAATTCATGTTTATCCATCAAATTTGAACGTGCATACAAATTTTCGTGTCTATGCTATTAACCGTTGAGGAGTTCCCTCGTGAGAAGACGATCCTGGCTGCAGGATAAGTTCATGATACAAATCGTGAATATCCATCAAATATGGCTGCAAACATCGAGTCTATATTTATTCTGCAGAAAAGAGCCATCAGAGCCATATATATAATTTACGTAGGCGCGATTCTCTAAGAGAACTGTTTAAGGAAATTAACATCATGACGGTACCTTGTCAATACATCTATGATAACATCATGTACGTTAGGAAAAATCTGCATTTATTTAGTAAAAGAGGTGACCGGCACCACTATAATACTAGAAACAGGGACCAACCAGTTCAGCCAGGTCTCAGGCTAGCTAAAGTAGACTCATCTTTCATGGGGTACTGTTTAAAATGTTACAATAAAATACCTCCCCCTATTCTACAACTGAATGAAACGAAATTTAAATCTTGCATAAAACGCACACTATGTAGGCAAGCATATTATAAGTTCGGGGATTATATTGATGATAAAAATGCTTGGCTCAATGCTGGTCCTGCTCCACAATAACCATAGAGGCAATCTGGATCATCTGAATTACCAAGTGAAGTTATTGTGAAAGCTGCAGAAGATTGTAAAAATATATTGGCATAGTATAGATTCAATCTCTTAGTATTATACAGGGTGTTTGGTACATCGTTTGCCAAATGGAATAGGCCGAAAGGAGAGGTCATTTGCTATCTTATCACGGTTTTTTTATAACAACTTTTTAATTTATATTTTGAAAAATTCCAAAATTCAACATTTTAGGTCAAATAAAAAGGAAAAAAAATTGTTTAAACTTAAAATTTCGATTTAATTTTGATGTGTACTGTTGTATGATTCTGTCAAATTCAAAATTACTTGCTAGGAACAATTACTTTCATTTTTAATAGCTCGTAAAGTTTTTGTAAAAGAAAAATAAACTTAAAACTCAACTTTAAATGGCTATAAAAAATACTAAAAGCGATCGGGACCTTCAAATTCTTTTAAAAAGTTCTCTCGTCTGTCTCCTGTCCAACGTTATGCAATATGCCCAAAAAAAAGTTTTATACCTTTTCATTTTTAACTAAATGTGTAATCGAGACACTAGGCTGATATTCGAAATTACAGTAAGAACAGTAATTTTAGCATAAATAACATGCCTCAAGTAAGTAGATAGATGCTGTTATGTCACTGTTGCGTAGTGCCCTATCTCTTTCTTAAACAGGAAACAACTTTTTAAGAATTTGAAATTTAAAAAAAAACCTTTAATTCGGAAATCACAAATCTTGTTTGAGTTGTCCGCCACTGTTGCGCATGCACGCACGGCATCTTCGTCTTATCTCGACTGTAGTCGTGCGTAAACGTCGTTCTGCTTTGATAGTCACGAAAGCCACATCAATGTGTTGGACTAAATCCTCCCTCAAAATCAAAATCAAAATCATTTATTTCAAGAAGGCCAGTTACAGGCACTTTTGAATAGTCGAAAAACAATAAAAATGAAGCTACAGTCCCAGTCACAAGACATAATAACTGTGAAAGTACTGTAGTTGCCCATTCCAAAGCGTAGATCTCTATGGAGAAGAATGGGCAAGAAACTCCATGGACACTCTTTTAAATCAGAATCTTGTTACAAAACCTTGGTTACAACATTCATTTAGAGATGGTACATTATGTGAGAACGATGTAGCAAGACGTGCACGTTAAAAGTGTCCATAGTAAAAACGAAAAGAACAATTAAAATATGAAATCATTAGTTCGAAATGAGCCGTGCCAGCTAAGAGACGACCAGGCACAACTGACAGCGCCCGTTCACGAACATGACGCATGGATCAGCCATCATTCAACTCAACCATTTTGAAGGGAACTAAATGACCCGACACACGCGCCACCATCAGCGTGACATCCTCGAGATCCTCAAATGAGAGGAAAAAAGCAAATTTAAGTGAACTAATCTAAAATTATTATTCTCAAATTATTATTGAAAACACGCGACTTCATAAAAGTCTAAAATAAAAAATAAATATCATGAAAACTAGTGAGATTTCATAGTTATCAAATTTTTGTTATGATTTTTGTTACATTTTAACAAAGATAAAATACAAATTCTAGTATATTTCTATTTCCTTTAAAAATTGATTGAAGTGTTTTTAAAGCATAAGTTTTCAGAAATTCTTCGTTAGTTGCTTTAATCGCCTAAAACGTTTCTGATTATAACTCGTGCTTAGTAATCGTTGCTAAGCTCCAATTCCTACAAATATTGTTGTTTGTAAAATTTCCTTTTGGGTGGAAAGCTTGGACCTGCCCCCGTATTCACAAACGTTCGGATTCGATTTCAATTCGGAAAGTCGTATGTCTATCTCGCTCGCTTTCGCAATGCCAAAACAAGATAGACATACGACTTATCGAATCGAAATCGTATCCGAGCGTTTGTGAATACGGGGGCAGGTGCAAACAGAAACGAACAAAAGAAGTATTAGCTCAGTTCTACTCTGCCAGTCGTACTTCCTAGGAAGTTTATTACTTCCATTACCGTTTTCAAATGTTTTTATGTACCTATGCAGCAGCTTTTGCTTTGAACTACGAACTTTTAAAATGAGAGGGTTTCTCTATTCAAGAGTCAGTCCTTGACGTTAAATCCTTACAAATGATTTGTATTGTAGGTACGTTATGTAATATTCTTTTAATGTGTGTTTTTGAAAAAGTGGTACCGTTCGTAGCGAAGTTAGGCAGACAGACAGAGAAATCTCCTCTTAGTATGTGCTGTGCTCACATGTAAAGTGTTAAATTCTTTAAGAGTTTGCTCTCTATTGTCATCGTTGGGTGAAGTTATTTTACAGGATATAAACAGACCATTCACGAAGTCTTCAATCAAGCATTCTGTACATCAAATTGCGTAAAACTTCGGAGAAATTACTGCAATTTACTTTTTTTGGTGTTAATGGTCAATGTAAGCGTCAGCTCACACCGAGACGCGACGCGACGCGACGCTGCGCGCACACTTTTAAAGAGCGAGCGATACGAAAAGATACACATTTCGTTGTGAGAATACTTTGCGCCACGCAGCGGTGCGCCGAGTGACGCCTGTAAATAAATGTGTATCTTTTCGTGTAGAAAATAAAGTTAAATTTTGAATCACTCTTTAAAATGTGCGCGCAGCGTCGCGTCTTGGTGTGAGCTGACCCTAACGCACTCAAAACATTGTGCTGATAATTGCGTGATATGGAGAGTTTTAGGGAAAAAATATTAAAAAAATACTTTTGAAGAAGTAGGAACTTTGACCTTCAATATCCGTTACTAGACGGTTCCCAGGTATGGACCAGAACAAAAAAAAACCGGCCAAGTGCGAGTCGGACTCGCGCACGAAGGTTTCCGTACCATTATTTATAAAAACGAGCAAACAATTTTTTTTTGTGTGGGTGCCCCTGTATGTTTTTAGTATTTGTTGTTATAGCGGCAACAGAAATACACAATCTGTAGAAATTTCAACTGGCTAACTATTACGGTTCATGAGATACAGTCTGGTGACAGACGGACGGACGGACAGCGAAGTCTCAGTAATAGGGTCCCGTTTGACTCCTTGGGAACGGAACAATAAAAAACACAATGACGGTAACAATAAGTGCCTCTCGGCTTCCTTATGTGTGTGTCTAGTCTTTGCACATAATAAAGAGGTACCTTTCGTACCGAGGGTAGGCAGACTGTAAGAAACTTCCTCTTAGTACGTGATATGTGTAAGACATAATATGCTGTGTTATGTTAACTTCTTCAAGAATTTATTATTGGATCTAGTTATCATAGGCTAAGCATTGGTTTCCAAAGACATTACTTTATAAAACTTAAAGATTTATTAGTTTGTTGGGAGAAATAACAGCCGCACGGGTCAATCTACAAGGTAAAGCAAATGCTTGCCAAGGTTTGTCCGTGGATGGGTGACCACCCATTATATCCCGACTTTTTTATAATTTTAGAAGTGAATAATATCCACCATTGACTTATAAAAACAGCATTTATTTTGAACCTCGATATAATTTTTTAGCAACCTTCATTTACAATCCTTGTATAGAACGGTTCATAAAAGAAATCGGCTTCATACATTTCAACTATGTGGTGCCAGTAAAATGGTATTGACAGGAAGCATCTGCGTTCCATTTTTTTAGCAACAGAACCCTAAAAATAGACTTATAACTTATGTTAGTAAAAATAAATATTTGCTTGTTCTCACATTTCACTTAGAAATGATTCTAGTAAGTACTTAGTACTCAAACACCTAAGCGTCCTTTTGTTTATAAACTCGCATCAAATTAAATGAAAGTAAGGAATCAAGAAGTACTAATTCATAATGGTAGGTAAACTTTAGTGTCAATTTATTCCAAGATTTTCTTTGACCTACTTACCTACATCAATTGTATATAATATATTTTATTTAGATTTGTATCGTAATTACCTACCTTGTTAAGTCTTGATTAGTGGCTCAGAAAGAAGAAATACCTTCTATGTTCTTATCTTGTCTCGTTTGACAGTGACGTATATTTTGTTCGTATTAATTTGATGTATCGTATATCAACGTATTATTAAGGCCAGTACTAATATTTAGTAACGACCTTGCCTGTGATAAAACAGAACCTATAATGACCATTTTTTATGGTCGTGCATATTTTTTTTTAGTTATCAATGCGTCATTGAAGTTTTTGCAAATGAACTCTACTAGTTCGGATTCCTGATAATAATAGCCCACTAACCGTCTAAGGTCGCTTGCGACAATAATACCAACGGTTCAACGGATTTCTGGTAATAATGTACATAATTATTATTTCGTTTATCTATTCACTTACATACTAATTACATGTTTAAATATTTTTACAAAAAGATATAAAAAATATATATATATAAAAATTAGTAGCCCACCGTCATTGGGACCAGGGCCCGAGCTACCGGTGTTACCGGTGGCGGTCTTGAGAGATGAACCTCCTAACAATACGCGCCGTGTCCAGAAGTACTGCTTTCTGAATAAAGCCCTTGATCCAGCTGCCAAGCGAAAGCCTACTCAAATTTTGGTCGAGGCTTTTGGCAATTAAGCCATTGGCTGACACGACTATCGGCACAATGACTGCTGTATTCCCGTCACACATGTCGACAACCTCGCGAGCCTGATCTAGATTTTTGTTTTTTTTTTTTATCTTTCTCTGCTTTCACGAGGTTCTCATCATGCGTGACCGATATATCAACAATCATTGCGCGACGCTCCAATCGATCTGGCAACAATATTCCTGTCAGTGTCAACAGGTCGATCCCAATACTACGTGATATTACCTTATTTATTTAAAAGCAAGTTGTTAGTGGATAATCATGGCAACAAGGTTGTGTCTATGCAAGTACTCTCCGTTAGCCAGACGAGAACACCCAGAAATAATGTGTCGGATCGATTCTCCCGGACGGTGGCATGCCCGACACACGTCACGTCCGTAGTTGTTCGTCAACGTAACTTCGTCCATAATCGCACAGACAAAACCTTCAGTTTCCCTAAATGTGATGCATCCGATTTGCGGTCAGCAGTACGCGGACTTTCCTATCTAGGGCATCAAGTTCTGTCTGAGTCCATTACATAATTATTATTATACAGTGTGTTTGGCGAGCGGTTAGGTGCCGATACTAAGCTAAGCTAAGCAAAGCCAAGCAGGGCATAATTATTATACACTAATTCCTATCGGTAAATACTTCTAAACCAACACCCCGCGAATGGCAGCTACTAAACACGGGATTACCGGATGTTTTTATACTTATTTAAAAAGAGTGTATTTGTCAATAGAAATACATTCAAATCGAATCAAACATTTATTTGCTGAAATATGGGTGGGATACATGAGGTGTTACAAACAACAAAGTTCATAATGCCCTAAATATTCCACGTTTTTAGGCGTGAAAATATATATTACATGCAAATGCTCAATATTTTAATAATAAAAGTTAAATATTTTAAAATTAATAATTAGTACATCTATATTCTATATTACATTGTTTCATTTAAATAATCATTTACAATATAATAGGCTTTATTAACTAGATAAGTCTTCAATTTATGTGTGTAAAGTGTTTGTACTTTTGTGACATGATAAATGATAGATATTTATTTCAGCTAGATATTTCAGTTTATTGTTCTCTGTTACTTTGATATGACTTTATGAGATATCTAGCCTTTCCCCGTATTCTATACGCCTCTAATTTAGTTATTTATATTACATGATTGAGATAGTCGAGGGCCTTCGTCATATTATATAATGCATTGTATAAAATAAAATAAAACTTTATTGCATAAAAGGTGTTGCAGTAAATACAATAAAACAGTTGCACTTTACAAATGAACACTGGTATACAACATAAATGGTTGACGTACTGTCCTCTTAGGTAGGCTACATAATAGCCAGTAGTAAAGAGAAACAGTGCCATTTCCCTCAAGAATGGTGAAATCAATTGCTTAGTATTTAATATTTAACGATATTAGTTTTAATATCACACAAAAAGATAATAATAAAAATAAAATATGGAACATGCATGAAAGTAGAGTCTATATCAGATATGAGTAAGCGTGCTGTGTGGGTGAATGCGTGTGTGTGTGTGTGGGTGGGTGTATGTGTGTGAGTGTTTGTGTTTTGAGAGTGAAGCGTGTATACTTATGATAGTGTAAAAAAAAAAAGAATCAGTTTGGAAGAAAAGATTCAGTTTCGTCATAATTATGTTTTGTCTAGTAGGAAGGAGCGGACAGCTGATTTACATTCTTGAAAGGATAAACAGTATACTGAGATATTTGCATTAATTTTGTTGTACAAGAAAGGGCCAAGATAATAGAAAAAAAAAATCGTAAAGGAGTAGCGGGGCCGTGGAAGGGAACAAATTAAATCTTTACGTCGTTTTTTAAGTTTAACAAAGGGAGTAAGGTGATGTTTCAATAAGATTGCATGAAAAATAAACAACTGTCGTACATTAAGAACATTGCACTCTTTATTTAGCAGAGTGGTGGAAAATAAAATTGGACGAAAAGTTGCAATTTTTAATATCGCTCTGTGCGCGATTTCCAATGGCAGTAATGTGGTTTTAGAAGTACCACCCCAGCAAGAAATGCAGTAAGATGATATTGACTGACAGAGCGCATAGTAGACATTGCGGATAATAAATTGGTTAGCTACAGTTCTAAGTGTTTTGAAAATAAACATCAACTTACGCAGTCTGCTCGTCAATACATCAATCATCGTCATCGTCAATACATCCACATGGGCCTTAAAGTTTAAGGTATTTTCTAAAATTATTCCCAGGTATCTAATATTATTTACAGACTCTATTTGAGCACAGTTACAATTTGGCGTAGTTTGTGTGAGACATGTGTGAGCTAGCTTGTATACTAGTTGTAGTTTATAGCGAAAATCAATTTGTAGTTTAATTAAGATGTATGCCTATAATTAACACACACACCTAAAGCAGGTAGCTTCAGATGTGTGTGTTAATTATAGGTACGACATTCAGTCAATACAAAATAACCCTTATTCCTTTTGTCTCCGCTTTTGGGTTGCCAGTGGCCATTGAATAGACAGGCAGTTCACTGACGGCAGCTTATTGTATTTTGGTACGGAACTGTTATCGTCCGAGCCTGAATAGTGCAGTTAAAATCAAACTTTACCCTAGAACCGTGCCAGAGTGCTCAGGATGGATACTTGAGCACTCTGGGCATAAATTATTAAAATTTACGGAATATATTTTTTTCCATTTTATGTCATATGGAATTTTTTATATATCATACATTTACAAATTCAGCGGTAAGGGGATGAAACAATTATTACAGGGTGGAAACAATAAGTAAGTAGTAAGTATAAATACATATTTTGTCACCACTCCCGAGATATTATGAATTTTCAATTGTTTTATATGTATTTACGTTTATCTTCATCGCTCGATCTAAATTGGTCTTCTCTTACTAACTTTTGTCGCCAAATGACACATGACAATGGCAAACCTAAAATTCATGATGAACCTGATCAGCCAGCACCTAGTCTAGTATCATGAAATAATGACGCAGTAGGTTCTACCCTACAGCGCATATTCAAAAGACTAAACAAGCAAGTAGTAAGTATAAATACATATTTTGTCACCACTCCCGAGACATTTTGTAACTTGTATTTTTATTTGTGAGTCATCAAATCAAATTATTTTATTTTATTGCTTCTAGGATTATTTATAAGCGTAGCTATAAATATTGAAATGTCTAAAGTACAGCATTTTTATTAAGCTTTATTACAACACTGGGTGCTGGCGAAGTGCCAAGTGAAAAACATGACATGATGTTTTATTAGGAATTGATGGCGGCGGAAGTTAGCTATAAGCGTCGGTGCGCGTCCGGGTAAGAATCTTCGGTCAACTGGACCCGCTCGCTACAGGACGCGTGGGTCCACTTGACTACATAATTTATGTTCTGTATTTGTGCAGAACGAACTGTTAGATTAAAAAATTTAATGTTAGTGCCACTAAAATCTTCTTTATGATTCTGCTATCATAGTACTTTCCGTTAAAATTCTAAAAAAAAAAACTATGAAATTTTGCTTTACTCCGTAACTGTAATAATAATGAAATTGGTCTGTGGGTCCAGTCAACCTATCCAAAATTGTGACTCGGTTAAGTGATACCGCGGGTTCATTTTGAGTATGTCCAGTTGACCAAAGACTGGGTGAGTACAGTCAAGACGATATTTATTTAACACACATTAACGATATTTATTTTTTATATAAATATTTTATTAGGTATTACCACAGACTGATTTTATTGTTTCAGTGTAAACTAAAAAATATCATTTCACATGAAAATAATTTTGAATATTGTATCTGTGGGCTCCTTAAGACATTTTTCTAAAAACGTAATGGCATCCGTGTTCTAAGAAATTAGCAATAGACCAACAGCCTTTTGGGCCCTAAATAGCAGCGTTTTACCTGAAATAAAACGCATATTAAAGTACTTACCTCACTGGAAGCTTTAATATGAGATGGCATTTCCGTTTCCCGTCGATTTCTTACCAGTTTTCGTACTTTTATCCCCTCCATACTTCAAGCTCAGTGGCGCCACCTGGTGGTGGCGAGTACTTTTAAGCTTTCGTAAAAAGTGTCACGCTATTTTAGTTCATTGTCTCATATATAACCAGGCAGAAATAAAGGTAAAGCTTCCAGTGAGGTAAGTACTTTATTTAATATGCGTTTTATTTCAGGTAAAACGCTGCTATTAAATAACTTGACCGTCACTGGAAGCTTTAATATGAGATCTGTTTGCTATCGCCTGGTGACGCCACTTTGATGTATATTTCTGGAAGTATATAGTATTATACAATAGGCCAATGTGATAAAGCATGAAAGTAAACAAAGGATTAATTAATAATTATACATTTATTTAAAATAAATGAAAAATATAATCATTCCAATAAAAGTACAAGTGTACCTTAGCATACAAATGATTTTTGATTGCATAAAATATCACAATTCTAATCTTAGAAAATCAATATAAGAATTCAGCAAATGTTAATCGATTGGATTGAACAATTGTGTGACGTTTAGTGAATCAGTACTTGTCATTATTTCTCGTCTGTAAAACTGCTGGAATGTATTATCTGATCGCCAATTTCCACGAGCCAAGATTTCATCGAGAGGATGATTTTGAAACCAGCTTTTTGAAGCTACCGCAGACTGGACACTACCTGGAGTGGCTGCAATGCCAGCTTCCCCAAACAAGGTCTTAACCCACCCTGCAATAAATGTACGTGAAGCAGGTTTAGCCACACCTCTTACAGTAATAAATAATTTATTTGATTTTGCTTCATTACGTCTTTCGTTTAATAACGCAATAGTTTTATCTATCCAGAATATAGGATTAAGATCAGAACTATCGGTATTTGCAAGCAATTTCCAGCCGGCTCCAAAACTGACAGCAGTAATTATCGGCAGATAATTACTGCTGTCAGTTTTGGAGCCAAACTGAGGCCAAAATACTATACTATTATCAGATCTTATGCAATGATTAGGATCAATATCGGTCATTCTCCAATTAGGCGTTCTTCGCCTAATTACCGTGCCCTTTTATATTTTTCATTGATTTGACTTAAACACATTCAAATATGAAACACATTAAAGACACGAATTCAATAGTTAATGTGGCATTTAACTATTAATGGTGGTTTTCTAGATAATGAGACTTAAAAAAATTATGTGTATGGTAATTAGAAAAGTTTAATATTTAATGCAACGGTAATTAGAAAATTTCATCAAGTCCATTTAAAACATTAAAAATGATAATATCGCGCACCAATAATTTGTACACAAGCATACAAGTATATAATTATAGCATTAGAATTAACGGTGTACCTGCCAATTGTATAAAACGACACTCTCTATCATTGCTTTAATTTATTAAAAATTAGACTATATTCTATTAAACAATTCAAATGTTTTTCAAAGAATAATCATAATTATACAAACTAGTATGTTGTAACAGTTGAATCAATCTTGTTTCATAGTAATTTTCTATTAGAAAATCCCAAGCAATCTACGATATTTAAAAAAACAGATTCAGTTGAATCAGATAAATCGAAAATTAAAACTCTACTCTTTTTATCCTTAATACTATTATTTGGAACCATAGATATAAGTTTTTTTTTTATATTTCTATGTTAGGTACGTTTTTCATTGTTTTGAAGGGAGGTATTGTAAAACTAAAATCTACAGGAGAGACAGGGGACCCAAGAACTGTCAGTGTCAGATAAATTTAAGCTACTTTCCGCCTTTTTGCACTTCTCAAACCTCCATGTTTGGAAATAAGAGATTTCGAATTTCTTTTTATCGTTGCGCCTACTCCTTCTGCTGAGCTTTTGCCATGACCACTCTCTGTTTATCTCCAGCTAACCACTCTTAGATTAGGAAAGTGCCGTGAAGTTGAGAGATGACTTAAAACATTTTTTTATTTCGATATTGGCCAGTTGGAGAATCTGAAAAAAATGGATGATTTCGAAAGAAGGATTTTCTAATTCCTTTTTTGAGTTCTCTTCCGGCTTTTAGGTGACATTTCGCAGATAGGATGTTTTTTTTAGGTCTCTTATTTTATTATATATTTTTACCTCTTTTTCTTTTGATTGTTCACACAAAACGGGGTAATTTTTAATTCGTTCTCGGCTTTGTTGTGGGGCTAGCGTTCTCTTTTCTTTAACTTCCGCTTCATTTTTTGGTTTTTCCCTATCCTATAAATTAAATAACTTGTTAAATGGTTAGCATATAGTATAGACATATGTACGGACAATGGTAATACTTAATATTTTACGAAAATCGCGGGAAAACTTTCTATTAGTACGACGTCGCGGCTACAGTAAGTAAATAAGTATTAATTTTTCATACAACGGTAATTATAAAGACATGGTAATTAGTATACTGTAATTAGAAAACGATAGTTTTTCTTCAAAATATCGAAAACCAACACAGTATGCAAATACTGGCTTACTACAACGTACGGAGGCCAAAGTACTGTTTCCATTTACATGATCAACTAGGGTCTAACTTAAAAAATCAAGTATTAAAATAAAAACAACGGTAATTAGAAAAGTTTTTAACCAAGGCTACGGTAATTATATACTCACGAACTTTGTTGGCAGCACACTAACATTAGAAATCTGCAACTGCTGATGGGCCGCGGCTCCCACTAAGAAGAAGCAACGCGTACGGTAGTGATGTACCAAATACTGTTATTCAGGGATGTGCACCCGAGAACAGAAAATGTCACGGCAATTATAACTTTCGATCGGACATGCGGTTACTTAATGATAATTATTTACAGACTGGTTCTATTGAGTCGATATTTTGATAAGCGATACGCGTTGCTTAATGTAGTTTAAAACGTTGAATGGATCAAAGTAAATCTGTACGATATAGAAATTACAAGCAAGTTTCAACATTAAGTTGGTGTGCGGACAAGCACACGGTAATTAGAGAATAGGGGTTCTTTGAACAGATATTTTTTTAATTTAGTCTGAACTACTTAAAACAGAACCCAATACTTTTGTTTACAGCTAGATATGGATGCTAACTAACATACAAAAAAATTTGCATGATTGAATTTGATCATAATTACGGATTATCCAATCCCGGACACGTAAAAACTTGCAATCGGAGAATGGCCGATATCAAGCACAGTAAGATCGTGTAATCGCCTACCCGAGCAAAGCAACAATAAAATTGCAGTATGAAGCGACGTTTGAAATAAATTATTCGAACCAACTGTGTTATTAGCCAAAAATTAAATTAATTTACCAACATCCCAAACTGAAGGCTTAGTGCCTTTTGGATTTTTTAGGGAAATTGATTTTAAAACATGTCTTACCAGGAGGTGTGAACTTAACCGACTTGAAGTTTCAGCGTTACATAGTGTAGATACGACTGATTTATGTAAAAGTATTGAATTATATGACAACTTATTAATTAAATATAAATCACTTAAAAATTGCGCTAGTTGTGAACCAGAAGGATTCTTTGGGTCGAGGCTTTTATTATGACACCATGACGTCCAGCGCTTCCAGGCTACCTCGTAGGTTTTTAGAGTTGTTTTTCGCC
Source organism: Cerastis leucographa (assembly GCA_963082945.1). NCBI lineage: Eukaryota > Metazoa > Arthropoda > Insecta > Lepidoptera > Noctuidae > Cerastis > Cerastis leucographa. The sequence goes on from OY720378.1 coordinate 26,978,584, forward strand.
ATGAATTCCTAAGCAGTGATAGTTGTTGAACGTTCCATGTCTTTATCGCCTCGGACCACCCCCACATTTCCAAACTTCGAGGACAATGTTCTCGACTTTCGGTGGTGGGAGTCCCGTCGACGTGTCTATTAGGTATCTCTGCAGGTTTCTCAGCGTTAATGGAGCCGCCAGCGCTCGGGCTTTGAGATCTGCACGCCAGAATACCTTCTCCCATCGAGGTACTATTATTAGGAATATTCCTGTCGACTGGTTTAAGTGAGACAAGACTTTCGGAACTAGGAACGGTGGTGGAAATACCCATGCGAGCTGGTAATTCCATGGGACACTGAAGGCATCGTGGAACAGGGCTTGAGGATCTGTTAGATCTAGGGACACATGATTGTACACTACGTGAGCAGTCGCCGAGGCAAATAGATCTATTATTGGGGTTCCCCATTTCTCAAACACTATTTCTACACAAGTCGGTAGTAAGTGCCATTCCGGAGGTTCCGAAGGCGCGATAAGTGGTCCGCATGATTGTTGTATCTGCCCGGAATGTGGTGTATGCTGAAGTGTATCTGATGTTGGTCTAACAAATTCAGAATTCGATAGGTTATTTCCAACAGGGGTAACGTTCTCGTACCTCCTTCTTTTCGTAGGTAAGTTACGGCAGTTCTGCTGTCGCTTTGTATGAGGAGTGAACTTTGACGAAGCCAATGAACTTGGTTCTGAAGAGCATATAATATTGCTAGCATTTCTTTTTTATTGCAATTAACGTTATCTCTTCTTGCGACCAAGTTCCTGACAGAGCCAAATTGTTCAATTGTGCCACCCACGCTTGATCCGATGCGTCTGTAGTTAGGAAATTTATTGGAGGAGGGTACTGAAGCGGTGTTGATTTTTGACAATTTTGGGTCCACCAAATTAGTTCCTCTAAGACACCTTGTGGTAAATAGAGAGGAAATGAAGCTTGGAGAGGGAAGCGCTTTTTCTAGAATACCCAGCCGTTTCATTTTGTCTACAATTGAAGACATTTGTTCTGAAACAGGAGTTTGAAAGGATCCCTTCCTTACATCTGGAAAAACAAGTGGGGGCTTTCGAAAGAAAGGTATGCGATACCCTTGAATTAATTTTAGGACTATTTCTGTTGCTCCCATTTCCACCCATTGTGATTGGTAGTGTATCAACCGACCCGCCCGAAACGGTGTCATGTCATTGCTTGTACCTTTTTCCCCTGGAACTGTTTGAGGAGTTTGCCCGTCCTCTTGTATTTCCACGTTCGGGCCGCGAGCCTCCATTTCGAAATGAGCTTTTAGTATTGAAGTGATCACTTTGATTATTCGAGGAGTGACCTCTGGAAGAAGAATGTGTATGTTGGCACTGAGCTTGGTATTCACCCCGCGAGGGTGGGTTATGACAGGTATGCATATGAGATCCTGGTTCGTAAAATCGAGTTCCACGCGATGAAACTGTCGGTTTCCGTGAGCCTTGTCTCCGCGAGGGGCGGCTATTAGTTTGATTAGGCCTTTGTGAAGACCTTTCACTTTTTGGGGGCCAAAAAACTTTACGAACCCCACCAGCTTTCTCTATAGTAGACATAAAGGGCTCTGCATTAAATATGTAGGAACTTGAAGGAGGTATTTTATTTAGGAATGCTTTCACTAGTGGATCTCTAACTTGACTCGTTATAGTTTCTCTACGCATTTCTAGACTTTCAGCTCTATGGCCGCAGGCTAATTGCAAAAGGTCAGAGGATATTTTATGAAATAAGCCCTGCTGAAATAGTTCGTCTATTTTTCCATTTAAATTAATAAAATTGATACATTCTGTATTTTTTGCCCATGAGAGAAGATTGCGAATATCTTCCTGCAATGATTCTCTTTATTTTAATATGCAGTAGGTTAAAGCTGCGTAGGATTTATGAGCATGTGCCAGGTGACGTAAGGTGTCATATGCTTTTACACTCCTGGCTTATAGACCTGGAAACAAACGAGGAGGCGTTTGTTTCCAGGTCTATAACCCAGGAGTGTGATTATATAATTTTTGCGTATCGGCGTATCTCACTTCTGACCAAGAAGTACTACCAAAACGCTGGATATCTACCAACTTCTTCAAATAGTATCTGGGGTTTTTGGAACTAATGGTTTCTTAAGCGTAGTATTAATATCAAAAGTGAAATCGAAACTTGCACTTTGATGATCTTGATTAGTGCAATCCTCGTCACTAATTTGTTCATAATGTTTACCACTAATTCCAGAACGAACAGAACCGTTATCATAACAAGCAGTATCAAAATTACATGTAGTATTAATTTGTTTGCGTAGCTCACCCATTTCCTTAAAAAGCTTGTCCATCATGTGACTGGAACGTCGAGAACGTTTCCTTTTCCTATGGCGGCGGCGGCGGTTGTGGGACCGCGCTTGTTTGCCGCCTGGAGTAGACGTACTTAAAGAACTAACACTAGAAGCACTACTGCTACTGCTGCTGCTACTCCGGTCTCGCTTGCGATTCACTCCACTCGAACCCGCCACAGCCTGCGGCTGGGTATCCGAGTTCTGGTTATTACTACGAGTTATGATAGATCTCATAGATCTATAACACTTTACACGGTTACAATTTAAATATTGAATACGAAAATTTACTGGATAATATTCAAAAGTAAAAATAACAGTAGTGATCCGAACGGCAAAACCGTTAAAAACTCTGATCACGTACGAATTCTTCATAAAAAGTGTTACCTCCAAAAGAGGGTACTTACAGTTCAAGATTTATCCTCTATGAAGAACACTTTACACTTAATTTATTCACTTTACGTATTATGCAACTTGTCGCGGACGCAGACACTGCGCACAAGTTGCTTCGACGGAATATAAAAAGCCAATGAACTAAAATAGCGTGACACTTTTTACGAAAGCTTAAAAGTAGTCGCCACCACCAGGTGGCGCCACTGAGCCGGAAGTATGGAGGGGATAAAAGTACGAAAACTGGTAAGAAATCGACGGGAAACGGAAATGCCATCTCATATTAAAGCTTCCAGTGACGGTCAAGTTATTTATTAGGAAACAGACTTATTCCTAAAAACAACTTGCAACTGAATTTTAAACCAGTAACATACAACACGGTTGACAACATGATTAAGTTAATGGCTGCTGCGCTACGTGACCCACGTTCAAGGAGAAATTTCTAGTGTTGGGAAAGGTTAAAAAAAATACATTCATTGAGCTGAGGTATTGTACACAGCTGAGAGCATGACCCGATTATTGTCCGTCGAGGAGTAACATACTCACAAGATAACTTCTCAACAGATAGTAGCAAGGAGACAAAGCTTTGTAAACACGTTCAATTCTAATAGATAAAAGTAATTTCTATTACGACTTGATCTTGTAACCAGAACTCTTCATTGGTAATTAGCACGAACATGAACCTTCGTACATGCGTTCAACTGCTAATTGAAGATACTGAATTGTTCATAACTAATTAGCCTTGAAACAACGACGCGTTAATTATATCTCAGTCAGCGTATGTGTGTTCCAGGGTGATCATTTCCTCTCAAATCTGCCTCGCGCCGAGACAGAGCTATTGGATTCCCTGATTCGTTATTATTCCATATGCACTTTTCTAGTTCGGAATAAAGTTCTAAATTCAGTCTCGGGCTCGAAGGTTCTAGCTCAGGCTAGATTTTACTAATGGGGTGTATGATACCTAACAGTTAAGATGTTATGTACTTGTTATGTAGACTTATGAGTTATGTTATGTTATGCAAATAAGTAAACCACTGATTCTTTTGATGGATTTATTGCTACTGAATTATAATGACATGATTTCACGCTACTCGTAAGTTAGAGAAATGCACACCTAAACAATACAGTATGTTAGTTTAAACAAGGGCCATATTCAAACCCATAATAGTACATGCTAACATGATACTAATAAAAATATAAACAAAAAAAAAACATTGATAAATAACAGACAGAACCATACCAAAATTTTCGCAAATCACGTAACGTGTATACACCCTTGCGCTAGCGACTTAATACTATCGCAGAACATGTGAGCGGGTCAATGACTCTTAGGTATAATCCATTTTCCCTTCATACTTTAAACTTACCTGGCTTAGGACAGTCCAAAATATCTAGGCACTAAACAAAACATTAAAAATTCTTCTATATATGTTATAGGTTTTTTACATATTTGGGACGAGAATCGAATACTGAATACCCTCCCTCAATATGTCCCTCGTTTAACCTAACATAATGTATATGCGATATGCAGTACGACGTACAAACGACACAAAGATCAATGTACAGCGAAGCCGGTACAAGGTTAGTACATAAATATAATTAAGTGAGTTGTAGTTTATCCCCGATCGATCTGTCCCGACAGTAAATATTCGGTTTGGAAACCGGATATTTAGTGTCGGGACTTATTAACGCATTTCTCTTACTATTCATATTCCGTTACGGTTTCATTCCGATATTATGCCAAGTCATTCCTATTTAATATAAATGCTTTACGTTATGGTTTGAGAGCAGCAGTGGTTGCCACGACTTACGAGCAGTAAGCCGTGGGTTCGAACCTAGGCAGGCGCATTACTTTGTGTAATTTATTTCATCACCGCTGCTCTCAAAAACGGTGAAGGAAAACATCTTGAGGAAACCGGCATGTCCTAGAACTAAAAATTAGAAGACATGTGACATCTACCAACCTGTACTGGGCCAGCGTGGTGGATTACAGCCCACTCTTTTTCATAGAGAGGAGGCCTATGTCCCAGCAGTGGGAACATTATAGACTGATGATGATGTATGCTTGCCTCGTTGCATCTAACAAGTTAACACTGAATTACTTACAATGAACTAACAACTAAGGAAGCGTTTACCGAATTCCAATTGACTGTGCTTAACTAATAAGCTCAGTAGGCGTGAAACAATGTTGATTAACACACAATCAGCTAACTATGTATTCTATTTAATTTATATACTGAGGTACACCTGTTATTTTGTAGCACACCTAGATTTCACCAGTTATGTTCCATTGCCATATAGTATGGTATAGGAGCAAACCTATTTCGATCAATAGGACACAAATCCAACTCTAGCCTTTTACTTAAAATCCTGATTGGAAAACCTAAATAACACTCTGCCTGACCTTCGAATCAAAGCCAGGATCTCATTATCAGTAGCAAAGTTTGTGACCGCTTGACCAACAACTACGTTATGAAATAACTTGACCTCATTATCAGTAGTAACATTTGCGATCGCTTTCGACCATCAAGGCCATCAACTAATCTAGAAACTAGCTTTTGGTCGCGGCTTTGCTCCCATTATGTACGAAAATAAACCACGGGAACGTTTTAAAGTAGCTTTTGACACTCGGAGATAATGTAGCTTCCCGTTAGTGACGAATTCCGAAGATTAGCCTACATGCAAACGTACAAGGTTACCTCTTTATAATATTAGTACCTATAGCTGGCCTTGGCTAACAATCTATGAGCAGAACTTGTTTTAGAAGCCTTTACAAAGTGATGAGTACCAACCCTAAGCGAGGAAGGTGCGACGTCAGCACGGCCCACGGGGGTCACTTCAAACACGATTTTTTTTCTTTATGAGCACCACTTATTATTAGAGTACGTCACGGATTAAGAGCTGGTGGAGGTTCTATTTAACATTTTTTGATGTGCTTAGATTATCAACCCCATAAAGATTTCTTGCTTTGATATATTTTACGTTATTTTTTTTGTTTCTTCAACAAATTTACATTTGTGTCGAACATACACGAATTGGTTTTCACAATAAATGTAACACATAAATTAAAAAAAAAAACATCGTAAAGCCAGGAAAAAAAAACAATCACTACATTCCACATTGGCCACAACATTATTATTTTTAATATTAATTACAATAATTTAACATTGAACATTACATAACCCACACATTACATTCCATTTATAATGCACGGTTTAGTTTCGAGCATTAAGTACATCAGTGAGTAAAGGATTACTCACTGATGTAATCATCATCATCATCAGCCTATAATGTTCCCACTGCTGGGACACAGGCCTCCTCTCTATGAGAGGGAGTGGGCTGTAATCCACCACGCGAGCCCATTGCGGGTTGGTAGATGTCACATGTCTTTGAGTTTTTGAAGTGAAACTTCTTATGGACTTCCAACAAGTTTAACGTTCTAATGGAGGGGGAATATTTTCTATTACCCACTAAGAGATGGCGCTATTACAAGGTTTGTGACTCCGTAGTTCTACTAGGTACGCAAGATGGCGTGCAAACTGTCATGCATTCGACTCTTCGGTGTGACCAGCCTTCGCTCAATCTCCATGAGTAGAATAACCTCGATAAACTTATGTAAAAAAGTGTACAACAATAAAACAATAAAATATTATTTCGAAGCTCAATAAAATAACGAGAGTGAATGCGTGACACTCGAACGCATGCGTGTAGTATTACGAAGTTTCACTTCTTCCGCGCGGAGAGACTCGACGCACTATTTTTAGTTCCAGGAACTAAAAAATCTAGCTAAACTAGCTTTCCACACGATGTTTTCCTTCACCGTTTTTGAGAGCAGCGGTGATGAAATAAATTACACAAAGTAATGCGCCTACGTAGGTTCGGTCCCACGGCTTACTGCTCGTAAGTCGGAGCTGCCACCACTTGGCCAAAGCTGCTCTCCACTGATGTATTGCTCGAAACTAAACCGTGATATTACCGGTAGCTAACTCTCAGTGCGGGAGCTTTTTCTTTCCATAACATCGCATTCTATATCTCACACCACACACAAAATTAACTAAAAATGTAAAAAAAACTGTCGGATATTTATGGAGATGTTTACACTCGGAGATGTTTACATTGAATCGTACTGACGGCTTTCACGCAATTGTGCGGAAGAAAATTGCGTCGCTGGCAGCTAGAACCCGGGCCAGTAGTAACAGCATCCTAAAAACAGTGGCCGAGAGTGTGTTTTCCCCTTTTATGAGGCATTTTGTGGAGAAGATGATCGAGTAAAAACTTGTTCATCTTCTGTGCAGAATGCTTCTCAAGCTCATTGTTATTGTGTACTAGCACTAGGTATAAGGTATGTAACTAACACTATGGATTTCTGTTATCCGATTATTGAAATAAATTATTATTATATTATTATTATTATTTAATTGCCCTGCACGTGTGCAAAATTATTATCTGACATGGGATGCCATTCCTGCATAGATTAATTAGTACCTAGCTAGTAATTAATCAGTGCAGAAATTGCTCTATACTGTCTAACGTTTATGTGGAAACCTGAGGCACCTAACCGCTGCTCTTGCTTTGACCATTGATGGATATTAACCCAATCTTGCGTTGTAATCTGAAACACTAATTGTTACGGTACTGTTAACAATTAGTGTTTCTGATGAATTAATCCGCAATTAGTGGTAAATTTCCAGGAAACTATCGAACCGCATCATTCTTGTCACTTGTGCTTGCGTGCATACATATTAATAGGTTTGGTCTCTTTGTTGGACGCTAGTGCGTCCCTAATTCCTATGACGTAAGTACCACAGGTCACAGCAACAAAAACCTTATCTATCCATCTACCTAGCAACATTTACATACACGGTGTAAATCACCTCATCACGAAGCCGTCAACCAAGCATTCTGTACATTAAACTAAGTAACTTTACGCAAAAATTATTGCTGGGAAACGACTTTTTTTTTGGGGGTGTAAAATCATGTTTTGTGGTAGAACTCAATGTAACGCACTCAAAACATTGTGCTGATGCACGGGTTGAATAGTACGGGGGACGTGGAGGTGTTTAAAGTAAAAATCTTACATTAAAAACTTGTATTTAAAAAAATACTTGTCAAAAAGTTGGATCTTTGACCCCTAATATCTCCGTAAATAGAAGGTTCCCAGGTATGGTGTAGAACAAAAAAATGATCGCAATGACAGGGAGAACCAGTGCCTTTCGGCTTCGTTAAGAGGTGTTTTACACCCTTTAAATTAAACAAACATTCATCAAAAACGCTATGGATAAATAAAAATAAAAAACAGTTTTACCTAGAAAAAAATATTTATTCTTTAAAACAGGATGAGTGTGCCTGTTTGAGTACCCATTTTTAGAGCACCTATTATTGAGTGCTACATATACGGTGCACAATGCATTGGTGCCCCCAAAAAATAGGTGCTCTAGGTGCTCAAACGGGAATACTCCGGCGTTTCTTATTCGCGATCAGATAAGACACTTTGAAAATAAACTCTGAAACAAATTCAGAGGTTACATACATATTATTATTTTAGTTAGATCATAAGAGGACCATACTTAACTTTTTTTATGGGACGATATGAAATGTACATTGAAATGTAGTTGGTAAAAGGCTAGGCAGATGATGATGATGAAATGAAATGTATAGTAAATATTGTAAATAAAACTGTTTTTGCAAAAAAGGTTTTTTATTTTTCCATTATTGTTGTAATATTCAATGATATTTGCTTTGCATTTATTTCACATTGTTAATAATGCATGTCTTGGTAATAGGCCTATCCCCCCTAAAAATACTTAACTATCGAACGAGGTGAAAACTGTTGCTGACCAATATTTTTTTTTTTTAAAGCACGTTGCTCCACATTAGGGTTTTCTCCTGTAACGTGGGTGCGTTTACAAACATTTAAACCGACATTCACAAACAGCCAGACCCGGAACAACTATCTGTAGGCCCTACAAATATTTGTTCCGTGCGGGTATCGATCCCGCGACACGCAGCGCAGCAGTCGATCACTCAAGCACTGCGCCAACCGTGCCGTCGAATAGTGTAGAGTCGGAAATAATTCTCTCATTGTTTATTTCATCATCATCTGCCTAGCCTTTTCTCATGTTCGGGTCGGCTTCCAGTCTAACCAGATGCAGCTGAATACCAGTATTTTACATGGAGCGACTGCCAATCTGACCTCCACAACCTATACCTAACCAACATGCGTGTGGTTGCCAAACACACTGTCTATACCGTTATATCGCAAGCCGATCATTAACAGACAAGCTGGTAACGTTGTCAGTTTACTGTTTACGGCATTTTGCCCCATCTCTAATCCTGATAAGTGTGCATCCAATAGATTAATAAAACATAAAAAGCGGACATTGGGAATATTGTCATACAAAAATTTTGATCCCGAGCGTCAGTAGCGCGACCTAGCGTTTAATAGAAAAAAAAAAACGAAAAGTTTTTGACATTTATTTATTATATACTAAGCATGAAAAAATATATATAAAACAAATCGATAAACGGACAATTTATTCTTATTCTTATTCATTATTGCACACCAAATTAAAAAGAAATATACAAACAGATTGCAATTTAAAAACTTATGTACAACGGCGAGCTTAACCCAGAATTGGGTTTCCTTACAGCAAACCATTTTTCGATTGCGAGATTTGCAATAGAGGATAAACTTACGCGCATGTGCGAAAACTTAAATTAACTACTACATAAGTAATACATACAATACATATATATATACATACATATAAAATACAACATACATACTATTAACATATTAATTTATATCCTAAATACTTGGGAAATAAAGAAAATACTAACAAAAATAAACCGAATTCAAGTCCACTCTACCATAACGAGGTTTATATCGAGATTAGCAATAACGCAAAGCGCAAAACGGCATATATTTTTTCAAAATATTTTCCTATTCGTCAAAGTTTTGTCACTGCATGCAACCCAAGAAGACGTGTCAATCTAGACAGATCGAAAGACTAATAGTTGTAATACTTATAGTAAAGTATTGACGATCTTCTTCGTCTTGTCCAGTCTATAGCTCGTAATATTTGAATGTCTTTGTGTGCATCACTCCTTAGCAACGCGTTCCCATATCCTAATGTGCATAGCTGTTACGCGTGGAAACTGGAAATCCGATATTGATACTTAGTCCAAGATCCCAGGGCCGCCAGACGTCACGTATTTTCTGATGAATGAAATGTGGACGATTGAGTAGTGTTGGTATGTACTAAGAACGCATGCGTACCTGCTAGCTTGCTTAGACGGCCAATTTTCAGGTATCAGGTAATCAAGGTACATAAAAACATGACTTACCTCACGTAAATTCTGAAAGCTGATTTTTACGTATATTTTAGGCATTATCCTTAATAATATGTCGCCAATACTGCCAGACACTTTTCGTGGGCCGTTTTGCTTAACAGACGCTTTAAAGCTCCAAAAATTATGACTTAACTTCACGTAAATTCTGATGCTCCATTTTTATATATGTCCACCAGACAACTATTTTAAAACCTTTTACAAGAAGACAGACCGATCCAAGGGGCCAATCATCCCCAATTCAATTTTAAAGTCTCTGTGTGTAGGAGCGCGAGGGCATTATCAACGCGCGTGAGATTGAGTGAGATATGTTTTAGGATACAATGACTTCTCTCTCACTCACTCTCTTACAGTTTTCTCATATCACTTAATTATTAATATAAAAATCAGGAAAATAATTAAAACTTAACTTGTAAAACAATGCTCATTTGACTACAATAATGATTGAATTTTATCCTGTAAGCTGTTTTGATAAATTCGAAAAACTTCAATTTTTTTTTAAGAATATTATTGTCGAAAATTCGATAGTGTTAACAAATTAATTGAATAACAGCATCTCTTAAAAATATCGTCATTGAAATTAGACAATTCATCAAAATCTTTTATTTTACATAGGCTTACAAAAGGTTTACGGTTCGGATTGGTCGTTTCCTATAGAGAAGAACCGGCAAGAAACTCCATGGTTACTCTTTTAAAAACATTTGTTTTTACAATATTTGAAGTTACAGCGTTAGTACTAAGTATAGGAGGACAGCGTAGGCCCGACAATAAGTCGTTGCTTACTACAGAAGGTAGAAAGAGATAAGCCTACAATGTCCACACATTCACAAAAAATAGGTAAATAAAAAGAATCTATCGAAAAGTAAAAATAAAAGAACACTGAATTAAACAATTGACACAGATGTTATCATCAGTGCTGGAACTATTCTGAACAATTAACGAATGTTGCAATGATTGGAAAACTATTCTAAAAAAATGAATAAAAAGAATAATATTGGGAATAGTTAGAGACATCTACACATTTGTGTCGTTAATGAGCTTCCAGGGAAGCCGCATGAGCAGAAGGAACTACAGCCAAACTTCTCTATCTTCAACGTAGTCCTTAATTTTGTAATATGCTTTTTTAAATAAGGACACGTTTGATGCAATTTTTAAACTTTCCATCGGTCAGGTGGCGTACCATGACGTCTTAAAACATTATTGTTCCATTCTCATTCCAGAGTGAAAAAGAGATGGAGCTATACAGGTCGTCTAGCTCCATCTCTTTCCCACTCTGGAATAAGAATGGAACAATAATGTTTTATGCGTCATAGTACCCCCCAGTTCTGTAACTGACTTTGGCAACTTATTAAAAAAGCGTATACTGTTTATAAGAAATGACTTGCTAGTTTTTGTTAATCCATATTTGGGTATTACAATTTTGTGTTTACTGCGCGTGTTTATATTATGGAAGTCGCTTCTAATTTTGAAAAGCCCTCGGTTTTTTGGGACATATAAAATACATTCTAGGATATAAAGTGAAGGCAGAGTCCGTATATCGATCTCTTTAAATTTTTATCTGAGGGACTCGCGAGGACCCATTTTAAAGACCGCGCGGACTGCCCTCTTTTGCAAAATAAAAATTGAATCAACGTCTGCTGCCGATCCCCACAGCAGAATGCCATAAGACATAATACTGTGGAAATAAGCGTAGTATATCTGTAGCTACATCAGTTAACTGCCTTATTTTCCTAACTGCATAGGCAGCTGAGCTTAACCTCCCCGAAAGATTTCCAATGTGCGCGCCCCACTGCAGTTTTGAGTCGATAGTAATCCCTAAAAATACAGTTTCCGCGATAACATCAAGTTTCTTACCGTCAAGATTTAAATTTAGGTCACGTTACGTTTGGTAAAGAGAACTTTAGACATTTTGTTTTGTTCGCATTCAGTAAAAGATTGTTAGCTGCGAACCATTTCGAGAGAACAGTTAGACTTTCTTTGACATGTATGAGATCCGTATCTTTTCTATAAATTTCAAAAATGAGCGAAGTGTCATCATCAAATAGAATTATATCCGAAAATTAGGCCATCATATAAGGGAGATCATTAATATAAACAAGAAATAGGAAAGGCCCGAGAATTGAACCTTGTGGCACGCCCATCTTGACTATAGACCCGGAGGACGTCGCCCCATTTACATTTACTTTTTGCTGCCTGTTTGATAAATAGGAAAGAACAAGATCAGCAGCTAGACCATGAATTCTGAAATGACAGCTGCACTCGACGGACGTAGAAGTTTTTTAATATTAGGTCAGCACGAAAAATCTGCCAAAAAAATATTTTGACCACATAAAATGTTTTTTTTGGTCTAAAGTGGAAAGCGGAATCATTGTACCAAATTTTCCAAAAGGTGGGGTAAAAAGCGGAAAAGCGGTGTATCTGACAACACTACTTGCGAGTGAATTTAGCTGTTAGTCCGAAGGGGGCCTTGACATTGCAATCTGTCTCACCTGAGTGAGACACACGCGCATGAGGCTGATCTCATGCGAGTAGATAATGCCCTCGCGCTCCTACACACAGAGACTTTAAAATTGAATTGGGGATGATTGGCCCCTTGGATCGGTCTGTCTTCTTGTAAAAGGTTTTAAAATAGTTGTCTGGTGGACATATATAAAAATGGAGCATCAGAATTTACGTGAAGTTAAGTCATAATTTTTGGAGCTTTAAAGCGTCTGTTAAGCAAAATGGCCCACGAAAAGTGTCTGGCAGTATTGGCAACATATTATTAAGGATAATGCCTAGAATATACGTAAAAATCAGCTTTCAGAATTTACGTGAGGTAAGTCATGTTTTTATGTACCTTGATTACCTGATACCTGAAAATTGGCCGCCGAAGCAAGCTAGCAGGTACGCATGCGTTCTTAGTACATACCAACACTACTCAATCGTCCACATTTCATTCATCAGAAAATACGTGACGTCTGGCGGCCCTGGGATCTTACTCTAACTCCAGTTGCAAACCTTTATGAACACAATTTGAAATTTACAATAAAGGGAATATTTTCATAACAAAATATTTGATCCTGATTCTTTTATTGCGCTACCTGACAAGCCGGCGGTATGACAATAGACAGACCTATGTGTAACTAACAAGTTTGACACAACATTGTATAACGATTTTATTCATGTCCCGTCTATTGCTTGTAAACGATTATCTTCCTTGCTGTTTATAGTGCTTTAGTAATTATTAATTCCATGTCATTGTACTTAACTTCTTCAAGGGTTAAATTGTCACATTTATTGTATTCAAGGAAGTTGGAACGTTACTTTGATAAAAAATTTTAGGGGTTGCCAGAGTCCAAAGATATCACTCCTTATTGTTTATACAAATCACAGTAATTGTTATATTTTGAAGAAAAGACACCGTTATTCGCTTTGATACTTCTCGTTCATCTGCCTTGCGGGAATATCGATTTACTGGATGTCTGTGTGTAGGCAACATCGCTGAACCAGTAGTTTGTGAAATCAAATCAAATCATTTATTTGCATAGAATGTAGGTATTGTACAATAAAGTTGATATAAAATATAGTGAGCCGGGTACATTCTGCCTGAGTTTGGCATGTAAAATTTAACAAAGAACGTCAGTGTCAATAAAAATTATTAAGCACCAAAAATTGCTTTCAAATAATGTCAATAATATTAAATTGCTGGAATGTCACACACATGATCAAACAAAATAGAAAAATAAAGCTTGTTTTTGAGGGCAGCGGTGATGTAATAAATTACACAAAGTAATGCGCCCGCCTGGGTTCGAACCCACGGCTTACTGCTCGTAAGTCGGGGCTGCCACCACTGGGCCACCGCTACTCTCACGATTATATTTCATCATATCCCACACTATTTTTTATGAGATTTTGTTTGATGATGAGAGACTGATGAGATGACGACCAATTGAGGAGCGCCTTTAATGATAGCAGGAATATGATGTACATGGTGAACGAATTAGAAAAAAAAACCCGCCAAGTACGAGTTAGATTCGCGCACAAAGGGTTCCGTACCATTATTTATAAAAACGAGCAAAAAAATCACTTTTTTGTATGGGAGCCACACTTAAATATTTACTTTATTCTGTTTTTAGTATTTTTTGTTATAGCATCAACTGAAATACATAATCTGTAGAATTTTCAACTGGCTACCTATCACGGTTCATGAGATACAGCCTGGTGACAGACGGACGGACGGACGGACGGACAGCGAAGTCTCAGTAATAGTGTCCCGTTTGACCCTTTGGGTACGGAACTCTAAAAACGACGATTTTACAGCAATAATGAATATAAACGAATACAAACAAATTATTCCCCTTGTACCCCGATCCCCGAGGCCCCCGTCCCAGAGGACGCCGATGATTCATTGTTTTATTAGTACCTATACTTACTTGAATCGTCCCTAACGTCTTGTATCTATAGTCAAGTAAACATGGGTTTTTATTAAATAATTCTAACTGTCTAAACCTGCAGCTTTACAAGTTTCTGACATTTAACCAATAACTTGTACGTGTGGTGTAACTGTTAGTATAAGTTGGTTATAAATAAATAAATAAATAAATTCTTATGGAAAATTGGAAAAGATTTTTGTTATAATGGCAACTGAATCAAACTGTCAATTTGAAGGATTCTGTCATTCATTTCATGTTTGGTCGATACACGAGCCGTGCGATTTTGTGTTTAAACTCACGTTTCTAGGTTAGGTGAGTATTTATTATTAGTAAACATTCATGATTGTGCCTAGTGTAGTTTTTTTCTTCTTCGTCTCGATGCCACGTCAGTATTTCTTATTTTTATGTCTTTTTCGCCTTGTCGGTGGCAGAAGTCCAAAGAAATGATGGATGGATTGCATAATATGAAGGAGAAAACCGGCCAAGTGCGAGTCGGACTCGTACCAAACAATATAATAAAAATATTTTAACGCCCATTCATATATTATGTAAATATAGAACTTAACAGCAAAACTAAAGTTGTTTCATAACTATCTAGCACCGTTCACAATAATCATCAAAATATTCACCAAAATATTAATTATGTAGAAAATGGTTAGGGCTCACGTTATTATTTTCCCACTAAACAACGTTTCGTTGTTCGAGCTTGTCCAAGTTAGTTGCACTGTATCTAACAGAAGAAATCTGAAAAAAAAAACATGTTTTTTTAGCGTTAAATTCCCACGATGGAGGAGGAACAGGCCACGATTGAGAGCCAGTTCCTTGCCTACGCAAAACTGTTCGAAAGCAAAACGAGATCCGGTGAAACCATCACTTTATGGAACAGCGACTATTGGATGCGACAAGGGAACATTATTGACGACAGAAAGGTTACAATGACTGATACCGGAATCATATTTAATAAATACGGGTATTTTTTTTTTCCTTTTCTTTTTATGCTTTTCAAATAGTCCGTTTGCACTGGCACTTTTGGATACTCTAGAAGATTTAGATATAGTCTAGCCACAGGTAAAACTCCTGTGGAAGGAGTTTATTTACCCATTCCAAAGCGTTGATCTCTGTAGGGAAGAATGGGCAGCAAACTCCATGAACAATTTTAAAATTAAATTAGGTATTACAAAGTTTCGGGTCCAATTGAAATCTCTCCACGGTACTCACATTTACAAGTTGGTGTCCTAGTTCAAAAGAAAGACATTGTATAAGTTCTACTACTATCTAAATACTTTGTTTCAGGATAGGTTTTGGATATATCTCATTGAGACATTTATCTATATCAAAGTACTGACTGACTGACTGAGATATCAACGCACAGCCTAAACCACTGGTCCTAGAGACATGGTATTCGGAGGGTGTGTCCTTTGTGAGTAGGTATATCCACTAAGAAAAGGTTTATCGAAATTCCACCCCTAAAGTGGTAAACTAAGGGATTAACGATTGTATGGTTTTAAAGTTAGAAATATGATATATCCAAGCTTCTGGTTAAAAATAAATAAATAGGAATATCAGCAGTTTTGAAAATCTACCCGGAACCACCGAGCTGTCCAATCCCGCGAGCGACACTTGCCGATACCGTTATTAGTAAAAAAAGACAAATAGGTGTGATAGGTGTCGAAAGTTTATTTTGGGATTCCGTCACTTTTCATGTTAAAAGAACGAATATTAAAACTTCTGACCAGAAATAAATGCATACGAATTCCGTCGTTTTCGAAATTCAACCCCAAACGGGAAAAAAGGGTTGGAAATATTTGTATAATAAAAATGGCCTGATCTGCTTGCTTTACTATTTGTGTTTCTTGATTGAATTGAAATTGCAATTAATTGGTGGCAATTTTGTTTTTTTTTTGTTTTCATGTTGTAACACGTTTAAATACGCTAAAAAAAACTTCATATAAGTACTTCTAGGGGATCTGGGACATTTGCGCGAAAGACATTTGTGCGAAGAACACTTTCGGAAACCCATTTGCGTGACTATACTTGCGTGACCCCTCGTTTCCACCAAGAAACAAGTTTAATACTAGTTTGATCAAAACTTTTAGAGTAGGTACTTGTCAGAATATAATTATTTATTTTGTACATTTAGGTATTGAGACTGTATCAAACATTCTTTCGTTCACACTGTGTAGCTAACTAGTATATATATATACAAGTATAAAACATACTTGCGGTTAAGTTGAAGTCAGTGACATGTTAGAACTTACAGTCTTAGAAATACAGTCGTGGTTTAGACAAGTGTTGTTTATTTTATTGCAATTTCTGTATAATACTAATAACAAACAATTTTTAAACTTTATCCATGCTCGTTGGATAAAGTTTTCAATTTACCGGACCGACCGCGTTTTTTTCCTCAGTAAAAACAAAAGCCACCTTCTGGGCCCACACCTGGGCCCCGTAAAGGGCCATGAACCACACGACACCCGCGTAGAGTCTCGTTTGGACCCCCTAGGTTGGGCAAGAGCCGCTTTTTTTTTTTTTTCAACACAGGCAGACAGCGTTCAGTAAAACTAAGCAAAGATTTCCAAACAAAAAAATACTGATTAAAGTGATTTTATTTTGACCTAAAACAATGAAACATCAAAACTTTTTGTGCATTTTCATTAGCAGTTTTCCTTTTTTTTTACCATTGCCCTTATTTTGGTGTTCAGAATGATTTCTAAAAGTTTGTGCATTTAATTTAATGCCAACTTATACAAGGTGTTGTTTTGCATCCTCGTCAAAATTCAGGATGTTGCCACAAAATACATTAATTATTAATATAAACTAGCTGATCCCGGCATGCGTTGCAATGCACTTGTTCCTGCCCACTACCTACCTACTACTACCTACCTACTACTACCTACCTACTACTACCTACCAACTACTACCTACCTACTACTACCTACTACTACTACCTACCTACTACTACCTACCTACTACTACCTACCTACTACTACCTACCTACTACTACCTACCACTACCTACCTACCACTACCTACCTACTACTACCTACCTACTACTACCTACCTACCTACTACTACCTACCTACCTACCTACCTACCTACCTACTATTACCTACCACTACCTACCTACCACTACCTACCTACAACTACCTACCTACCACTACCTACCTACCACTACCTACCTACTACTACCTACCTACTACTACCTACCTACCTCTACCTACCTACTACTACCTACCTACCTACCTACCTACCTACTACTACCTACTACTACCTACCTACTACTACCTACCTACTACTACCTACCTACTACTACCTACCTACTACTACCTACCTACTACTACCTACTTACTACTACCTACTTACTACTACCTACTACTACCTACCTACTACTACCTACTTACTACTACCTACTTACTACTACCTACTACTACCTACCTACTACTACCTACTATTACCTACCACTACCTACCTACTACTACCTACCTACTGCAGCATTATCACGCTGCTTATTGATTCGGCTAAACAAAACTTGAGAGGTGTCAAGGGACACCCGGATGGAACGAAGTTCCTTTCACGTACATAATATCAATACATTTAAGATTTAAGTTAGTGTGCGAAAAATAAAACATTTAATTTAAGGAAGATTAATCCTTAATTCGAAGCAATACGTCTTACTTAACTGCACAACCGAATTTGTACTTTGTAGTTCGGTCACTCAACAAAATAATAATCATATCTATCCTAACTCACATACACACCCCAATTGTACGTAATTTAAGGAATTTTCAACTTTATTTTAAAGAAATAAAGCTTATAATAGCTTACTATAGCAAAAAGTGTCGTGACAACTTTTCGTAAGAATTTTTTCCGTCTAGCCCCCTTTCACAACGCGCGATAAGGAAATTCGTTCCAAAAACTATTCCGTTTATGTAAGTCGAGCTCATTTCTATTTTTTTTTTTATTTTAGTTCAAACTTATAAGTGTGATCATTCCATTGGATGACAGAGAAATTTTTCCTTGTCAATTGGCGACTTATCTTCTTAGAAGAAACATACATGGTATTCTGTTTAGAAGAGAAATAACTAAATTATTGTGTCGAATCTGATTCATCTTTTTCCTTTACTGTCTGTAATCAGTGTAAAGTTGTAGCTGTATCTATAAGCACCGTACTAAATTGTCGGTTGCATAAGACTGTATTTTACAAAGAACCGGTATGTATTTAAAACATTTTAAATTTTAACTGCTTGGAAGTACTGTTTTGAGTATTATGGTGTTCATTTCCTTTTATTTTCTCACCATATATTCGCTCAGAATCGGTTCAATGAATACCCAATTAGCAGTGGACTGATGTTCCGAGATATTTCAACGCCGCGACTCAATTCCGACTGAGTTCGGGAAGCGTGTGCTTGCGGGTGACTCCTTAATTTACGAGCGAAGATCCTGAAGGACGTCGTGACATCGCTCCACGTCAAGTTATCCCAAAATTTTGTTCTTATCTACTTTTTATAATTTGTAGCAATAGCGAAGTACTTATTGAATAGTTTTTTATACTATCGTTTTATAATCTCAACTATTCGTATCAAAAGGTCGCGGAATGAACCGTTTTTGATATTAAATTTCAGCACGTAATTTAATCGCGTCTAGGGCCGGATAGCGGTTGCAACCCCTTCTCACCTATAGGCATTATTTTCCAAAATCACAAATTTTTATTCTTTTCTAGACAATCCATTTCGCAACTTTACTGAAAGTCATTTTTTACTTCGCCAATCCTTTTCCTTTGAATATTTTTTTTATTTTAAAAATGTTTGTATTCGTTATATCTTTTAAATGGAAAAATTAAACGTGACACATGTAGTGACAACTATTTTTTTTTTTACGCTACGCTACCTACTACTACCTACCTACTACCTACCAACTACTACCTACCTACTACTACCTACCAACTACTACCTACCTACCACTACCTACCTACTACTACCTACCTACTACTACCTACCTACTACTACCTACCAACTACTACCTACCTACTACTACCTACCAACTACTACCTACCTACTACTACCTACCAACTACTACCTACCTACCACTACCTACCTACCTACTACTACCTACCACTACCTACCAACTACTACCTACCTACTACTACCTACCAACTACTACCTACCTACTACTACCTACCTACTACTACCTACCAACTACTACCTACCTACTAATACCTACCAACTACTACCTACCAACTACTACCTACCTACTACTACCTACCTACTACTACCTACCTACTACTACCTACCTACTACTACCTACCAACTACTACCTACCTACTACTACCTACCTACTACTACCTACCTACTACTACCTACCTACTACTACCTACCTACTACTACCTACCTACTACTACCTACCTACTACTAACTACCAACTACTACCTACCTACTACTACCTACCTACTACTACCTACCTACTACTACCTACCTACTACTACCTACCTACCTACTACTACCTACCACTACCTACCTAAGAACCTTCTCCTGACAATAACAAACAAAACAAAAAAAGAATTAGCGAAATCCGTCCAGCCGTTCACGCGTGATGCCGTGACCAAGGGAAATAGGGATTCATTTTTATTTATATAGATTAAGGTAGGTACCTAGTTAATTATTAAAAAACACTGCTTTGTTAGTTGTTTAAATTTGTCAGTATTTCAGAATTACACCCTTAACGTGGTTTAGGGAATAAGAAATTATCGAATAAACGTTTGAGATATTTTGTATGTGTGTAAACGACAATATAAGGCGAGGATCAGACGGGCCGCGTTTAAAACACGGGTGGTTCACACTTAGGTACAGATTTCTAGACAAAAGGAAAAAAAAATACCTATCCATTTTATTATTGATTCGGGTCAAGAATCATTAGCATAGTTACCTCCATGAATTTGACGAGGAAGCAAAACAACAGCTCGTTTATTCCACAATATGTTAAACACAAATTAACCTAGGTAATAACTAGTTCACACTCCAGTCGAGGTTCGTAGAGTAATCAAATTAATCGCACCAACTGCATCAACCTCCGCACTAAGGGGCAAAGACGATAATCGATTTAAGGCTTTCCTTTTGATAGGGTTTCAGTGCAGTGGGGAAGCGGATGTGGTGGTTCCTCAATTACGGTGGGTATATAACCTAATCGAATACCCGTGTCGGATGATCAAGACGACCGGTGGGGTAGCGGCCCCCATCACTGTACTGTCCTGTCGGCCTGGATGGTCACTCTGTAATCCGATTTAAATTGTGCTGCAAAGTGGCCTAGATACAATATTATAAGATATATTTAAATATGTGTACTTTTTTTTGCTGGTAACATTAAGGGCTGGTTCGAGGAGGAAAACTAAGTCAGGGTCAGGTGCCGATGATGAATACGACAGCCCCTGGTATGCATTTAAACTATTAGGTTTTTAAGAAATAATATTTTACCTAGTTTAGGTTTTTTTTTTAAGGTAAGTTTTTTACTTGTAATAAAGTTGAACATATTTTAAACAACATGAGCAGGAATCGAAACTACGACCTCTGCGGACAATTTAACATGCCATCAGTAAACTCGCTTAAACCTAAAATAAAATATTGTCTTTTGTTATTGTAATTATGATTTCGATTATTCATTTATACACATTTTTTTTTTTATATTTATACAAAATGATGTAACAAAACATTTAAAAATATAAATAGTAGCTCACCGGCATCGGGAACAGGGTTACCGGTGGTCAAGGCTCTTGAGAAAGGAACCTCCTAACAATACGTTCTGTGTCTAGAAGTACTGCTTTCTGAATCAAGCCCTTGATCCAGCTGCCAAGCGAAAGAGTCCTCAGATGTTGGTCGAAGCTTTTGGCAATTAAACCATTGGCCGACACGACTATCAGCACAATGACTTTGTACTCATGTCCCACATGTCGACAACCTCACGACTCACGAGCCAGATCTATAAACTTGAATAAAATTGCTTATCTTTCTCTGCTTTCATGAGGTTCTCGTCATGCAGAACCGTTATATCAACAATCATTGCGTGACGCTCCAATCGATCTATCAACACAATCTCAGACTTATTGGCAACTTATTGTAATCTTTTATTAAGCAGCTTAATTTTTCCAAAACACCTTTCCTAAATCTGTTAAAAAATATGCAGCAAATTCATGCCTCACTTGTCGACTAGAAAAGCTTTCCTTTCTTGTTCTCTCGTTGACCTCCCCGACCCTCGCTCGAGCCGGCCCGCGATGCTGTGCCAGTAGTTTTAAATCAGCCCCTAAATAATGATACCATTCAGACCCAGCCTGTCCCCAAGCAGTCCTCCTCCAGCGACGCCCTAAGCTGAGGTTCGTACCCCACAGGGGGTGCCCTTAATCTCTCGTTGATTTAATTCATTACTTGTAACCCCTCTTGGGTTAGAAGTAATGAATTAAATCTCCAAGAGCCAGGATTGACAACACCACAATTAACAATTTCTTCATCAAAAGAAGCTTGTGGTGAATATGTCTGTTCGCCATTGACTCAAAGATAATTATGTAAATGAACACATGCCAGAATAACGCTTTCTGCCCTTTTAGGACATAAATGTATACGTTTATGCAAAACTGAACACTGCTGATAGAATACGAAGCGCCTTTTCGACCGTTACCCGCGCTTTGCTTAGGCGGTAATTATATATTCTCTCTGATGAACCACGTATATGTGTACCACGTATATGGTTTCATTAACCTATTAGCAAGTGCAAATGCATCATCAGCTACTACACACACCGGCAAAATTAGGGGAACACAATAAAAAGTGAATGATTTTTTGAGATATAATGTTAAATAATTTTTTTTCGCTTTGTTTGAGTGTTTTTGTTTATTTTATGAAAGAAAACTACTAAAAGCGGGGTTGTTACAATTTATTGATATAGAAATTTAAAAATGGTCGTAAATGTAAAAATATTAAAGTGATAAAGGGGTTTGGGTAAAAGTGGCATGATTTTTTAAGTCTGCGGCCACTAATGAAATATATTTCATTAGTAAGAACACTATAAGACATTCATTTTCTTCTATGAACAATTATTTCCAAAATGCATCGGAGCCGAGATATACAGGGTGAACTTTTCAAGTGGGTGGAAGGCCAAATCCGAAACTATGAGGAATAGCGACAAACACTCAAAGGAGTCACGAGCCTGATTTTGATAAAAAACTGAAACTGCATCATTGGTTTTTTGAAAAATCAATATTCCTAGCCAGGAACCGAAGCTGTTAATTTTGAAAAAAAAAACACCCTGTATTATTACACCATTCGATAGTGTCGCTGCTCAGGATCAAATTCTGGGAAGTAATGACATAGCGCAAACGATAGGAAAGAGTTATTTTTTTTTATAAAATACGTACCAGTATGCAAACTGTTAGTAGGAACAACACAAATTTGACATCAGATATTTCAGCTCCGATATTATTTTTGGCAAAATTCTTTTAGGAGTGATTAATATCATATATTCCACTATACGTTAACAATAATTATTATGTTTGTGGCCGCTGTGAAAAAAAAAAAACATGCTACTAGTCCATACAAACTTACCCAATGCCCTTTAAATAAGAATTAATAGCGTGTGTTACATCCACGTGCTCTTTTTAGGGCTTGAGTACGTCTACTCATGCTCATGATGACACCTCCAATCATTTCCTGAGGCAAAGTGTACCATTCTTCAACCAGTGCCAATTTGAATACTTCAATATTTCTAGGGGTTGGATTTCTTTCTCGAACCCTTCTTTCAATCATATCCCAGACATATTCCATTGGATTCATGTCTGGTAATCGTGCTGGAAAGTCCATCTGCGTAATATCGGTCTCATTAAGGTAATCCCGCACTATGCGCGCAGTGTGGGTGCGTGCATTATCGTTTATAAACACAAAATTTAAGCCTAGGAATAGAGCAAAAGGTATAACATGGAGTTCTAAGATCTCAGTTATGTTTCTGTGTCTGCACACAGAGAATCGCCATCAACGATGAGTAGAGCGATGCGTGCTGTCAAACTTATACCACCCCTCATCAATACAGACCCGCCACGGTAAGCCGTTGTTTTGGAAAAATTAGCTTGATGCTAACGATCTCCTCAATATCTCCACATCCTTTCCCTTCCGTCAATACATTTTAAGCGAAAACAGCTTTCATCAGAGAATAAAACTCGACTCCACTCATCGGACCAATTTTGATGCTGACGGGCGAACGCTAATCCAGCTACTCGATGGCTCACCTCAAGTTTTGGCGCTTTTGCTGGCACGTTTGACTTCAAGCTAACTTCATTTAACTTTTTACTCACGGTTCGTTCACTAACACGTACGTTACGCACTTCTTCCAAGACATTTCGGGTCTGAACAGCCGTTTGACGATGATTTCTCAAAGTTTGCACCCTTATAAAGCGGTCGTCTACAGCACTGGTTACACGATTTCTGCCTTACCCCCTGCGCACATAAGATTCTGTATTTCTGTATCGTTGCACATTACGGTGGACCACGGATACTGATACACCCAACGTTAGACTTGCAGAACGGTAGAGATGACCTTCTACAATCATTGTCACAGCCCTGGCGACTTCAGTTGCTGGCAAATCACTCATTCTGTATGCAATACAATGTTAACTGTCCAAGCAAAATAAACAAAATGAGCTAGGGCCCCTAATAACTGCATAAACAAACTTCCTTATCAAAAATACTCAGAAGCGTTAATTGTAAACAAACACTTAAGAAGGTACAATTTCTGCAAGGGGTTGAAAAATTTCTAAATGACCCATAATGCTATTTATAGAAAGGGTAATCATTAAAATAACGGCACCACTTGTCGAAATAGTCGAAAGTTTTGAAAAAAAAGCACCTTATTTGTGTTCCTCTAATATTGCCGGTGTGTGTATAACGAAAAGCGAGTTTGCTGGCAATGGTCTTTGTTCTGGAATATTTAATGTTTGTTCTTTGAGAGCTTTATAAAGTGAACAGAGTTTGAAAACTCCTCCTTTTGATGTCCTTCCTTGTTCAACATGGACATAATATATGAAATTATGCTTTGCATCCACTAACGCCATTAGTACTGTGCTGTACGTCTTTTTATTATTAAAATATTCACTGCCATTTTGTTCTGGCTTTATAATCTGGACATGTTTGCCATCTAAAGATCCAATACTATGAGGGTAGTTCCATTTCGTTCAAAATTATTTACTTATTTTTAACCATTCTTGTGTAGTTTCTGGTATCTAAAAACAGGTAGTGTAGTTAAGTCTTTGGTGTATTTTCGTTTTATTATATTTTGACTAACCAATTTTGCGTTCGACTGTATGGTAGCTTTAAGCAATAGATGCTTTTTCTAATGTTGAATGTGGGTTCAGTTAACCAATAAAAATACAGTAAATAAATCATATTTTAGTCAAGTGGACCCGCGATTCTTGAACTGAATATGAGAACTCAAGCGCGGTGTGGAACCGCAAAATTTGAAGCCATTTTGAGTGAAGAAGTACCTTTTTAAATTATTCCAGGAAAATTGAATATACTATTTGTATCAATATTTTTTTTTATAATTCGTTGCTTATTCAATCTGCTTCTAACCTCTTGGCTAGATATGTCACAAAAAAACGTACTAAGTATTTGCAGAAGAAAACCATTTTTTTTTTTAAGTTAAACGTTAACAAGAATACTAAAATTATTACAAAAACATAATTTCCCTTAAATACCTCAAGAGAAAACAAGTTAAAGGCACTATTTATCTTTCGGCTTACCTTAATATATACTTTCAATACTTTTATAATCGCCTTGCAAACTTCAGGAATGCATTGTCTTCGATATTCGAAATGAAAGTACATTCAAGAAGAATACTAAATCTCATACAAACAGCTAACAGTCACCCTAACAAAATTTCTAAATCCACTTCGGCCAGTCTTAAATCATTTAAAATAGAACGGTAGGCCCCTTCTTGGTCTCTTCTTCTCAAAAATGATCGCGACCAGTACTTGTGTTTTTTCCTTGAATTTGCTTCAGTTTGCATGTACAAGTATACTGCACACATGAAGCAAAGTTCTCCAGCATCTTCTCTTACCATTGTCACAACAATTTTTTTAAGTAGAAAACATAAAACTATGGACTGAATTTGTCTCGAATTCTACAAGTTTAGCTACTTACAACAAAACCATGAGATCATAAACATGTAGGCAACTAGAAGTTTTCAACCAACAAGTTTCAGACAAGTTTTCTATACTTACAAGTTTTATACATGTATATAGTTTATGAAAAACCAAAACATTGCATAAAATTAGTAAAATACAAATGTATTATACCTTGGTGAAAACGAAGGGTGATAGACACTCGCGCGGCTGGTTACTGAAACGACTCAATGGCTTCATTGGTGTCGTTTTTGTGGTTTTTGGGCTCACTGATAACAAAATGAGGTCAAAATGACAAGAAAAGACGGCGCCGGCAAATTTTTCGGGTTTTCCTTCGTGGGTGCCGTTTTCGTGGTTTTCCGGATCGGTGATAACAAAATGAGTTTTTTTTTTTTTCCTTTTGACTTCATTTTCTAGGTGCAAATAATGAAATTTAAAATACACAATGTCTCAATATCTTCCCCTAGGCTATGACTGGCATTAATTTAAGTGAGAACTGTTGCTCACATGGGCAATTTTATGTTCCATGCTCCAGATTGCGCTCTGCGAGTAACTTAATAATTTTACGCAAACCGCAAACGTCATTTTCGAAGAGGAGCTAGGATAATTCATTATTAATATAGTTTTCTGGGAGTTAGATAGTTTTGTTTAATCTGAGTAGTTTTGATTAAAATAGTTATTTATCCAACATGTGAGGAAAGTTCGTTTTTCCTATGTGTTTTGATTTTGAGTCTTTCGCTTACTCAGGATTGAAATTTATAATCACTCGCTGCGCTCGTGATTCTATTTTTCAATCCTTCGTTCGCTCAAGACTCAACAAAACGAATAGCAAATGAACTTGCTCACATATGTTGTATACAAAACTTTTCACCACTCCCAGTAAGAAAGTATTCAGTCATCATAGGTAAATAAATTAAATAGTCACAAAGCAAATCAAAATAATTATTTTTTCGATTTTTTGCTTCTAATGTTCTTCTTTCACAGGCTTCTTTCTTTGAGTGCGTTCAAAAATTATAATCCTGAATTTGACGATGTAATTTTTTCAATATTTTATTAAACTTTTTTAATGTTTCTGAACTTATACACTTACAATAATTTGATAAATTTTATAAAAAACATTAATCTTAACTTATAAATATTTCTATTCTAAGCATAAAATTATTAATTTTTTAAAATATCTTTAAAAATTAACGTAAAAAAATCAGGCAAGGTTAGTTTCTGAACGGGATCATTACTTTCCTCACTGTTCAAACAGTGAGGAAAAACCAACTTTCCTCACTGTTTTCGTAGAGGAAAGACAATTCTTTCGTGCGGGAGTGGTGAAAAAAAAATGTAAGCTTGCTCATTTACACCATTAACTATATCAAAAGGCGTGGATGAATGTATAAAATAAATTCTGGTTCAACCCATTGACGTCACAAACAACTTAATTAAAAATAAAACGACGTAATATACTTTATTAACCAGAATGAATTCTCTGACTTTGTCAGAAGAAGAAAGTCTGTGACTTTGAAAATCACAGACTTTTTACAACTATTTATCCTATACTTACACTTTCGCGCAAGCGAAGCTGCGGGCAACAACCAATAACTATTTTCAACATTATTTTGCGGAGGTAACGCACACGTGGGCAATTGCCGAACTCCACTCGAGCGAAGCCGCGGGCAGTAGCTAATGCATAGGTATTAAAAGATCAACTACATTAATATAAAATAGTATTTGATTCATTTTGAAATGTAAATAATTCCCAATCGCATTGAATTAAGCTATAATTATTATAATAATTTAACCACATTTAAAATAACAACAACTGAATTAACTGACAGTAAATCTGAAAAGTATGATTAACTCAAAACATATTTTCTTTTGAATAAGGGCAGCTAAAGGAGACGGGCGAGACTACATTATTTTGGGACCCACTCTTAGAGGTAGCATTCATCATAACAACTTATACGTAGTTGTAAAACGACTAAAGACTATCAGAAAAGTAAATGGAAAGTAAGACGGAAAAGTTGGGAGAAAAGAGATATACGTCTATTCACAAGATAACCTAAAAATCTTACGATTAAGGTTTTTAACAGTGGAATGACTCCGTAATTAAGATGAATCAAAATATAATAATATTTAAGACGACTCATAAAAGAAAATTCGAATAAACTACTGTATTTCCCTCGCAGTTTTAGTTCTGACTTTACGTGTTTTGCTTCTCGTCATAAGCCAAAACCAGAATTTTTACTTCACTGCCTGTACATAATTGATGAATCATAAAACTGCTAGACTGCAGCTAGAGACTAAACTGATTACCAACCCTGTAATTAGTTCAATCACTATAAAAACTATGTTGTTACGATTTTGATCCATAAGCAAATTATAGTCAAGTAAAACGATTCTTATTACGCTGAGAGTAGATAATATTGTTTTACATAAATTATAACAGCCAGAGCTGACTAGCTATGTACAGCTATTGAAAAGCAGGGTTTGTTGAATAAAAAAACGATGAGTAATAAATCTTATTTTTTGGTATTTTTACATAGTTTTTATTTTATGCAACACAGACGTTACGATGGCCAAGTTGCTGTCGGGTTTCATTTTCAGGGTCGCAGCTTATCAGCCCCCAAAATGAGTGACAAAGATAGTTGTCTCCTGTTATCTGGAATTATTTAATTATGTTAAAATAAATAAATTCACCTTTAGTGTAATAAACATAAAGAGTTCCATGTATAAGTAACAAAAGTGCCTGACTCGCAGAGTGTATCCAGGTCCCCACGAAAAGAAAAACAAAAATGTAGTTTGATATAAAAGATAATATGACCTCTGATACCTGTGGAGCGGTATACAAATATTTCAAGACAAAATGCAACAGCCACCCATCTTCCATTTTGATGACTGAAACATCTCAGTAAAATACACTACTTCTACACTACCTCGGCTAGTCTTTTACTGTATACTGTTTTCGTCCGATAAAGTACTGGGCAACAGTAAGAATGAGCCTAATATAAGATTACAACAGTATGTATTTATGCATATAAAAGCTAAACGAATCTTAGTTTGTTGTTCAGATAGATATCCTAAATAAGTTCTTTACTAATGATATAAATACATGTTCTTTTACGAATATACTCACATCACGTGGATACACCCATCTCTGAACTTTTTCAAAGCTCTGAGCATCTTCATCAGAGAGACGACGCCTCCGTAAGAGCGCAAGTCGTAAGAGAAGAAGAAATTAACGCAACGCATGTTTGTGGTTAAAATCAAAGTCCAAATCAAAAGCAACTAATTGTCCAATGTCCAGAGAAGAATGCGGTAGTCTAAGACAGGGTGCATTATCTACATTTCAAGATGTAAAGGCCAAGTCGTCGAGAATCTACAAAATCGCAATGATAAACATAAAATCCCAGACAAAAATACAAACATAACGATGGACTAGATCATCACAGATCTGACAGTGACGGTAGTGACGGGACTCAATAGATCATCATTAATAACGTTCCTTTATTAGAAATACTATAAAATCGCCACAGTACCATTTTTATTAGATGCTTTCGCATTGTTAATTGGCGTTTTAATATCAGGTTTGCATGTTATTTTTTATGAATTTTTGACATAATTGAATGTATAAAAACTAAGAGAAAGATCCATTTGTTGTAATAAACCCATGAACAAAAACACATGTCATTGGATTGGAACGTAATCGGAAAAATGTTGCGTTTTGTAAGTGCACGATTACTTAATTTTAGTAAATTGAAAATTATTTATAACTTTTGATTCCCGAGTCCTAAAAAATCAATATTTAATAAATAAATATCTCATAAAATTGTAGTTATAATTATTTTATATTTACACTGGAACGGAGTTTAGTTAATTTTCAGATTCTTTGGGTCCATTTTCGCCAGCCTTCTTTGGAAATAATTTCCGTTATAATTTTCATTTTGGTATTCTAAAAACTCTATATCGATACTTACGGTGCTGAACAAGATTGTATTTTTATGATGTTCCTAGAAGCGACCACTTAGCGCTTGTTACCTGTTGCCGGGAGTCGTGCATGTTTGGTCGCCGTTCTAACCTAATCAAACACGGTAATATACCTGGAGTGCCCTAACTTAGTTATTGCGACTAGAGAAAAAGAACATAAGGTTAAAATAGAACCAGGGCTGCGGGTTGTTCGAAAGAGATACCGCGGCCCTGGAACACAAAGGGCTAAGCAGGAACATGGGTGGGTTTTAGTCAGTACAAGTCTGACACTCCCTCCCGCTCCGCCCAGAGCGGGAGAAGTCATTTGATGATTTCCCATCCGCAAAAAAAAAAAAAAAAAAAAACAGGTTAAAATGGAAGCGCAAATTTGGCCCGCGACATTAAAATTTTCTTACGTGTTTTGCAATTAGCAGGTCAATGTCAGTTTGTATGTTAATTAAATATGATTCACGGCCGTAAAAAATATGGATTTATAAAGTTACTACTGCCCGCGACTTTTTTCGCTTAGAAATTGTGATGGGTTTTATTTGTATGAAAAATAGATGTTGGGCGATTCTCAGACCTACCCGATATGCACACGAAATTTCAAACAAATCGGTTCAGCCGTTTAGGAGGAGTTTGGTAACAAACAACGCGACACGAGAATTTAAATATTAGACTAGCTGTGCCCGCGACTTCGTCCCCGTGGAATTTAAGAAGTAGCTTAAGTTACTCCTTATTATAGCAGCTATCTGCCAGTGAAAGTCCCGTCAAAATCAGTCCAGCCGTTCCAGAGAGTAGCCGGAACAAACAGACAGACAGACAAAAATAAAAATAAATGATATTTAGGTATATGTACCGTATATACATTCATATGCATGTAGTAAAAAGTGGTTATGTTAATATTGCAAACAGACACCTCAGTTTTATTTATTTGTATAGATAATCATTAAAGTAATCAATACAACCCTTTTGTGATGATTTAATCCCATTGACTGACT
Organism: Cerastis leucographa; assembly: GCA_963082945.1. Lineage (NCBI taxonomy): Eukaryota > Metazoa > Arthropoda > Insecta > Lepidoptera > Noctuidae > Cerastis > Cerastis leucographa. Next base: position 27,009,175 of record OY720378.1, read on the forward strand.
TAATCGTTTCGTTATTGAATGCGGTTAAATAAACGAGGGTTGTATTGATGATTTTAATTATTATAATTCTATAACTACATTCGTGTTGATATCGCGAATTACATTTTGTTTAACATACACCCTGCCTGCAAACTGCAAAAACCTACCCTGACGCCTCCACCTTAAAATATATTCATATAAATAAAGATGATTTCAAAATCAAAAAGGTAATCAATCATTAGTAGCTGACTAAGTTTTACAAGATTAATTTCAATATTTCATTTTTTACCAAGATCTAGTAATGAGTGTCGTCACTGCAAAACAACACTTTCAAGTCTACTGTTTTGTTTCTTTTCTTGGAAAAATCTCGAGCAGACTTGAGAAGTTATTCCGTATATAGACGTTATTCCAAATTGAGAAACAAATTCGAAGTGTTAAAAAAAGGAAGCTAGTTAATTAAGAGTTTAACAATGGCACCAAGTAAACAAAGGCTTGTAACTTGTAGGCTCAGCCAAACGTTTACGTAACTTACTATTTAAGCAGTACAGTCACAACGACCAATATGTATACATGATCACAAAACCAATCTGATTTTAATTTTAGGTAAGTTTAGGATTTTAAGGAAGTTAAGTTATTATTTCGACAGTAGATTTATCGAATTAATAGTTGTATTTCAGGGTACCTAGTTAGTTTTTATTTGACATGTGTTTATTTGTTAAACTAATGTGCCATATTTCCGTTTATTTAAAAGTAATTATAATAGGGGATAATCCAATTTTTTTTCTTTGTCCGTCGGGTATTTTATTGAAAAGTATTGGACACGTATTTTTTTCTTTTTTCACGTGGTCATAAAATTACGGAGACATATTGAGTTGAAATGGCGCATGACGTCATATGTAGGTAAGTTTTATACCTACTTGTGACGTAGTGAGCCCCCATTCTCCAAATTTATTGAGTTTTAACTAAGTAATTTTTTGATATTTTTATAAAACAAAAAATACGTGTCTAATATTTTTGTATTACCTGTCTGACGGACAAAATAGAATGTCGTTTTCTTTACCCAGTCCGCACCCCTATTATTGAATAAGGATATATGTTGTCGGCATCCGTTCAATTAATTAAAAATATGGATACTTCTGTTTGTTTCAATAGGAGGAACGACGTACCAACACAATATTGGTACGTCCGCTTAATTTATTAAAAATATTGTAGCTCTATTTTCATCGATATTAAGGATTTTATTTCGTGGGAACCTGTAAAATAATAATTATAATAAAGGTAATCCCTTATTTCGTGTAAGATAGGTTTTTGTGATTTAACATAAGGTTTTTTTCAAAATTTTTACCGTTATTTCCCGTTTTGACACATGAAAGAAACGACACTTTTCGCAAGTTAACGCAATATCGCAAGGAAAAAGTTCTTTCTCGACAAATCATTCATTTAAAAATCACTTTACGTTACATTTTACTAAAAAAACAAAATGAAAAGTGCTCTAGAGGGTGCGATACGAGAATATCGATACATGTCGTCCGAACTTAGACCACGTTTGCCCATGCATAACAGAAATAGGACGCTGGTGGCTGTCCTGAATTGGCAGATATCAAACTATTTTGATAACGGTTAAGACCTCACTGATGTACACAGGATCTTGTATTGTGTGGCTGTAGCGGCATGTCGTGTAGCTCAGGTCAAATTTTTTAAGCTACACAACCTAAACCTTAGGCTTGGCAGTACAGAATTGAGTGACGTATTAGTGGGGCAAGAACACTCATCGGCAATCTAATCTGCTTCAGGGAGGGAATTATACGCATTCTAGAGTGATGCGCTTTGTGAGACTGGCGTACTCGGGGACTAGTATTAGTCCCCGAGTACGCCATACCTCGATATACCTACCAGTTCCCGTATCACAGAGCGTATCGACTTCCTGAATGCATGGGCAAACCGTGTTCGTAATTATATCCGATATTTTTAATTTCCTTCTTACTTCGTCAGATCCACTGATTTCATCAACAACACCGATAATGGATGCAAAAAGAAAGAAAACATTATTTGAGGAAACATTGACACTAGGGGAGACCGGGTACAAAAGTAACACTTTGTAATTTGACACTGGTTTCTAGCTAGTTTTCATATTTTTTATTAAATGAATATAGCCACATATAAACTATGATTGTGCTCTACAAATTTGTATCTAAATTTACCTCATTATTTGTTGTTTATTGAAAGTTACAGAGTTTAAAAAAAGAAATTACGGTTGTTACTTTCGAAGAAGTAGATCAGGGCGATAGTAACACGGTGTGGGTCGGAAGTAAAACGATTAAGGTGTATGTTATAAATATGTAATGCTATATCAAATCAACTTATTTATTAGAAAAACGTGTTTTAATAACATTTGTATTTGTACTTTTAACTTATCAATAGCACTTTTCCTAACCGTAAACACTGTAAACAAAACAGTTATTGACTTCTCGTCAAGAATTATTCTTAATCACAGTAGGAAATAATGAGATCAAATTTTATAAGATTCAGTTCACGAGTCTAATCAGACTCGCAATAGGGGATAATCCAATTTTTTTTTTCTTTGTCCTTCGGGTAGTTTATTGAAAAGTATTGGACACGTATTTTTTCTTTTTTCACGTGGTCATTTAATTACGGAGATATATTGAGTTGAAATGGCGCATGACGTCAAATGTAGGTAAGTTTTATACCTACTTGTGACGTAGTAAGCCCCCACTCTCCAACTTTAATGAGTTTTAACTAAGTAATTTATTGATATTTTGCTAAAACAAAAAATGTTTCGTGTCTAATATTTTTGTATTACCTGTCTGACGGACAAAATAGAATGTCGTTTTTTTTACCCAGTCCGATCCCCTATTATGGCACACATAGTGCGCATCATCATCATCATCATACATGCAACATGTGACCAGTTTTTGCCCGTAGCCCGTTTCTACGGCGATCGAGCTAATCGTGCACAGCACTCAATTCAATAATCTTGCTATTTTATTTCTTGTTCAACAGTAAACACACGGTTGACGCAACGGTAGCCAACTATTGCACTAGTATTTTATGCCTTTAGTTTTTTTTATGTATCTGTACAATATCACATGACAAACATTGTACTTTTTTGCCAGGGCTCTAATTGTAGCATTATCTTTGAAATGCTCGTCAGTCGCTTTTCTGTACCCGTTCATGTCAGTGTTTCCTCTTGCTGTCTTTCTCACTCGACGTCGCGGCATTATGTTGTTAAAAAAAAAAAAAAAAAATTAACATAAAACAATAAGTGAATCAAACTCTGTTACTTTTGTACCCAACAACATTTTTGTTAATTCATGAATGCCTACCTAAAAATAGAACTTGCTATTCCAAAATCAATAACAACGCTTCGTAAACAATCTTATCAAACAAACAACAAATACTCGTAAGTGCTTATGTCTGAAAATTAATCATTAATGTTAATTTCTCATCTGAGTATTTGCTACAAGTAGTATTCTATGATATCGTCTTAACTAAAGTGAAACGGATGGAAGTTGGTGCTGAGGGAAATGGAGTATGGTCATGTAGTTAATATAAATAAAATCCAACTACAATTCTTGACAGTTGGCAGCACGTTTTAGCAATGACGAATATTATATGTAACTACATATAATATTTCCAACAAATTAACAAATTCGCTAAATATAAAAACCTCCATATTATGTTCTGATAATTATTTTATGCCACAGACCACTACCTAACTGCCACAATGCTGCAATAATTAGTCTACCTAATTCAATGTTAACTTTTCAGGAAAACAAAGCGAATTATTGTGTTTAAAACTAATATGTATATAATAAAAGCTTCCCAATGATATGATCTATAAAAGAAGTGACGTTTCTTTCATGTCAAAACGGTAAAGTACAAACTCAAGAAATGTGAATAAAAGAGCATTCTTAATTTGCTTATCATAGAATAAACTCCCTATACTGGAGTAAGGTGTTTGCTTTAAAACTGTAACTGATATTTCCCGCTACTTCTTTTTTATGTGTATATATTGGTGTAAGCCAATATGTTGGGCGAATCTGACGATACCGACGGCCATCTTGCGCCAACATGATATACGTTACTTTAGGTGTTTGAATATTCTTGTATGAAATCTGACAGGCCTATCACCCGCCATTTCTTTTTCGAGATAGTACCCACTGATAAAAAAAAACTAATAAATTAATAGCTGAATAAGTTAATTGTTCAACAAACAAGTACGGAAAGCATCACGTTTCCGTGAAATAAGCTATCCTACTCGTAGCTAGAATCTACTGATGGCACCATCAGTGAAATCTATTAATATTTTACTAGACACGCATACAATTTGTAATGATCAATAGCTGACATCAATACGAACAAGTATTGGAACATTGATATAAGTCCTATATAATAATAATATGAATTCCAAAATACCATGTTCGTAAGATTTATTCCGTTCTAATATAAAAAATTATTACCACTGGTATTTTTTTCAAACAGCAGTGTTTGAAAGTGGTATTAGTTGTTGGTATTAGAAAATAATAAATCGTTCGTAACAAAATGAAATTGCAATCGAAATATTATGTAGAAGAATACATCTTTACGAGTTGCTAATACAATACGTATTGTATACACATATAGGTACGGTCAGCAGCAAAAGTCGCTTTACATAACCAATATTATAAGACGTCTTAGTTTTAGAACGATCCATATTAACAGACTGGAGTAAAAGACATAACAATATTTTCATCAATGGTTACACAAATTCGCAAAACAATATAACATCAGATCACACGGACCAGCACAAAACTTGGTGTAATATTTAAAAGTGTTAACCGACTTTTGATGCTGACTGTACATATTGGTGCTTGTGACTGTACAATTACAGGCAAATTGTATTGTCTTATTTTTTTTTTTCTTCTAGCAAAACGGAAATAAACTTCGACGAATGGATGGAGTTATTAACTGAACTTTGTGAAACGACGAATCTAAACTTAGAGAAGACTTTGGAAACATTGACGAACTGTGGTCTTCCTGGAGAATCGCCCGTGGAGATTCCGCAGTATCGAACCTTCTTTTTGACTTATAAGTCTAAAAACGAATTGGGGGGCGAGTCTAGTGTTTCTGTGGATAAAAAAAAGTGACGCGTACTGCAATCTATTTTGACTGTTCTCATTACAAAGAAAATAATGATTTGAACAACAACTTATTTTAAGTAGTCATAATGACGCCAAAAGTACAACCCATTGTTTTAGTTATAAAATAAATTTTCTTGTGGCCTCTTTGCAAGTTTATCTAGGATCCGTAAGTGTACTACTTTTGTCGATTAAATCAGGAATTAAAAAGTTTAATTGATAATTAATTACAACACGTTTTGAAAAGACCATTTCAGATACTAATCTGCATAGTCCTCATGTAAATTGAGCAATGTCTGGACTTTAAAAGAGTAACAAGTTAACAGAGAGCCTCTGAGTTTGTTTCGGCTGTTTCTTCTCAGAGTAGTCAGGTACGAAACACCGGCCCCATCTAGCTTAAAAAAAACTGACGTGTAAAAGTGTTTGTAAAAACCTACTTGCAAAATAAACATCATTTATCATTTATGAAGCCAGAGTGCGGTCATCCTGACCATTAATAGACCGTCATTATAAAAGAATTTTTGCTGCGATGCTGATAAAAGTATTTTTTGACAGAGAAAATAAGATTGACTATAAATTTATCTCTCGATATAATTTCTTTTTTTGTAGGTTCTTTTTTGTGTGGCACGAGGCTCGCCTCCTATTACTTAGGACTCACACATAACTGGTGCAATGTGGGTGTACTTTAAGTAGATACGCCTCTGCTTAACCTTTCCAGGTTAAAGGCGTGATTTTATATTTGCAGGTTTTCAAAGGAATTTATGGAACAGCATTACGAGCGCCAATCAGACGTTTAAAGTGTTTGTTTAATTTTGAAATAAATTAATATTTTTTAAAGTTTTTTAGTTTTTTTTTCCCTTATTGTAAGCGTAGTTCTGTTTAACTATAGCAACAAGATTAATAACTTTGGGGTAGTAGTAAGACTGAATAAGACTGGATCAAGTTTCAATAAATTCATAAATACAGGCTTTATCTATCTATGCCATATATAAAGATTTGACGGTATCCAAATGTGATCAATTTCATATAACTTCAAATAAAACGGGAAACAATAAAAACACCGTGCTACGGCGTAGCACATTTCATCATCGAAGTAGACAAATATTTGTAAATTGGCCCACTTCGATATAAAAGCAATACATAACAAGGCCATAGTGAATGCCTGACCACGCATAGTGAATGATTGCGTTTGGCGGAATCAATATTTAGGCACGCGTGCACGTTATTCAATTTTTTAACTGTAAAAGTTCGTTTGTATTTTACAAATATGTACAATACGTAGTTCTGAGTTCTGATTTCATATTTCAATTCATATCTGATGTGACTATGGTTGACGCACTACGAATTAATTCTACGGCTTTATTTCATATTTATATATACCTATCTTTATATATTTTTATTAATGAATGACTAAACAAAAGGCTAAAGCTTATTTGCATGCAGAGAAACGAGACATAATCAATTAATTAATTGATTACAATTTACATCATTATTAATTAACAACTAGTTGCACGTAGATAGAAATATCTTCTAGTAATTTTAAGCTTGGAAAGTCAACATCCTATAACAACACACGTTGCTACGAGCTACGCCGTAGCTACGCTGCTACGAAACCTCTACGCGTCGTAAACATAGTCGTTTATGAGTACCCATCTCAATTAATTTGATTATTACATTGTCATTGATTTAGAAACGTATATTCATAATTAGTATAAAATAAAATATAGCTGTTTTATTTCGCCTACTAAGATACAGAATGTAGCTGCATATAACCATTTTAAGTATATGAATTAGGAGCTTCTAGTGAGGCGTGTCGATATTTTAAAGATATTTATAAATTACAGTAGAGATAGTCTAGAGTTATGACCGCCGGACCGCCTAGCTAGCATAGACTAGCTAATATACGTCACGGGTTCGAACACTTCGAACCCTAGGAACGCACTTCTGATTTTTCAATACTGTTACACCAACAAAACATTGTGAGATTACTGGTTTGGGTCTCCTTATTCAAAGATTGTAATAAATCTACATGCCGGACATGTAGATTTATTCCTAAAGGATGTTTATATTGGGGTTGATGTTAGGCTACTCACTTGGAGTTTTATGTTTGAAACCTTTTGTTTAGAACCTGGACTTGGCTTCTCCTGCACCTGCTTATATAATTCTAAGATTTGATTACATTTATCAAAATCTGACTTTAATTTTTTATTCGCACAAAGCCAGTTGTCAACTTCCTAATTCGCGCTTTGCTACTTAACCCTTACATCATTGATCTTTTTCTGAAGCGTCGCAATGTTTTTGTCGTTTCGCAGTGAAGGTTTTGGCATACTCATAACAGTAGCATCGAAAATTGACGGTTCTGACAACGAGGAAGACAGGATTTGTTTTTTTTTTCAGCGTAATATTTCATCCCCAAGCTAGGTATTGTTAATTAATATCAGCAAAAATTGTTCTCGCTTACACCATTTGTTGTAGTGCTATTATAAACCCAAATGTCGTGTTTCTACTCACAGTGTAACTTAGTACACTTTATTCGCCGCTGGAACGCTTTTGCGTTCGGAGAGTTGGTAGCACTGATAGCGCTCCAGATTTTGCGTATACAGGATTTTCGCCGTTCACCTGTTGGCACAACCGTGAGGATTCCGTGCACACGCGAATTAATCCCTATAACCGGTTCTTCTTCGAGGTTTTTATTTTTCTTTATTATTGTTTGTATTACACTGCAAACAACTATTGGGCAGTTAACACTTCACTACACTTAAGTTTAGTGGAAAAAATATAGTTTGTATAGCTTATAATTAATTCTACTACATTAAATTACTAAGGGCACAACTTAGTGGTTTCGGGGCATGTTCCGGTTAATACATATGTACTTTATTCTATTTAAGTAAGTATATTGAACGAGCTGTCCCCGGCATGCGTTGCAATGCACTTTTTACCTACCCTATCTACCTACCTACCCTACCCTACCTACATACCTACCCTACATATCCTACCTACCCTACCCTACCTACCTACCCTAACCTACCCTACCTACCTACCCTACCCTACCTTTCTCACCTTTTAAACCTTCCCTGGACTACGACAAATATTTTAAAACCAAAATCAGCTAAATCGGCCCAGCCGTTCTTGAGTTATAAAATTACAACTAAAAGTTGCACTGATTTTTATATAAATAGATTACTTACCTACCTTGGAATGGATTTGAAAAGGGTTTCTATATCTTTATAAATAAAACATTTTCAAATCGATTCAGAGGTGATCATCATCAGCTTAACAAAAACGGAACACTTATGGATTTGGTCTGTCCGTCTGTCTGTATGTTCGCGTCATCGATATCCTCGACATGCTCGTGACGTCAGTCACTTCGTGCCAGACTAGCGACGCGAAGTGTAGCAGCTAGAATTGATTGATTTGTGATTTGAAATAAAAAGAATTAAAAAAAAAAGAACACAGTAATTCAATTGTTTTGACTTTTCACTTCTGTTGGCATACTTTCATAAATTATATTTTTAATTTGATACTCCATCCTTATGACTGCCTCTGTTTTTTTTTTCTAAATTATATGCATAATATAAAGTTTAAAACCTGTCCAAATCTTCTTACGCATCAAAATTCAAAAGTTGTGTTTGACACTTGGTCATCTTCAAATTCTAAAATCAGATACCGAATATTTTTTAAACATAGTCCTCTGCATGTACCTACGCGCAGAACACAATTTATTTCTACAACAAGATCATACACCTTTCCACTTTGTAAGACCTCGTTAGTTTGAATAGTAACTTAACGAGTTGTTCGCAAGATAGCATCGTACTTACAGGAAAATGAATACAATATTATGGGAAATTCCAAATAAAAACTGGAGTGGCTAACGTTGGAATTTTAACCACCCCTCAGGTTTAATCAGGCATGCCTAGAGATTTTTTCATTCGTGTTTCCAGCGTCCGATGAGCGCGGTATTACCATAAGCTATCAAAGCAAGGCTCGTATTCACGCTTCCAGCCTGGCCACGTGGTGCAACGTCCCGCCTTTTGCTCGTACGCGTGCCATAATAGTGTAGGTAGTACACTAGACGCTTTGCCGTTCGCACCGTGCGATTTTCAGCTGCGACGAATTTCCCGTGATCTGGCTGTCACATTACACTCACTACATTTGTAGCGATTTAATGGATTGGCGTTAGTTGACATAATGAAAAATTATTACATACCGAGTTTACTCCGTGTCTCTTAAAGCACGTTAAGCCGTTGGTCCCGGCTGTCATTTGTAGATCTTTGACAGTCGCTACGAGTAGTCAGAAGCCAAAAATCTGACATCCAGGCTTACCAAGGAGTATTGTATTACCCAGTTACTGGGTTGTGGAGGTCAGACAGGCAGTCGCTTTATGTAAAATACTGGTACTCAGCTGCATCCGGTTAGACTGGAAGCCGACCCCATGATAGTTTTGAAAAAGGCTAGGCAGACGATGAGTTGACATAATGAAAAAAAGTTTTACATTGTCCTTAATTAAGGTCATTACCTTTTTAGGTTAATTTTATGGAAATAATTCTGCAAAAGTAAGCTGAATAGTACAATACGTAGACGAGACTTTCACAAAAATGACCAAGTTGCTAACACCCGTTATCAATACAAACGGTAACCTATTATAAAATATGAAAAGGATGTGCAACCCACACGTGAATCGTATAACTGCGACGAAAAGGATAATCTTACACTCGATACTTGCTCTCAAATGATCACCTGGGGTCAATGGAATGAAGAGAGCGGGAGGAGCATAAAATGCAATTATTGTAGACAAGCAGCTGCCTGCGACTTCGTCCGCGTGGAAATTTTGATGTGTTTTACAGGGATAAATTATACATAAAGGGTGTAAAACACCTCTTAACGAAGCCGAAAGGCACTGGTTCTCCCTGTCATTGCGATCATTTTTTTGTTCTACACCACATCTGGGAACCTTCTAGTTACGGAGATATTAGGGGTCAAAGTTCCATCTTTTTGACAAGTATTTTTTTAAATAATAAGTATCTTTTTAATGTAAGTTTTTTTCTTTAAACACCTCCACGACCCCCATACTATTCAATTCGTCCATCAGCACAATGTTTTGAGTGCGTTACATTGAGTTCTACCACAAAACATGATTTTACACCCCCCAAAAAAAGTCGTTTCCCAGCAATAATTTTTGCGTAAAGTTACTTAGTTTCATGTACAGAATGCTTGGTTGACGGCTTCGTGATGAGGTGGTTTACATGGTGTATAAACTTTACTCTTGAATTATTTTGTATATTTATGAAAACGGCATCAAAATCCGTAACGTAGTTTAAAAGATCTAAGCGCACAGATGGCGGGAAGGGACTTTGTTTTACACTATGTAGAGATAATTAGCTGTATCTGTGGCTTCGGTCACTTTACTGTGTATTGTGTTGGCATTATGGAACGTGAACGTATAGTATATCGGACTTTAAAATAAAAAAATACCGAAGCAAAGAGAAAAAACATATTTTTTAACTGGAGAAGGCACTGAGAGCAACTTTAACGGTCATGTTCTTCAGACCACTATGATCCCCCACTGCAAGCCTTTACTTAAACTCGAATCTGATGTCGGTTAGGACTATGTACCTTTCAGATTAATTTGCAAAAACTTAAAGGCCCTCTCCTTCCCTTCATCTTCCAGAGGCATGAAGGGAACGGATTTTGATGCGGTTTTCATCAATAGACAAACTAATTCAAGATTTCTCTTGAATCATTTTGGTTTATATGTATAATTTATCCCAGAAAAATACATCAAAATTTCCACGCGAACGAAATCGCGGGAGCAGCTAGTTCTAAAAAATAGGATTGTGTGGTTTTATGAAACCACGGTAAAAGTGAAACTTTTTTTCACACTATAGACATTTAACTAAAAAATTTTGGAATAATATTCCATTATGGGTATAAAACGTATAAAACGCGGAGTAGGGATAAAGTAAAAGGCGCTCTGATGAGCGCCTTTCCGCGGCCGAGCGTCACGCGACATGCAAGACACAGACGAAAAGTTTGAGACGATGTAATAAAAGTTTCACTTTAATAAAGAATAAACCTTATATTCTATGGCTTACCAACACAACTGGAAATAAAAAAAAACTCGCCCAATGACTATGGTATGTAGGATAAGTAAGTATATACTTAGTTACGTTACGTTACTACAAGCAATGAAAAGTTTAGAAGAAATACAGTCTATGCTGCATACGATAACATAATCTGTATAATCATAATCTCACACCCTGTGTGCAATCTTAACTTTGTTTATTTTAATTAAAGTTGTTGTTGAAATGCAAGAGCGGAACTATCTAACACACATCAATTTAAACTTAAATTGTAAGAAAACAATTTGTGTAGAGTTACTTAGTTTTATGTACAAAATGATTGGTTGACGGCTTCGGCTTAGCTGCCACGGTTTATACTAATTCCTTTATTTTTAATTACTGATTTAATCTTTTACTCTGGACGCTCTTAACTTGCCCGTATTTCTACATTGTTCTCACATATTTGTAATTCTTAACATGAATGATGTAACCAAGATTTTGTAACATATTTTGATTTAAAAGAGTGTCCATGGAGTTTCTTGCCCGTTCTTCTCCATAGAGATCTACGCTACGGAATGGGCAACTACAGTACTTTCATAAGTTATTATTCCTTGTGACTGGGACTGTAGCTTTGTGTTTTTTTTTTGTACTTTCAAAAGTGCCTGTAATGGTCTAATTGAAATAAATGCTTTGACTTTGACTTCGTGAAGGCTATGTTTACACCTTTGATTTTTATGATGTTGGTACAGATTAAACGATGTTTTGAAGAAACATCTGCACTATTGGAAAGACAAGCAATCTTATCCGTCTTATCCAGTCTTATCCATTTATTATTAATTTTAGCTCAAAATAAAAATAAAATGAAGCAACTTTGAGGAAGTAAGTGATAGTAGTATTAGGAATTAACAATTTTGTATTTATCTGTGGAAGCTTGTAATTAGCAATTTAGATATGTATTTTTGTTATTATAATGTCATTAGTCTGTAAGCTTTCCCAAAATGTTAAAAATAAAAATAATAAATAAAAATAAAATTGACATAAAATAGTGATCAAATAACTAAATCTCGGTATCGAGCTGAATTTGAGTGAGGTGACCCATTTCAGAAAGCTGTTTCAGCTTTCCGAAAAGCCGAGCCGAAAGGCAGAAAAATAGATTTCTGAAATGTTTAGGTGCAAAGGGGGTGTGTATGTCACATGCCATTTTGGCTTTATCGCTAGAGCTCTTCACCTTTTTTCGAAATTCAGGTAGCGCCATACCTGCTGGTGGATACACCATCTGTACCGGAGTCTGTTAAGTCGGAAAGTCGAATGCTCCGTTTCATTTAAAGCTGTATTCACTAACTTTGCATAGGCAGAACGACGCCTCATGGGACTCCCAAATTCAGCTCAGTCCAGCTGAAAAAGATCCTAGTAGTTTGATCCTTCATTTTAACTTAAACCAAGTATTAATAACACTTGCAACGGGATATTTACCATGTGTATTATTTGTTTCGAGTTCCCGATATTTCGGCGCTGTTGCAAACGCCATGATCACCTTCGATCAACTATTATTGATCGAAGATGATCACGGATAAACTGTTTGTCAGTTTATCCGTGATCATGGCGTTGCAAGTGTTATTAATAGTGTTAGTGACCATGTCAGTTTAAAAACTTAAACCAAGTAGTTTCAATGGCTTATGATAAAAAAAAAAAAGATTCATATTCGTTTATACATTACCTCCTTAATAAGATATTTTGGTCGCTAATTATATTTATATTTACGTTGCGGCCTAGAACGTGGCCACTTTGGCTTTTTATGCTGATTTTAGTATTTCTACACCGGCAACGTTAGTGTTTTAAATTAAGATCCTAATGTACCATTCACTCAGAAATAAATATTATTCTATTCTATTCGCAAACGCGACTGCTGAGCTTGAGGACCTAAGTTAGATTTCCAGGCCGGTCACTGTGTTATATATATACATGATATGAATTTTTCCATCAGAAATTTAAGCCGCAGCAACGGACTGGATTTGTATCCCGTTGGTGAAAAAGGCTCGCCCCCTATATACAATACTTAAACATAACTGGTACACTGTCGGTGTATTTTTAGGTATACCTCTGCCTTACTCTTCGAAGATTACAGGCGTGGTGATATGACATGGTATTATTGCCATAGTAAAACAACATACCATTACTTAATGGAACAACATACTGTTATAGAATACTAGCTTATGCCCCCGGCTTCACCCGCATTTTGTTCGGTAATTGTCCCACGGGATCATACTACCGGAATAAAAAGAATCCTATATGCTATTCCAGACTATTATCTATCCCTGTGCCAAATTTCATCCCGATCCATACGGTAGTTTTGGCGTGAACACAAACAAACACACATTTTTACAAACTTTCGCGTTTATAATATTACTAGGAAGTAGGATAAAACAACAGAGAAATAGAGCAAGGACTCATTCGAAAATAGTTTTCTTGACTTTCATTACTTCTTACAGAATATTTGGTGTTATATTAAGAAGAAAACCAACCCTTTCTCTCTTTAATTGACTTGATATTCCTCAGATGGTACTTACTGCAACGCGACATGCGATGGTTACCTGTGCTGGCCGCGCACTCCAGCCAGCGAAACGCTTTTCCAAAATTGCCCCAGCCGTTTACTAAGCAACGAAAAAAGTAAGTACAACCTCCTAGCATCACACGCATGGTTTAAACTGTCAATAACATACGCTTGTGTTTACAAGTCGAGTACATATGTCCCCCGTGTTGTTCATGTACTGTATGTACTTGACATATTTTAACTGATTATGAAATAAAACATAAATCAATAATTATCTGGTCTTCACAGTCGTTGATCATTTAAGTGTTTCCAAGTCGAGCGACTTTGTTATCTTTGTCTTATTTTCTCTTCTGTTCTTAAAACGACCCAAGCAATGCCCCTTCAGAACTACTTAACTTCCTTCCCTTCAGAACTCTTTTTTCCAGTTTTACAGATTGTAGGCTTCATTGCAGTCACAGGGGCTGCGAAAAATGAAGCGTTTGCGAATTACCAAAGGAATATTATAATACTAGTAAATTAAAAAAATATAATGATCATGATAACATTCTATAATATAAAACTAAACGACCAATTGGTTTGGGTGGGTTAAAACTGTGACCAAATGCATTCTAAAACATTAAACTAAATGACTTAAAAAAAAAAAAAACAAATTTGGTACAGCCAAGTTGGATAAATCCAAGTTGATTTTACCAAATTTAAAATTATCAAGTTTCACCTTCTTCTAGATTTGTAGTGGCTCAGTCATTCGCCCATGTAGTATTTGTAAGCGCTCTGTCATTCGCCCATGTAGTATTTGTAAGCGCTCAGTCATTCGCCCATGTAGAATTAAGCGCTCAGTCATTCGCCCATGTAGTATTAAGCGCTCAGACATTCGCCCATGTAGTATTTGTAAGCGCTCAGTCATTCGCCCATGTAGTATTAAGCGCTCAGACATTCGTCCATGTAGTATTTGTAGTCTCTCAGTCATTCGCCCATGTAGTAATTGTAAGCGCTTAGTCATTCGCCCATGTAGTATTTGTAAGCGCTCAGTCATTCGCCCATGTAGTATTTGTAAGCGATCAGTCATTCGCCTATGTAGTATTTGTAGTCACTCAGTCATTCGCCCATGTAGTAATTGTAAGCGCTTTGTCATTTACCCATGTAGTATTTGTAAGCGCTTAGTCATTTGCCCATGTAATATTTCAGTATGCGATGTGAAATATTTTGACATCGTTATATCGAATTTATATTTCGCCGCTTAAATATTTTCCATTGCCAAATAAAACAGCACCAATAAAGATTCGCTCCGATAAGGGTCATGTTTTTGGTGACAAAAATAGGAAAGGAGAGAAGACTATTATGCTTTAGTCATTATAAAACTAACATGCCCTTGACAAGGAAATTATCCAACACAGACGTAACATGGGTTCTTTCAACTTTGGCAATATTATGAACGTGAAGTGCCCAATACCTTAGTAGCTTCAACTGGCAAATATAGCTTCAACCATAGTAGATTTGGAAAACTTTTAGAGGACTTCGGTATCAGTCTGCTTTGATTTGTGTAAATATTATGTATATCTGCTCAGTAACCTTAAATATGTAAGTATTTCAATAAAGTATTATTGAAATGTTTGTTAGACTAGATACTTCCAAAGGATAATGTGACTAGATTTTTAAATCACATGCTTATTTAAAGACGAAATTGGTGCTGAGTTTGCATTAATTCCCAGCAAGCTGGAGTTTTGTGCAGGTATTGAATACGTCATTTCATGCTATGTCAAAGGTCCCCATAGATCCCGCTTTTGCGATGTATTTTATCTGAGGTCAAAAGTCACTAATTTTATTTTTTGCGTATATCTCTGAAACGGTGAGAGCTACCGGAAAAACGGATGAAGGAAAGTTTTTAGATCGTAAAATTCTCTACCAAAAAGGTATCAATATTTTTTTTGTATTGTGCATGTTCTGTTTGGATGGCGTCATGTGCTAGAATGAGTTAAACTTAGACTATAGAAAATGTTTCGTTGTGATAATAATCTGTCTTTCAAACTAATATTTTGATAATAGAAAAATTGCTTATTGCTTTAGGAAGCAAGAAATAAATAAATAATTGAAAAAACATCTTTAAAATTAAAGTTTTAACTTTTTCCTGTTTTTTTCCTAATCACTTTCTTTACTAACGATCATCCCTATGTTGATCAAGGCTTTTTTTCTGTTTTTTTTTTTTTTTTAATAATTAGTACGTATGCTTTGTTTTTTTTTTCTAGGAACAAATTATAACTGTTTTACTTTTCCTTCAAAGACTGCGCGTTTAGGCGGTGTGGGTCAGACGGTCAGTGGCTTGGCCGACACGTAAACGAGACGTCGCCCAGAGGGTGGACCAACTTTACGCCATGTTTCCCCCCGCTCGTGCAGCAAATACTCGATAAAGTCAATGAGGACGAAGCTGAAGCACAGGTATGTTAAAAAAAAAAACATAAAAATACCCAGTAATCATTCACGCAATACAAGTAATTGTTTGCCAAAAAACGAATGACAAACAAAACATCATTTTAAAATCTATGATAACATTACAAAAATTAATCATTTCGCAAACTTCTTTATAAGTAAACATTTGAAAAATACAGGTTTCACAAATGTCTTTTTTTTTATGAGTCGATTTTTCACTGCTGGTCAAAGGCCTCCCCCATAGCCTTACCACTCCACAGCTATGCTTTTCTCCATGCGATTTTCTCCGGCCAATATTTTACTTTGCAAATATCAAATTTTAAAATATCAAAAAAATAAAATATTCTTTGACCAACATGCTAATTTCATTCAAATATTATAATAGAAAAACCCTTTGACTGATAGTCAATAATAAAAAAAAAATATAATGATGATAATGCCATCTAGCCGATTTTGGGCACAGCGATTGCATTCGATGACTTTCTAGGGTGGTAAGTGTTGAGAGCTTGTGTGCTGCTCTCTCATGTGTTCTAAGTTTTTCGGCCAAATCTGGATACGCTATCCGTATCCAGATTTGGCCGAAAAACTCCGAACACAAAGCGGACATGTTAGAACACCAGTGACGATATTGTATCGGTATAGCTGTAGGTGGCTTAGGTTAAGGTCATCATGTTTAATATCTAACTGCGACCTTTTTCTCTCTTCAAAGGCGTTAACCTGTCGATGCACACTACGCCTCCACTCGGGCCGATTATGTGCCTGCTTTTCCCACACTAACAGGTCAATTTCGCATCTTTTGAATTGTCTTTTCTGAATATCCTTGTAACGTAAAAACTGTCCACCGCGTTTCCGTTTACCTTCCTGGACTTCAAAATAGAAGATGCACTTCGCTAGTCTCTCTTCGTGCATTCTAGAGCATGCCCACACTATCTCAGATGACGTCTGATCAAGTAGGCCTCTATGCCGAGGACCTTGGCTTGCCTTAAGATGTTCGGTTTTCTAATATGGTCCTAATGTCTCATGTTCATGATGTTTCGGAGGCATTTAAGATAGAATGATGAAGGGTCCGTATATGTCTACGATAAAGACACCACGTTTCCGATGAGTACAAACGATTTGGCAGATCTATTGCCATGTACACTGAGACCTTGGTAGTCAGCTTCAGCTTCTTAAAAAAAATACACGCAGTCCTAACCAAGTACAATATGTAGAATTCGGTTCTGGTTCATTTGACCTACCCTACTTATGACTGAAGTAAGTAATTATTAAGCAATGCATTACGTCAAACGTTATTTTATCCTTTGCGTTGTTTTACCAATTACCATTATAAAAGATTAGTTGGTCAATGATGTTTTGATGTGATTAAATGTTGTCTGTCAATTATTATTTGTCAAATGAGTTATTTACAGAAATAATAGTTTGTAAACTGATAACTTCAAGTATTATTTTATCAGCCTACTCTGTCCTACTGCTGGGAAAAGACCGGGGAGGCCTTTTCCCAGCCATGGCTTTCCAATTTTCCATAACTTTTGCCTTTTCCGACCAATCCGTTAAGAATGAGTCCATTCGTCACGCCAGCTATTCTTTGGCCTGCCTCACCTCAAATTATTTTTAAAATTAAAAGTTGTGATTCCGTTTTTTTTTGTAATGACAGGACCCATAATACTATTGCCATAGTAAAACAACATCCCATTATTTTTATGGAATACAAAACAACAGATAAGTATGGAAGAAGAAGACATACTGCGCCGACCCACAATAAATTGGGACATGGGCAGTAGAACGATCGAGATAAAACAACAGAAAATAGAACTCACTCGAGACTGGTTTTCTTGACTAGCTTAGTATAACTAGCCCATAATGATGTGTTTTTGCGTAGAATCCACACTTATTAATATATTTTTTGTTTCAGCTTAAATTCGAAACGGCCGTCAACACTCGCATTATTGAAATGGTTGGAATAGTTTCCTCTTTTGTGTCCATTTGCGGGGCTATAATTATTTTCAAAGCTTTCCCGTATGTATTATCTTATGTTTTTATGAAATTGTGCTATGTATACAAGCTGTTGGTTTGCAATCTCATCAAATTCAAGGAGGTAACTATGCTAATGATTCTCGACTCAAATCAATATAAAATGGGTAGGTATTTTTTTTTATTTTTTATTTACCGAAATCGGTAAGTGTGAACTACCCGTGTTTCAAACGCGCCCCGTCCAATCCTCGCCCTATAACCGAGCTTTCAGACATCCAAAAAATCTCAAACGTTTATTCGATCATTTCTTATTCCCTAAACCACGTTAAGGCGGTTTTTCTGAAATAATAATAAATTTAATCAACCAAAAAAGTAGTGTTTATTAATAATTAACTAGGAACCGTAATTTATATTGATTTTTTATGTCTTTTCTGACAATCTCCTGAATTTTGACGAGGATGCAAAACAACACGTTGTATACGCTCCGACATACCGCATCTATCACCACCTTCGGTAGAAAATAAAGTCAACTGCTTATAGTACTTGTACTGTTTACGAAATAATTGAGTAATTTAAACGAGACGGTAGTTACAATTTACTTATGATTCCGCTTTTTTTACTTCAGAATATATTTATTATATTTTATGTTTATTGCAGTTCAGCTACCGACAACAGACTCTGTCAGATACTTCAATTCATTTTCTGTCAGTCCTGTGTCAGGCCCGTCTACTCTCAATTTGTCCGTACCGGTTTGATCGAGCTTTTAATGGCCCATCAAATTCACGGCCTTATTTACACGCTCACAAATCGCCATTACGAATATTTAGTGTCTAAGTTTGACAACGATAGGGTCTTAAATATCGAGTAATTAGTTATAAGAATGTGGGGTTGGAGTGTAGCCTTAGGGGCGCAATGGCGCGAGGACTTAGAAAAAAAAATCAATTGTTTTTTCTCAAATTATTTTGTTTTTTGTACACTATCTCATAGTTTTCTACTAGAGCAACAGTTTCATTACAGAAAAGTTTTTCATCTGAGCTACCACTTTGGAAATATAGATAGTTTTATAAAAATTAAATAAAATTCGGAGGCCCATAATTCGGAAACGGGGCGTCTTGGGTCCATACTTCTCAGAGGTTAACCCAAAACTGTCATTTTTTTTTTCAAATTTTCGAGTTTTTTTTTTGTTGAAAATCCACTAAGTCCCAAAAAATTTTTTTAACGATTTTTTTTTTTTTTTCTTTGCTGCTCATAGTGCCCCTATATATTTATAGCGTTGTGTACCCGCAAAGATATCCATAGGTTAGGTTAGGTTAGAACTGTGACCAACTACGTCGAAATTGGTCGCGAAACTTTTCTATGTATTTTTTTCATAGTGCCCCTAAGGCTACACTCTGACCACATATTTCCATGAAGTTTTCATAGAAGTTGTTTTACTAGAGTCGCGTCGCGCTATCGCGTTGCACCTGTCAAAAAAACTGAAAAACTTCGACGCCTATACTGTTTTTCTTCAAAAGTTTAATTTGGATAGCCCAATATCACGCAAAATATTAAGATATAGTGACGTTGTCGTTCGTGGATTGCAATTGTGCTCGCGTTCTGAACAACACCTTTAATGCAGTAGTTCTGTCAATGTTTACATCTTTTATTTTATGCCAAGTGACGTACTTTTTTTTTTTTTTGTAATCAGCCTATTCTTGATCACGATCGCGCCTGCTGTACAGTAATGGCATGTCCTAGTGTATCATTATTATTTAGGTGAAGCTGAAATACATACAGCCAAACCTGAAAATGTAGGCTTTTCGGTAAACTTCTTGTTTTTAATTAGCTTGGCAGTCGCACAAAAGAGTTCTTTTTCTATCTAAGCAAGCCTCTCGAATTGGCGCATTTTTCAGTAATGCACTACTTTTTCTTTCACAGAGTTATAAATCTATAATTTCCTGTCCTGTTACATCATAGGCTAGTTCTTCCAAAATAATTAAGTATATCAAATCATCGCACATTCGTATTTCTGATAGAAGACGATGATTACCGAAACGTATACCTGCGATATCAGTGTATATGTAAACAAGTCATTACAATATTTTATTATGATCTTTATTTCTTTCAGGAGCCTAAACAATAGACGGACCGTGATACATACACATTTATTTTACGGTCTACTCATGGAAGTAACAGTGCGTTTGATACTGTACACGCAACAGTCCAATTCTTTTGATGGTGTGGACCCAAAAGAGGATGACCCACGGAAAGGCATCGAGTACTTTGTAAGTAACTTTGAACGATAATATTGCATTATGAATTATTTTATGCGGTGTCGTTATTTCAATTAGGTACTCAATGAAAGCTAACTATAAAATATAATAACACTTATAAACTAGGAATTAAAATAACTAAACAAAACTAAAAACAAACTATAAATGGGTATGAAAAAACTCATCAACGCTGTCAGCTAGTAATGTGCGCAAGAAATTAGCGGCGCTGCCCCGTTGTATGGCAATATTTGGCCAAAGTAAAAACCAGCCTTTGGTGTACAAGAAGCGTCAGCTAGGCATTAAGAAAGTTCTTTAAAAAGGTTTCTGAACACTCGGACCCCACGGCCCCAAAATTTGAACCCCGAACGGCTGGAAAATATAGTTTTTTGTCTTAAGTGGTTGTTTTTACTAAGATGTGAAACGTTTTCTCCAAGGCTTAATTAAAACGCTAGGCATAACTATAATTTTATTTCTACTACAAGGTACTTCACTTTATTGGTTGGTCTTAACTGACACATTATTAAGTTTACAACTTAAATTGATTAATCCATCTAGTATTATTGTTACAAAATTGAAAGGAAACGGTCACAAATGTTCTTTTGAATCACAAAGATATAAGGCTTACTTATCCATACTAATATTTTAAATGCGAATGTCACTCTGTTTGTTTGTTTGTATGTTTGTTTGTACGTGTGTCTGTATGTTTGTTTGTATGTTTTTTTGTATGTTTGTATGTTTGCTTGTATGTTTGTTTGTATGTTTGTTTGTATGTTTGTTTGTTACCTTTTCACGACTAAACGGCTGATTGGATCTTAATGAAATTTGGCAAGAAGATAGATTTTAACCTGGGGAAGGACATCCTTACTTCCTTACTAATATTATAAATGCGGAAGTCACTCTGTTTGCTTGTTTGTTTGTTACCTTTTCACGACGAAACGGCTGATTGGATCTTAATGAAATTTAGCAAAAAGATAGATTTTAACCTGGGAAAGGACATAGGCTATATACCATCACGCTACAAGCAATAGGAGCGGAGCAGCATTAAAAAATGTTGCAAAAACGGGGAAAATGTGACGCAGACGAAGTTGCGCGGGACAGCTAGTAGGCTATATATCATCACGCTACGACCAATAGGAGTGGAGCAGCAATGAAAAATATTGCGAAAACGGTGAAAACTTGACGCAGACGAAGTTGCGCGGGACAGCTAGTATAAAATATACATATAAAATAAGTAAAACAAACGCATTCCAAACATGTTTTGAATATTGCACAACATAAAACAAACTTTTTCAGTTACATAGGGTGTGCAAGAACCCTTTACAAAACAGTCCACCAAGCTTCCGGTATATCAAACTAAGTTACATTACAGTGCTCAAAACATATTTGTTTATGGGTAAGTACGCTCAAAAGTCTAAAAGCAAGGCGGATGATGGTAGCTGGGTGTATCCAAACATTTGATTAAAATCAATATTAAAATATTTTTATTTCACATAGGCCTACAACTACTACTATAGAAAATCTCTACAAAAAGGGCTCGGTTCGGTTTAGTCGTTTCCTATGGAGAAGAACCGGCAAAAAAGCTCAATGGTTACCCTTTAAAATCATTTGGTTTTGCATTATTTCTATGTTACAGCGTTAGTGCTGAAGTGTGGGAGGATGTCGTAGGCCCGACAATAAGTCGTTGCTTACTACATAACGTAGAACAACATAAAAAGTTACTAAGGATCTAGTAATCTATACGGCCAACAATGTCCACACATTCACAAACAATCGGTTAGTAAAAAAGAGTCTACAACAGCAACAACAAAAGAAAATATTATAAAAAAGTCTAAAATAAACTAGTGACACAAATGTTGTCTGTGCTTTAACTATTCTAAACAAAAGATGTAATGATTTAAAAACTATTGTAACATCTTATTAAAAAGAATGGAAAAAATAAATAAGATTGAGAATAGTGGTTACATTTGTGCCGTTTATGAGCTACCGCAGAGAAGACGCATGTGCGAAGGGGCTAATGCCAAACTTCTTCTTATCTTCAACATAGTTTTTAATTGTGTAATATGTTTTTTTAACAAGGACACGTTTGATGTCATTTTTAAACTTTCTATTCGTTCAGTTCTGTAACTTATTTCGGCAACTTATTGTAAAAGCGTATACTGTTTATAAGAAATGACTAATGCTAGTTTTAGTTAATATGAATTTGAGTATTACAATTTCGTATTTACTGCGTGTATTAGATTAATAACAAGAGTCTGAGAGAGAGAGTCAATGAAAACCTAGTCTTCAACATAAAGATTGGTTTCTCCTCAAAATCATAGACAACATGCTTCAGGCAGTATTTCTTTTGTAACCTAATGTAAATAAATGTAAGCTGTGCATAGCAGTAGAATACGCTATTTTCGCTCGCGTAACGATCTTTATCCGAACGTATTTTTTACTGCGCTATAGAACACACAAAGTTTTGGTTTCCTGGAAACAGCTATGGACCTAGCACGGACGTAAGGTACATTCTACTGATTTCAAATTGAAAATACTCGTTTCACACATACAAAGTTAGCAGAAAATTTAGTTAGTTAGTCTTAGTTTTAGGACTTTCTATTTTACAGTGCTACAAACACATATGTGCTATTGTGTTTTCAATTTGAAATTTGTTCGAATTTAAGATACCATCCCGTCGCATACGAACTACTAAATTGTGTGAATATTACAAAGTAATCTGGTCTGTAAAAAGAAATAAAGTAGGATAACAACATCCAATGTTGACACTCCACTAATTATCCATACAATAACAGTTTTTTATCAAAAAATAAACCTCTTGCAGTGTACACTAACTACATAATTATATTATTACAAAAATTAAAAACTAGATAATTAAATAACTAAAATGACAACAAATTATGAAAGGGCGTTAAAAAACTCCGCCTCAACGCTGTCAGCTGGTAACGCGCCCAAGAGACTGGCTGCGTTGCCACGTTGTATGGAAATACTGAGCCTCTGCACAAGATAAAACCCAGCCCTTGGGTCACGGAAGCGTCAACTAGGCGTTTGGAAATTTCCTTAAAAAGGCTCTGCAAACTTGGACCAAACGATCCCAAAATTTCAACCCCAAACGGCTCTAAAATAAGGTTACTACAAAAGATTACTTTATTGACGCTGCTAATGGTTCTCCGCAGCCGCAGCGGCAGCGCCAGCACAGCACGATGAGCTTGGAAGATGAGATGGCGAAAGAGTCAATATTCTTGCACCATCTCATCTTCAAGTTCAAGTTGCATCCCACACTAAAGGCCTACCCATCTTCCAAGAAAACAAAGACATGCTGTCCGGCCTTCTGCCATCGTCGCATGTCAAGCCATTGGGCTCTAAGAGCTGCAGCTCTGGGCAGCTGGAACGCCGCGTCGACGGTAACAAGAGCTCGTCGGATGATGTCGTTTCGTGCCGCGCAAAACGGTCCGCACTTCGGCTGCATAACAAGCCGTGGTGTCCGAGGCTGTTGACAGCAGTTGAGTGCAGCAGGCAGTATCAAGACGTAAGAAAGCAGCGAGGTGAAACGTCGTGTCGTCGAACTAAGTGCCTATGCTCGATGACGGCAGTGCGTGAAGCCAAAGACCCGACTCCCACTCACCCACAACCAGCAGTCGCGCACGCTCAACAGAAGTAGCAGACGTGTTGAGTAAATTGTTCTGAAGTACTCTGCAGAGCAGCTCGTCCCACCGTCTCTCGGCAAATGAATTGTCGGGTTATTTACTATTCAGGCAAGAGAGTTTCCAAGCATCGATAGGCTCGGAAGCACAGCACATCAAAATCAATCAGTGTGGAAGCTATGATATTCCTGAGTAATTTGTCAGTGCCGTGGACCGAGAATATGAAAGCCAGTAAACTAATACTACAAAATTTTGCGGACGCCGAGTGGGAATGGAAGCCTTGCTTGTGCCCAAACTCGGTCGTCAAAAGCCACATTGAAAATGGATGATAAAGTAAGCCTGAAAATTTAATCAATTTTGTCAAACGGAATAGATGTGTGTGTTTCCATAAAGGGAAAGCACGAAGGAAAATGTTACGTAACGAATTATGGTGCTGGCCGTATGCATGTTATTTTGGGGCAATTTTTCCAAAACATCATTATTTGGAATATTTTCCTCCATAAATTCGGGAAAAGTTTTTTGTAGTTTGTAACATGATCCTACGTAACATTGCAAAAGAAAACTATTGGGTAGTACTTTTTAGTTTCTCTTGCAGAGTTATTTATAAAGTAAAGGAAATGATTTATAATTTATCTTTTATTATACAGACAGTAAAAACTGTAACAAAGGCAATTTTTGTGCCCAAAAAGCTAATATAATACTCCTCCAAAATCAACAAAAAAACGTCAACAATTTTCTAAGGTAATGGTTGTTTGTTTATAAGTTAGAATTCATATTATTTTGATTACAATACAATTACAATAAAATTATTTTGATTATTTAAGATCAAATAACAAGAAGTGTTTTTTCAAAGTTTCATGAAATAAAGTGTTTACATCTGGTACGCACAAAGTATGAAAATCCATTTTATTGTGACAATAATTGTTATTAACTAAATGTACCGCATACACCACCAGCAAGGGTGTGTATCTGCATGACTGCATCCCTTGGCTTAATTTTTTTATCAAAGAAAAAAATCCTAAAATTGCAGTAAAGAACCTAATCTTATCGAAGCGGGGTGCTGAAAATTCTGACCTGCTTTATCATTCTGCTTTCTTAGTCTTAATTCGTTCTTGAACTTTTCTGTATAATGTTCTGGTTAAAGTTATTCCAATCTGTACATATTATTGGAGGAAATAACCTATTCCATACAAGGCGAAGTGCCAGCTAGTTGCTTCGCTCTTGCATCCTACGAGTATGTTCCCTTAGTTTGTGAACCCTTCTGCCACACGCAGTAGGTAAGTTGACAAAGTTGAAAACTTCTTGTGTGAATGGACAAACCTATAAAAGACGAAAAAAGAATGGACAATCAAAACATTTATAAACTCGCTTTGTGTAGGTCAAGCTGATATAATTCCCCTCGGTATAATTCTGCTGGCGCCCATGTTAACATCTGCAACACGAAACATAATAATATTTTTCATGTATAAATGATTTTTATGGTGTTTTAGTAACCACCAGTACTTATTTTATATACCATTTTTTTTTTATCACTTGCATTTTAGTGAGAGCTTAAGAGTGTTTACTCTTTACGCCATTTCAGACAAACTTCGAGTCCTTTTTTTCTGAAATGACTGAACCGATTTTAATGAAAAAAATCGAATTTATATAGAAATGAAAAATACACGAGTTAAGCTTGCAATGAGGTAAAGTGACGTCAGTTGACCTCATAACTCTATTTATCCTTTATGTGTAGCTAACGAGAAGGTAGACAAGTAGGTAGGTACTTGCATAGAAAGTTAAACTCCTTTTATTTCAGCACTAATATAAGACGGAGAAAGAGCTCAGTGGCTAAATAATAACAGCCTCTCGAATCAATCTTCAGGTTGAGCTGCCCCCCTAGCATGACCGTTCTATTTCTATTCTACCAAGAAACGACAAGAAATCTTTTCTCTACAATTTGACATTTCTTCTGCCCGAGCATGGCACGCCCCGTCGACTCGCGTTTCTACGAAGACATAGACAGAAATTCTTTCCATAGCAACGGGGACTTATCACGTGATGTTTATATTCCGTGAATATTATTACGTTTAGTTAACAAAAAAAAAAATTGCCAATTACACGAGTTTTTCATTTTTCGTGGGCGGGATGGTGTTGCTGCATCCTGGATCCAGGCCTGGATCTTATTCGCAAAATTAAACCTAAATATTTTACATAACATTTCAACTTTTTGAACGTAACTCAACGCAACCACGAAACGTATTTCTCGTATTTAGTTTTTAATAAGACTAGTTTGACATTTGTCAGAAGTAATGTTTCTACCCCCAAATGTCAAAAGAAGAGAAAATATGGTCGTCATGCTCGACGTTGTAGACTTGTGTCGACTGAAGAAAAGAAACATTTCTTTTCTACATTCTTAATATCGCCATGTTTGGGACGATAGAAATATCTGTCAAATTGTCGATTCTTCCGTAGACATAGCCCGTTTCTATGGCGGTCATGCTAGGCCGGCTGCGCTGGCCTAGGTTGGTCTGTTGATGGGTGACCACCCATTACATACCGAGTTTCCTCCGTACGTCGGAAAGTACGTTAAGCCGTAAGTCCCGACTGTCGGAAAGGCGGGCGTTTTGGGGGACTGACTCTTGTAATTTTGACTTTCAAAAAGTGCTGATCATCAGCCTAATTTGAATAAATGACTTTTGATTTTGATTTTGTCATTCGTAGATCTTTGGCAGTCGAAACAGGTAGAAAAAAGTAGAGGTATAAAGTCAATTTTTGAAGTGAAACTTCTTATGCGTATTCCAACAAGTCTGCGTTAAACGTTTAACGCTACCATGGAGGGGGAATATAAAGAGAAAGCGTGAGAGTGAATGCGTGGCACTCGAACGCATGCGTGTAGTATTACGAAGTTCACTTCTTCCGCGCGGAGGGACTCCACAAACTATTTTATTTATTTATTTAGTGCGATTAAAACTCTATTTCTCAGTCATACACCGTGTATATCACCTCATCACGAAGCCGTCAACCAAGCATTCTGTACATGAAACTAAGTAACATTACGCAAAAAAATTTGCTGAGAAACGACTTTTTTTTTGGGGGTGTAAAATCATGTTTTGTGATAGAACTCAATGTAACGCACTCAAAACATTGTGCTGATGGACGGATTGAATAGTACGGGGGTCGTGGAGGTGTTTAAAGTAAAAATCTTACATTAAAAACTTGTATTTATAAAAATAAAAAAAGTTGGAACTTTGACCCCTAATATCTCCGTAACTAGAAGGTATGGTGTAGAACAAAAAAAATATCGCATTGACAGGGAGAACCAGTGCCTTTCGGCTTCGTTAAGAGGTGTTTTACACCCTTTATACTGTTGTATTTAAAAACAAAAATCTATAATTTTAAAGTTTTGATCATTTTTTTAATATTTTTAGCCAGATTTAGTGTTACCAACATCCTTAAAGTTTTCCGTTCCGCAGATTTGGCCGCAGCGATTTTCCCGTGGCCATGTTTATTGCAAATCGTAACATTTCCTTCATCCAAAGATTAATCAATTAAATCATTACTTTATTATGATAAATGAATCTTGTGTTGTTCAACATTAATAATCAGTTACACTTTGTAAACGTGTTTTTGGACTTTGGGAAATTGGTAAATTGACTTGGCGTTGATGTTGATGGCAAAAAAAGGTCAAGGTCATTCTAGAGCGCGTTCATTACCGTTCCGTAACATGCTAGAACAACCTACAATTATGTAATATTTTGTGGCAATGAACAAATTTGTGAAAACTATGAATGGGAAAAATAGTTGTATTTTTTATCATTCATAAATCAATGATTACCTATGTGCACTTACTTTATCTTAATTCTGTCAGATGTTCAACTAGATAATGATTACTGCGATCAATATTGCGAATGATCCGTTGTCAAGAATACGTTTGCCGTACAAAATTTAGTCTTTTTAGTTGAGGGGTACAGTCACGAACACCAAAGCAAGCAATTAAGCAACTTTGATGTAAAACCTATTTCATAATTGACTGTGTTCCAAAATACCGAGTACTCAGATGGTAGGACAAAATCACTTTGAAAAGTTGCTACGTTCATTCATATTGGTGCTTGTACACTAAGAGTACACTAAGAGTGGATTAAAATATAATTCGAAGTCATAAAAAGCAAACGGATTTCGGTGATTGTAGTAGGCGACCATTTTCAATTAAGCCATTAAAATAAAGCACGAACGAAAAACAAAGAAAACAGAATTAAATCCATTGTCTGACGAAGTCAAGTTACTCTATACGATTAAAATTCCAGGCTGGTACTTGACTACTTTTCTAAGGCGCTTCGTGTGTCTTGTGTCGGATACTAGCTACTAATGAATATTTGATTTCTATATAACCAGTATGAAATTAGCCACTGCCAGCGCAGACGTAAACTGTGTCTGGTCGCCGCTACAGGACACCGTCTTTCGAAGCGTTTCTTCGATAACGCCAGTAAACACAGTAATCCCCTGATCGCAGCGGCCACCCGTTACGAACCCTCGCGCATTAGTACAGTCCGCCGTCCTAGGCATACCTTCGTCAGTCCAGATGATGCTATCACCCTCCTCCAGGAGAGTAGCAAAGAGACTAGCACTCTTAAAAAGTTCCGGCTCAAACCACCGTCTTTCCGACCTCGCCGTCGAGGTCCGTCGCGACGTCCCGGTCCATGCCCTCCCCGACCCTCGCTCGAGCCAGCCCGCGATGCTGTGCCAGTAGTTTTAAATCAGCCCCTAAATAATGATACCATTCAGATCCAGCCTGTCCCCATGCAGTCCTCCCCCAGCGACGCCCTAAGCCGAGGTTCGTACCCCACAGGGGGTGCCCTTAGCGTGCAGTCGCTTAGTTTGTAAGTTTTTATGCCCTGGCTGGAGGCCTTACTCTTAAGGCACCCACATGATATTCCGGTTAAGCAGACGACAACCTCATAGGTCGAACTGCGAGATGCCATTCACAGAAAAAAAAAGCTACAGGACACAGCAACTACGGTTTCCTGTGACGGTGTGCCGTGTCGGTAACAAAAATCTTCTACGTTTGCGCAGCCCCCTAACGGATCAGGGAAATTATATTGTTGTAACAACAAATACATACATTTATTTTCGGTCAACTTTGGCCCATAGATGTGTCTTACAGACTAACATACGTAAGAGAGAATGAAAAGAGTAATAAGAGTGAGTAAGTGAGTGTGACAGTTTAAGACTTCAGGGTATGGTATCCTCTCCCTCTTGTTTTTATTCATTAGTAGCTGCTGCCTGCGACGTCATTCGCGTGGTAATTTTGATGGGTTTTAGGGGTATAAAATATAGAGGTTGGCTGATTCTTAGACCTACCTAACAAACACCGCGACACGAGAATTTTATATATTAGACTAGCTGCTGATCGCGACTTCGTTCACGGGGTTTTTTTTTTGTGTCTGAAAAATAAACGTTGGCCGATTCTCAGACCTACCCGATATGCACACAGAATTTCATACAAATCGGTTCAGCCGTTTCGGAGGAGTTTGGTAACAAACACCGCGGCACGAGAATGTTATATATTAGACTAGCTGCTGCTCGCGACTTAGTTCGCGTGAAATTTTGATGGGCTTTAAGGGTATGAAAAATAAATGTAGGCCGATTCTCAGACCTACCCGATATGCACACAAAATTTCATACAAATTGGTTCAGCCGTTTCAGAGGCAAACTCCTCCGAAACGGCTGAACCAATTTGTATGTTATGTATGTAACAAAAACCGTGACACAGTAATTTTATATACACGGTGAAAATCACCTCATCACGAAGCCATCAACCAAGCATTCTGTACATGAAACTAAGTAACTTTACGCAAAAATTATTGCTGGGAAACGACTTTTTTTTGGGGGGTGTAAAATCATGTTTTGTGGTAGAACTCAATGTAACGCACTCAAAACATTGTGCTGATGGACGGATTTAATGGTACGGGGGTCGTGGAGGTGTTTAAAGTAAAAATCTAACTTTAATAACTTGTATTAAAAAAAACACTTGCCAAAAAGTTGGAACTTTGACCCCTAATATCTCCGTAACTAGAAGGTTCCCAGGTATGGTGTAGAACAAAAACATTATCGCAATGACAGGGAGAACCAGTGCCTTTCGGCTTCGTTAAGAGGTGTTTTACACCCTTTATAAGATTATTATTACTAAGTAAGTTGTTGTTGTTTCAGCCTTATGTGTGCGAGGGAGCTTACGTGCTGCTAGAATACTCGCGCCTTGTTGTTTACGGCTGGATGTTCATTGAAGGCATATTCCT
The DNA here is from genome assembly GCA_963082945.1 of Cerastis leucographa. NCBI lineage: Eukaryota > Metazoa > Arthropoda > Insecta > Lepidoptera > Noctuidae > Cerastis > Cerastis leucographa. The sequence continues at coordinate 27,039,465 of OY720378.1, forward strand.
TAACACTCTTATCTCTGCCAATACCCTACGGAATGAGATCCCGATCATCTACTTCTACGTAGGCGGATGGGGTGTGCCCGTTATTTTAATTGTGATTTGGGCAACAGTAGTTGGCAGACACTATTCGGAAGAGTCTATTAACACGTAAGTATATAATTTTAATTTTACTTTTTTTTATATCACCTAAGACTGACTTTACCTGACTTCCTAATATGGTTTTACAAAAAAACAATGTGAGTTCAAACACACAGCTTCACATTAAGTTAATATATTTCCAATCTATCATGACCGTTATTTACAAGGTATAAACAGACTATTCACGAAATCGTCAACCAAGAATTCTGTAGGTACAGTCAGCATCAAAAGTCGGTTAACACTTACAAATATTACTCCAAGTTTTGTGCTGGTCAGTGTGATCTGATGTTATATTGTTTTGCGAATTTGTGTAACCATTGATGAAAATATTGTTATGTCTTTTACTCCAGTCTGGTGGATCGTTCTAAAACTAAGACGTCTTATAATTTTGGTTATGTAAAGCGACTTTTGCTGCTGACCGTACATCAAACTAAGCATTAGTTTGATGTACAGCCAGTTCCAGAGAAACCTCACCCTCTAGAAATGAAGAAAAAGTGACATCTATTAAAAGATCATCTACGATGTATACGTGCGTGCCCTCTCTGGGTCATTATTGAAGTTAGTTTTCTGTAGTTTTGACTTCGATTCCACGAGTAAGCGTGCAAGATACCCATGTAACAATAATGGTTTACGGTATTGTTACAAAATTGCTATGCTCTAAACGATATCAATATATTTAGGCAGCCCTGGGGGTTACTGTGGAGCGATAGCGGGGTGTTACGGTTTGAGACGGGGCTTATAAGGCGATCCTTCGGAAAAAAAAACATATTCATATTTAAAATTGAGTAATTAAAGGAATAAAAATAATATTACGTATAACGTATAAACTATGTGTACATAGTTTACTTTTTTTTAACATATCCTAAAAAAAAAACCTAGTAAGAAAAATACATCAAAAATAAAAAAAAAATGGTAGCCGAACGGTATCGGGAACAATAACTTTTTTTTTTTTTTTTATGGTATAAATTAATATAGAAACCCAATTTAGATTAACAAATATTAATTTACTGATAAAACTGATAATTTAGTTTTGATATTTCACAAGAGAACCAACATGTTACTCACGTTTGCAACAAACAGAACAACAATTTACGTCTCTCGAGATTTTGCAACGGCTCTGATTGGCGCAGCGGTATGACACCTTGACTGGTGAGATATATATATAGGTCGAGGATCAGACGGGCCGCGTTTAAAACACACACATGTGGTTCACACTTACCGAATTCAATAAATAAGAAAAAAATAAAATAATGACCTACCCACTATATTATTGATTCGGGTCGAGAATCACTTACATACTTAGTTACTTCCTAGAATTAGACGATTATGCATAACAATACCTTGTATTAAAATACTTGTGAAAAAGTTGGAACTTTGACCTCCAATATCTCCGTAACTAGAAGGTTCCTAGGTATGGTCCAAAACAAAAAAAATATCGAAATGGCGGGGAGAACAAGTGCCTTTCGGCTTCTTTGTGGGTCTATTTACACCCGTTAGACAAGGTGTTGTTTTGCATCCTCGTCAAATTCAAGGAGGTAACTACGCTACTGATTCTCGCCCCGAATCAATAATAAAATGGGTAGGTAATTTTTTGTTTTCTCATTCACGGCAATCGGTAAGTGTGAACCAGGGCTCGGATATCGGTATAGTTTTCGAAACGGTTTCGTCTTAAATACCTAAAAAACGATTGGTTTCGGTTACGTTCGAACGGAACGTTATAAAAAACGTTTTTGACGAACAACGACATTTAAATCGTTCTTGGTTGATAAAACGTTTTTTTCCATTTTTTTGGGTTTGATACGAAACTACGAATATCACGAATTTCATTCAGTTGATATTTCACGGCCGCGCGGCTAAGTTTTGTCGTTTCAAGTAAAATAAAATTATCTGTGTGTCTGTGACTATTATATTATGCGAGTACCATACGTGTAGGTTAATCGTGAGTGGAAAGGTAAGCAGGGATGATTCTCTCTTGATCTGATTGTTGATGCTATGATACAGAAAAATATAAGCACAAAGGTACTGCTTATTTCATTGCGAAATCTATTCCAGCAGACCAGCGGCAGCGATAGAATCGATAGAATAGATGAGAACGACATAGTGTGTGAAATTAATAAGTAAAGATATCAAAAAGAATGTAATATATAAGTATAATACACATAACATAATGATTTTTTATATAGGGAATAGGTTAGGTAGAATATAAGAATAATCTTTTTTTTTTAAAGCATTACTGAAGTGTACATTTAGGCGCAGTAGTATTATTTCTCATACAATGGTAAAATTAGTACTTATAAGTAAACTATAACTAAAATATATTCAAAAGTTGCAAGTAATGATAGTTCAATTCAGATGTTTGGTAGCGACCTGCCCGATCTAGGTTTATTTATACCTGTTTTTTGTTTTAGGCCATCACTTTACATACCACGATTTAATTAGGACAGTAAAATTATAAAATAAAATTAATCAATATAAATATAAGTAACAAAACTAAGTACAAAAGAAAAACACTAAAATTAGCTTAAGTAAATGTGTACAAATAGATACGAGAGGATAACATAATCATACCTCAACTTCTAGAAGCTTTATAAGCGTGTCTGTGTAATTAAGTATCGCTTAATAATCCAACATTACAAAACTACATTTTTTATAACTTGAAACCTTCTATAGGTTTCAAGTTATAGTTAAGTATCTTGTTAAGTCTATTATAAAGAAAATGCTCTTAAAAGGCTGTTCTGTGACTTGTTTTATGAACACAAAGGCGGACTTAATGCCTTACAGGCCCGAAGACACCTAAGAAGCTGATTCCTGCCGGCTTCCCTTTAGGAAAAAGACACTGTAGTGTCTAGTGTCTACTGTAGCTAAATAATAATGTAATTATATAATAATTATGTACACATCTGTGGTTATAACATTACAGTACAGACATTAAATACATCATAGCATTGAAAACATTACAAAAATGCCAACACTTTTTATCTCAACAAAGAAAGCAACATGTGGCGCCAAAGTAAGCCGGTTCAGAACTAAATTCGTATAAAAGCCAACACTTGACTTAGCGGCTATCAGCAGCGTTTTGTAGGGACTAGGTAAGCCGAATATTATGGAGTTACGACAGGGACATAAAAAGATTAAACGAGATGGAATGAGTAATTTTCAATAACGTATTTGAATACTAGATTTTATAGTTTAAATTCACTATTATTACAAGCTTTTATTTAACTTGCCATGTTTGCATATGTATAAGCTAAACTAGAACCACTTGCCGATGTCCGATTGATCTGAAATTTTGCAAACACCTTTGGTTCTAAGAACAATACATTCTTATGACAAACATAACTTAATCTTGCAGTCAGGAGACGCCTCACGAGGGAACTCCTCAACGTTTAATAGCACAGACACGGACTTTGCATACGAGTTCATAATTGATGGATAATCACGATTTGTATCATGTACTCATCCTACCGCCAGGATCGTCTCCTCACGAGAGAACTCCTCAACGGTCAATAGCACAGAAATGAAACTTTGTATATATACGCGTTTACTTTTATGAATAATTATAATTCCTATAGTTACCTGAAGCTTGTCGCGTGAATGGTAAATGATATAAAATCAAAACGCGACAAGCTTTTGTGAAAGTTATACTTTATCGTTCGGTCCTTTTAGGTATCTTTATCATGGGTGACAATTTTTTTTCTTTAGAAGATAGGCCCACCCTATAAATTTTAGCATTTTATAATGAAACGCATATTGATTTATTCCTGATAATGTCTAGATTACAGTGGTAATATTAGCCTCGTCTAACAGGAAAATGGAAAAATACGAAAAATAAAAACATGAATGTAACAATAACCTCAAAACGAGCGATTTTGTCAAATGCATCGCATAGATATTTTAAGTTAAAATCGCGCTCTGATCAATTATAAATAGTATCATAAAAGTCGGTCAGCTGTATCTGTACTACTAGAAGGATTTTGATGTGATTTTTACGCTGTGATAGACTGATTTACGAGAAACGATTTATAATTAATTCCGTAATAGCCGGCATCGCCCGGAGATTACTTTCAACGTTCCCCGTGAAAGAATTTATTAAATCGTGACAATTGCATCAAAATACTTTCAGTAAAAAGTTCCGAAAATAATCTTGGACCAACAAATAAACCTTGCTGACTCGTAGTCACACCAGATTGTCACACCAGTGTGACAAACAGGATTTTTTTTCTCGTTTGTCACACCACTGATTTTTTCACACCATGTATACGATAATTGCTAGTGCAGTACCTTTATATTGTAATAAAGTCAATCTGCTGATCGGTGTTTGCCGACTGTTTAGATTTTTCTACTTTTAGTAATATTAATTATCGTTTATTTATTTACTTACATAATTATTACATTTTTAAAAATTAATAAAAAAAATATTTACAACCTTCGGTTTGGAACTTTATTTAATAGAATATGTATTTCTTAATAATAGTAGTAGTAGTGAGGAGCTCGTGACTAAATAATAACACACACAATAACACACACAATAACAGCCACTCGGGTTGTTCTTTAGGTTAAGCCGTTGCTGCCGGCTGCCATTTGTACATCTTTGACCGTCGTTACAGGTCGAGGAGCTCGTGGCTAAATAATAACAGCCGCCCGGGTCGATCTTTAAGGTTAAGCCGTGCTTACCGAGGTTGGTCCGTGGATGGGTGACCATAATTACATACCGAGTTTCCTCCGTGCCTCGGAAAGCACGTTAAACCGTTGGTCCCGGCTGTCATTTATAGATCTTTGACAGTCGTTACGAGTAGTCAGAAGCCAAAAAGTCTGACATCCAGTCTTACCAAGGGGTATCGTATTACCTAGTTACTGGGTTGTGGAGGTCAGATAGGCAGTCGCTTCATGTAAAATACTGGTACGACCCCAAGATACTTTGGGAAAAGGCTAGGCAGATGACCGTAGTTACAGGTAGTCAATGACCCGAAAGTCAGACAACCAGGTTTAGTAAGTTGTCATACCCAGTATACTAGCTGGGTTGCGGAGGTTAGATAGGCAGTCACTCTAAGTTAAATACTGGTATTCAGCTACATCCAGTTAGACTGGAAGCCGATCTCAACACAGTTGGGAAAAGGCTGAGCAGATGATGATGTATTAACCAGTAAGTAAAGGCACATTCCAAACACCATTAAAGCCACAATGACTAGGTGATTGAAAAAAAAATACTATTTATTTAGGTATGATATTAAACTACATGTTATACTGACATGGAAATATTAGGCAGGTAAGTTCCACGCTGCCGTGTATGGAGACACAAAAACATATTGTACATAACGAAAAATATATTTTATTACTTTTAATCATAAAGTCAAAGTCAAAGCATTTATTTCAATTAGACCATTACAGGCACTTTTGAAAGTCAACAAAACAAAATAAAACGCGAAGCTACAGTCCCAGTCACAACGCATAATAACTTGTGAAAGTACTGTCATCATGATCAATTAACAATATTTCATCTAAAAAAGGTGTAGGTGGTTCGACCTTGCAGGTGGTGCTTTTTATATTGAAAACCCACATGGAATGCAAATATTCCTATGAACAAATCTTATTGACTGAGCAGTTTGAATACTTTCATGCAATAACATTAAGCTGTTTCCACAAACTGCATCTAGTTGAATAACTGAAAAGAAACAGTTAAGGTATTATCAAATAAAAAAACACTTATTTTTTTGGCAATCGTGAAAAAGGGAAACCGCGACCGTCCTTCTGGGTAAAAATATATTTATTGGCATTCATCAACACAGGACCGCGATATAAATAATATATTATCAAGTTCACATTTTCAAAGCTGTATCACTCACCTCGCAAGAAATCTATTGTGACCCATGTTGTTCCGAACGCCGCTGTTGCGACACACGCTGTTCCGAATTATTTTTCTACTGCTTCACATACCAGTTGGCGAACGTATACGGCAGTCTCTGGCAGTAATTGTCTTCGAACTTTGCAAAATATACTACTTTTCTTACTGGACAATAACACAACGGCTTGGAGTAGGCGCCGTACTTTCAGATTCCAATTTCATAAAATCTTTTCGAAACTCTAAAAAAATTTTTTTTGAGTTTCCGTCTTATAAACAAACAGTAAATGTCAATATGATGTTGCCTGTCAGCAGAAAAAGTTAATACGTTCCATACCACGTTGATTTTTGAAAAATATCTCCGCGATATTAGTGATAATGTTTAAAATAGCATTAAAACCACTTCACGTTTATGTGTTGTTTATTTTACATAAATTAAGCACATATTATTACCACACCCGATGGTAATATCTGCTTTAATTAACCTTATTCTTTAAACGTAAAAAAACGCTCTTTTACGCGCATTTTTTGGCAAATGACATTGACCGTCACAGGAATAAATTGACTCGCAAAAAATATTCAAATTGTCAGTTCTTTATTATGATATCGATATTCCGGTTAGATATGTAATCTTTCGTTTGTTTACCTATAATAAAATTAGTCACTTTTTTTAGGTGAATATTAGACGCAACATTTCTTGGGGGCCGAAAAAAATGGTCTACTTCCTGTATTTTTTTTCGTCATGGGTGTCATTTTCGGGGTTCTCGGGTTCGCTGATAATCAAAATGAAAATTGTGATAAAGCAAAACAAAATTAAAATTCTCATTTTTTTTCTTCGGCTTCCCCTTACAAAATTTTGAACCTTCGCCACTGTGCCTTAGGCGTAATAATAGCTACATGATGGTAAATTGGTAATCATATGAAATTTATATCAGATGTGAATCCAATTACCGATGCACTAGACATTACACCATTTTTTACTTAAAAGAGGAGGACATAATAACACGTAATTACCCTTCCCTCTCATAGAGAGGAGGGCTGCATCCCAGCAGTGGGAACAATATAGGCTGGTGATGATGATGACCCTTAGAAGTACATACGAGTAAGTGCTCTAGTTAAAGCCCACGTTCGGATATCGCGCATATGCCAACACTAGACAGTATGGATATCTCATAGGTATGTAGTACAATCAATGAAAACACTGGCAATACTCATCATAATGAACAACTTTTTGTATAGGCCCAACCCTGAAAGCTTTAAAAAAACTACTTTATTGTTCAGTCTTAATTTACTGTTCAGTACATTTTGTCGACTCAAGCACACACAAATGTATGGCACAGGTGATTTTTTTATATTAAACTAGCGACCCGCCCCGGCTTCGCACGGGTGCAATGCTGATACTAAATACACTACAGAAAAATTGTGAACGTTGTATATAAAAACATAGCGGCCCGCTCTGGCTTCGCACGGGTATAAAATATATAGCCTATGTCACTCACTGAAAAAATGATTAAAATCGATCCAGTAGTTTTGATTTATTCATTACTGCCCGTGGCCCGCACGCGTTAAATTTGGAGTAAAACAATTCCCCTTTCCCTATACCATGAAGATTTCCTGCTATCTTTGGAATGTCTAAATTCATGCACTACATTTCTACTTATTTACTTTTTACATTTTTACCTATTTATTTTATTTTTACAACAATTAATATATTACAGAATGTCTTTAAATACAACGTTCACAGCTTTCTTGTCATTAGGCAATACAAACATCCCGCCCCGGCCGGCCGGTACCGTCGCAAACGCTACGTCCCGTCCCGCAATTTTTAAATCTGTTATATCTTCGAAAATATTCATTTAAATCATATGCTGTAAAGAGCCATATAGATCTATATTAAATCAACAATTTATTTAACTGTATTGGTTAAAATCGCTTCGAAAATTAGGCATTATTTGTCGTAAAAAGTAAATGACAAAAAAAAAATATTGTGAGATATCCATAAGAGATAGCCATATACCATCGCGGAGTTTTCTGTAGACCTTTTCAATGTGTACAATACTTAGTACATTATTTTGATAAATCTCGTAGGGTTCAGCCTGCGTTTGCAAAATAAGCGGAAAAAATGAAATTATTTACGACATCACATTAGAAACCTCAAAAATAACAGTATTTCTCCACTATTCAATGGATGTTATTATAAATAAAAACCTTCCTCTTTAAGCACTCTATCTATTAAGAAAAAACCGCATCAAAATCCGTTGCGTAGTTTTAAAGATTTAAGCATACATAGGGACATAGGGATATAGGGACAGAGAAAGCGACTTTTTTTAATACTATGTAGTGATTATGTAGTATGCCGAATGCAAAATGCATATTGCGGAAGATGGCGGTTATGGACATATTGCCTTTGAGACGGCCGGCGGGGGCGCGTTGTGTTCCACGCGCGCCTCTCATAGACTTAACGGAGGGATGACACCTCACTCCCACCAGGGACGAGGCCCGCACATGTCAAGCGGGTCGACATTAGTCCGGGGCAGTGGAAGTCGCATTGGATCCCGCTGTCCCCCGACGCAAGTGTGCGAGGGACCACCGGTGTGGTTTTAGTCAGTACGAGTCTGACAGAACCCTCCGCTCCCCCAAGGGCGGAGGACGGCCAACGAGGATTTGGACATCGTCAAAAAAGGGACATATTATTGTCTGTGACAATAACACGGCAATGTACATTTTGCCTTCGGCGTATGACATGTCTTCGTTTTTAAACTGACGACGCAGTATGTAAACCTGACGAATTATACTTTTTGCCTGCGTCATCCATACTGTATAAAATATTGCCGCGTTGCCGCGTGCCGGTTTAAAGTACGTGTACAGCACCACTGAACTGTTGCGTGTAAGATGTAGAGTTGAAGTTATTTTGATATTGCTCATGTACTACAACTAAAAAGAAATAGGAACGTAAAAACATCATTTATTTTTTTAGAAAGGAAAATACATCTGACATTAGAAAGAGTGGTAGCAATCTCTGTTGGCACCGAAAAGACGTATAACAGAGACTTCAGGTAGGTAAGTACCACGATTCTTACCCCAAATTACATAGTTTAAAAAAAATAGCGTTTACGCACTTCATCCGACCCATATCCGATCCAACACAGGAGTAGTCATATGAAGATAAAGAATAGTTTTCTATGTCTGAATGCAGTACGTAAAGTTTTACTTTTTTTTTAAATCAACATTAACACAATGAAATATTTAAGTAGTCACTTTATATATTATATTTCAGGAATACAAAGGAGTCTTATTACTTTTCCGCAAAGGGAGGATACCCAGAAACCTCAAGAGGAATTTGCTAGGAAAATGAAAAGTATGATTGTGTACTGTGCAGTCATGACTGCAATAAGATTAGCTATCAGAAGGATTTTAGGAATGAATATTACTACAATAATATGACTGGTAGAGAATGCCTTGTGGCATTAAGTCCGCCTATGTACCACTATTGTACAGTGACTGACTTTAATTGATGAGCTACTTGCCAATGTTCGTATTTTAGCCGAGAAGTGCAAATCGGGTTTAGTCGGTTAGATTTGTACATAGTCCGAAGTGACTACTCAAAGTCAACCAATTGCAGGTCTAGCAACCGTTACCTACCGACAACTTGTTTTAGCGTAGCTATAGTAACGCTTAGCGTACGGAGAAATTATCATTGGTCATTATTACCATTAAACCATTATTCTCCAAAACGAAAAAATTCGTGTCTGACATCGACATTTCAAGTGTCGGAAGCCTATCCAACATTTTCAGAAATAAAGAGTATTTAATGAACTTTTAACCAAAGGAGGTCAGTAAGAAATAGATTGGATAAAAGTATGTAACATTTTATGGATTTTTCATTGTCAACTTATTAGTAATTCTTCAACTACTATGGATAACAATTCCTCACTACTGTGGATGACAACTTATTAGTAATTCTTCAACTACTAGGGATAATTATTTCCGATTATTAGTAATATGTCATCTTGTTTACGAGCATGCGGTTTGGGTTCGTGTTTAATCGTGTAATCTCGTGAATGTATAAAACTGGGTGTCACCTTGTTTCGCAGACAGAAATTTCACAGAATTTCGTTTCCCAGAAACCGTTTCATATACTATTTATTCCCTGTATTTTTATTTCGAATATTTTTGTTTCGACTACCATTTACTGCAATGAAACATATTTTACAGAAACACGATTCAAAGAATTTTACAGTCACATTTTTTTATTTGACAAACTTATCAAAAAGCAGAATTATTTTTCAACGAATATTGTTTGTTCGATGTATGTTTCCATGGAATTTTATTTCAACGAAATTATTAACTAAAAATTAAAATATTGTCTTTTAAAGTCAAATATAACTACAAAAGTTAGTGACAGAAACAAATGGCTGCAAAACAGACTCCACGTAGTCTTGTTTGCCCTACCCCTAGAGTGTAATTTAAGCCCGCGTAGGCGCGGAGGGATAAGGCGGCCCGCGAGTTGAGGAGCAGGTGGTTTCTAAAGCTCGCCGCCGCGGCTGAGGCTGGCCGGCTCGCCGGCCATAAAGCCGAAGCTGCGGTGGTGAGCGTTAATACCATCTGCGACGATAAACTCGCGTGGGGCCGCCGGAGACCCGCCGGCCAGCAAGCCGAAGCTGCGGTGGTGAGCGTTAATACCATCTGCGACGATAAACTCGCGTGGGGCCGCCGGAGACCCGCAGCGCCGGAGCCGTGACAGAAACCATGCCTGTTGCATGCTTGCTTGCATGCTTGCTTGCTACATGCTTGCATGCATGCTGCAAGTTGCATGCTTGCTTGCATGCTGCATGAAACAGGCATGGACACCAATAGTAAGAATTGAATAACAAGATTGTGTTCCTGCTTGACAAGAATTTACCCGCATTATTTTTGTGAACCTGGTGTTGTAATTTTATAGGAGGGTATGCATTTTTCAAAGGTTTGAATTTTGGAAACTGTCAGTCGATTAAAATGTTATTCTTCGTAATAAGTATTATGTGAAACAAACAATATGTTGATAAAGAATATTTGATTTGTTATTCTACGATATGAATATTCTAACATTAAACTTTATTGGAAACAAAAATCGATGATTTAAATTTCTTCAAAGTAAGTATTCTGGGTATTGATTATTCTATGAAATGATAATATGAGAAAAAAATTATGTGAAACAAAATTCGATTAAACAATTAGCGATGAAACAACGCACAACCATAAAACTGCAATAACGAAAAGTTTAAAAGTGGCTCATCAGTTAAAGTCCGCGACTGTACATGAAGTTTATATAAATAAATATTACGGAAAACTTTTTTTATCAGAATTACAACTTGTTAAGCCATGCATGCGTAGCTATGTTTATGTGGAAATATTGAAGCTAATACACAGAAACAAATATAAACACATGCCACTTGACGATTTTGAAATAAAAATTTAACTATTTGTGATCTAGTTTTTACTTTTGCTTAGGGATACTGACATTGTAATTATTAAATTTGTAATATAATAAAAAAAAGACTCAAAATGAAGACATACTTATTAATAAATTAACTTGGTTTATCTTAATGCTGTTATTTCTTACTACCAAAATGTCATCAATGATGGAATCTTTTAATGACATTTTCAAGTTATTCAAAATTAATTTCAGAGAAGAAAAAAATCTTTCAACACTAACTTGCGTTGGTGGAGTGGCTAAGACTATATTGGATAAATGATACATCTGTGGATCAGTAAACCTTTTCGTGGGTACTTACATGCATCTTTTGGTCGTTTTCTCTGGCGTTCCCTATATCGGCTCTCAAAGAAACTATCTATTGATGTATGTGATTCTAGGGTATATTAATTTCGTTTGGATCAATTTCATGTGGTAATGATGTAATTTCGTGGCAATTTCAGGGGGATTGCAACTGCAAACCTGAAAAATAAATTATAATTGATTCATTAATGATTAGTAATACATTGAATTCCCGTTATTTTCTTGAAACTGACTTTGAATTGTATAAAACTAGACTCATTACAAAGAAAAAATATATATTTGTACACCAGTTTCATTGGTAGGACATGGAGTTCAACTAAAATGTATGAATAAGACCTTTATTTTAATACCTGTGTTCACAAATAAAGATTATTTGATTTGATTTGTGTGTATGCATTAAATGGATACGAGTTTATTGGATCTGCTCGACTGAAAGTATCGAATTGACTCTCGGGTCCAAATAAACAGCAGATGAAAGTGTCGTTTGTCAGAAGATTCGTCTGACTATCCTTCATACATATCACCAAAAATATTGCAATTACACTTTTAATTTGTTCTAAGTCCATCATCTGCCTAGCCTTTTCCCAAACTATCTTGGTGTCGGCTTCCAGTCTCACCGGACGCAGCTGAGTACCAGTATTTTACATGAAGCGACTGCCTATCTTACCTCCACAACCCAGTAACTAGGTAATACGATACCCCTTGGTAAGACTGGATGTCAGACTTTTTGGCTTCTGACTGCTCGTAACGACTGTCAAAGATCAACAAATGACAGCCGGGACCAACGGCTTAACGTGCTTTCCGAGGCACGGAGGAAACTCGGTATGTAATTATGGTCACCCATCCACGGACCAACCTCGGCAAGCACGGCTTAACCTTAAAGATCGACCCGGGCGGCTGTTATTATTTAGCCACGAGCTCCTCGCTCCCCGTTACACATTTTATCTATGCGATGTAAAATCACCGTCAATTGTTCCTCTTGCAACCTTTTGAATGGTATTCTACACAGTTTAAGTGCATCCAATTTTTTTTTCAATTCTCATCCAAATTTCATTGTCAATTAAAGCTGGATAATGTTGTTCACAAAAGTATTCTAAGCTTACTAGCCTCTCTAACATGTCGGCAGTTGAGTTCCATCGAGTTGGACAATCTAGGACCATCTGAAGCGATTGATTTCGCTTGAACACCAGCGCCTCGTTAGGTGTGCAAATAGTTCTCACTGCACGACAACACAACTCGAACAGGTTCTTTGCAGGCATCTCTCACTGCGAGCTGCAAGGTGTGCGCGGCATAACTTACGGCTGGCACCATTGGTTGTGTTTCATTTTCCCTTCCGAATTTCAAATTTTCCATGAGATCTAAAATTTCCTGGTCGTCTTCCTGAGTAAAATCACCTTGAGATTCATCAACGTGTTCAGTACCATTCAAATCTTCTAGTGAATCTTATATTTCCTCTTCAATTTGACGAGACATTGCAAGCATATTACCTCCGTTGTTCGAGACAATGGAGTATAGTTGCAGAGCTTCTAATTCGTACAGTGTCTTTTAGGAATACTGCAGTATTTCGTTCGCGTAGCTCAATAACGCCCAAGCTAAGCAGCTGAAGCTTTTGTTCTGAAATTAACTGCAAATCTTTGTAATTTACGGAAGCCACATCAATTTTCAGGCAAAAAATAAACTATAAAGAACTGATACAAAAGTTTTAAAAACGTTATTATAAATGACGTTTCTGAGCCCTGGTGTGAACCACCCGTGTTTCAAACGCGGCCTGTTTGATCCTCGCCCTATAACCTCGCTTTCACACAGCAAAGAATCCCAAATGTTTATTCTATAATTTCTGATTCCCTAAACCACGTTATTTATTCTGAAATACTGACAAATTTAAACTACAAAATAAAACAGCGTTTATCAATAACTAGGTACCGTTACTTAAATCGACTATATACATATGTATTTTGTGACAACCTCTTGAATTTTGATGAGGGCACAAAACAATACCTTGTATAAGTTTCCCGTACAATGAAAGACCCGCATAAACTGGTTTTGTATATCTTGATTGTACGTCGTGTGTACTACTGCCCTAGAAATATTCAACCATACTTTTTTACACCCTGTGTACATTTTATTTTGTGACCAATGCCTGTTTGCGCTAATACAAAGAAAAACCTTTATACAGAATGCGATGTTGCACTGCACAACACTTTTAAAATATTTTGTGCACCACACTCGCCGCCAAAATAAGTTAGTTAAAACGGGCTTACTCGTGAATTCAATTGCGTCTCTTCGACTCATATTCGCTCTGTAGCTCAAACAAGTGCGCCTGTTTTACTATATGTATTGTAATATTCAGTTACTCACATACAAATATTGTTTTAGATGCTGGTATGGATACAACTACTTGCCCTCATATTACATCATACAGGGTCCTATACTGGCTGTCGTTATGGTAAGTTTGAAATAAAATATTTATTAATTATACATAGTAAGTAAGTTCTTAATTAGTAGCATAGGGCCCATTTCTCAAAAATTGTTGCTAACTATAGAAAAACGTGTGACTGCAACACGATAAATATTTCAATTCTGTTGGACTTACGCCCATTTTGGTCAAGACAAGAAAAGGAAGAAGAAGAAGTAGGAAGGAGATAAAAAGGAAGGAAGGGGGAGGTTGTAGGGGGAAGTAGTCATAAAATAAAATAGTAAACTATTTAGTATTTTATGTAAAAACACATGATACACATAACACAGCTATTCTAAATATTGCAAATGTAACCATTTGGCGGTCGATGCGGCGATTGTCGCTGATAGCGAAATCTTTAAAACAACCTTGGTGGGATTATACGACCTTAAATTAAAAAGGAGGGAAGTTGTTGAGTGTAATATCCGAACGTAAAAGCTTGTATTTGTCTATGACCAACTCTTGTCGAACTGGTCATTGATTTTGCTGTCTCGCTCTCTCGCAACCGATCTACATATTTTCTTTTCTGACAAACCGTAATTTTTTATCAAATAAACCAAACATTCCTATAAATATATAACCCTACAAGGCTCAATTGGCTATAGTGCGCCAAAAAAAAATTTTGTAATTAGTGATCAGATGATAGGGAAAACTTTTAAAAATAAAAATAAAACTATATTTTACAGAAAAATCAATCAACAATCAATCATTTATTTCAGTTCCACATACGGTACACTGAGCCTTAACTATACTTTTTGGTATTAAACTTGTACAATTGTATACGTAGCACCCATCGACTTGTTGGGGTTTTCAATGTATTATAAAAATACGGTATCACCGAATGAGCGGAATAGGGGATAATCCTATTTTTTTTTTTCTTTGTCCGTCGGGTAGTTTATTGAAAAGTATTGGACACGTATTTTTTCTTTTTTCACGTGGTCATAAAATTACGGAGATATATTGAGTTGAAATGGCGCATGACGTCACATGTAGGTAAGTTTTATACCTACTTGTGACGTAGTAAGCCCCCACTCTCCAACTTTAATGAGTTCTAAATATGTATTTTTTTGACATTTTGATAAAACAAAAAATACGTGTCTAATATTTTTGTATTACCTGTCTGACGGACAAAATAGAATGTCGTTTTCTTTACCCAGTCCGATCCCCTATTACTTTTCTTAATTAAAAGCACAGCCGTATTTGGTTTTTAATGTAACAGCCACGCCGAGGTAAATCGCAAAACAATCATCTAAACCATCAAAAATCACGAGTCGACGTAAAAGGGAAATCCGCAAAACGCGATTGATTCATTGCACGAATGAATGATTGAAATTGCACACGAATGAATTAGGTATTGAGGTATGGTGCTTTTGTAGAAAACAGCAGATTTTTCACTGTAAGAACATAACATTACGCCAGTTATATAATAGGGGGTAAGTCGATTGCCATCAACGCGGTCCAAATCGAGAATCCGTGGCTGCTACCATGAAATTCCCGCACCTGGCAATCGAACCCAGAGCCTCATGCTCATCAGACGTGCTTACGAGCACAAAACTAGCAAGTCAGATAATAATTATTATTCCTACAATTGATAATAAAAATAGTTGACATGTCAAAAGTAAAACTGCCAAAATATTGGCAACCACGCATTTATTGTAGCCGTAAGTGAACAGTAATAATTTGTAAAGCTACAATGTTTTATTTCTTATACCTAAAAACAAATGTTACAATACATTTAACTTGTTGCAGATCAACATGTTATTCCTGGGAACCATAATGAGCGTTATCGTAATGAAACTACGTCGCACAAATGATTCTGAACTCAGAAAAGTAATGTAAGTTCAACTTTATAATACTCTCATAAGTACAGGGTGGGAAAATACTCATTGAAAACCCGTCAACTACTTCTGAACATCAAAGTAAGAATACCAACAAAAAAAAAAGCGGAACGACTTTCAGAAATAAAAATCTTTGTCCTCACTTCTGCCGGCGCTCCCGGAGTGCAACACGTTTTTTTTTTATTCGAAAGCCTTTCTACTTCTGAGGTGGTCCCATTGTCACCAAGTCTGAATCTGATGATGGGATCCCAGGGAAATCGAGAACAACCCTAAAATTGTATACACACATCGTGACACACCGCTCTTGCTATCTCAGTACCATTGCCTAAGCAAAGTGAGTAACACTCTCATGCCTACAACTTATATTAGTTACAGTACAGCGGTCGATGACCTTGGCCGTCGAGCTAAGAAATTAAACAAGAGGGTGAATTTCCCAAATGACTTATTTTTTTGACTTCGGTGAAATTTGTATTTGAAAAAAGTAATATCGTTCTGAATTATATTTTTTAGTATTTAATAGGTAGTTATTGGGTTGTGGCAAAAATATAATTTGCCTAGGACTATTTTCAAAGGTTGAAATAAATTCATAAACCTCAATTTTTTTCAAATCGGTGCTGTCCCTCTACTTTTTTTACAAACAAAAAAGCTTATACACTAATAGAAATAAGTAAGTTAAGTATATAACTTATTCTATTTTATAGAATATTAGTTTTGTTATTAATATATAGCATATTTTATTACATAATTAACGATTATTATTACTGAGAGGCACAAACGTACCTGTCCTGCAAAATGTTCTCATATCGCTGGACAAAAGTAATTTAAACCTAACTTTACATCGACGAGTCCGACAGCGTCCCCACCCCAATTTTATTTTCCTAGTTAGTGTGTGCTAGTGCGCAGTCATGACGGATTTGTGTCAAATCGCTGCATATTCTCGCCAATAACATAAGTACGCCATTTCAGTAGCTCCCGGACAATTATTTTATATTATCGGTGGTTTCATTTTTCTAGTGTAATGAGTAGTTTTATTTTTGTTGTTTAGTTCTAACACAGGTAGTAAGTAAATTAGCATCATTGACTGTTATTGAATTTATTCTAGATATTAGCATTTTTTCTAATTTTCGAAAAAGTGTGTTATTTCTCACGTCGCTGTTCTCATATCGCTGTAATCGGTGGTCTTTATTACCACCGATGTGATAATTTACACCGAAAAAATCAATCGGTGTCTTATATCTAATATCGGTGTTTAGATTCATGATCAACGCACAGTTTTGTCACATCGGTGGATTACTTTATCATATCGGTAGATCATTTTATCATCTCGGTATTCGTTTTATCATATCGGTAGATCCCGTGTCATTTCGTTAAGTAAAGTATAATAGTATTATACTTTACTTAACAAAGACAATGATAATAAAAATGGTAGTACCTATAGTAAATATAATAAAAAAGAAAGTAAATATAATAAAATAGGTACATAATTTAAAAAAAAAATATTTCAACTGAATTTCTAAGAACTCAGTTCTCTTTGATGTGATCTACTTCTATAAGACCCTCAGTTCAGTTCATCAGTTCTAAGTCACCCTTGTAAAAATATATAGGTACCTACTAACTATTTCATTTTTTGATGTTCAAAGGGTAATAGATTATCATATCGCTGGATATGTACATCATTTCGGTGGATAAACTTATCATACCGGTGTACAGAAAAAATAATCGGTGCCGGTTTGTCATATCGGTGGAAACCAGAATTCAAACTGAATTTTCTCCTTAGTCTTAATGATACGTTGATGATATTAAATTTGGGGATATTTGATATCTTAAAGATTACATTAAACCTGAAAAATATACAAAAAAAATATAAATGAAAAAGTTCACCGATATGATAAAAAAAATGGCATTTGTTGAAATTCACCCAAGAACAATATTTTCGCACGCGTGCGCTTAGATTAATAATTTCGACGTTTTGATACCAAAAAACTATCGATTATTTAGGTTTTAGAACATTAGTTGAGTATCTTAGTAACATGTAGCGAGATTGAATGAAATTCCTGTTTAGATAACACATTTAAGACAATTTTTCAATTGCGTGTAAACCTCTTGCTTTAACTTGCATGACCTGTGTGCTGTGCAATAAATTAAAAAAAAAATACTTGCCGCCCTTGGGTTTTATATGGGGCATTACGGCCAAGTTAACCTGTATGTTCTGACACTGTTTACGTGCAAGTGTGATGAAAAAATTGTAAACAACAATTCTCTTTAGGGTTTTAACTGACAATCCATTTACACAGGCAGACACAAAAAAGAAACCAAAACAAGAACAGTACAAAAAAGTAATACAGCCATCTATGCCACGAAGGAAGAACTAACGTCAAATTTCTGAATCGCTCTATTCAAGTTACCTGCGACTTAAATATTCATGAAAGTGAACATACGAATAAATTTTAAAATCCCGATTTTTAACCTAAATTTCCATAAAATCTAACAAACTTTTAAAACATAAGAACACCATCTTCGGTGTAAGTAAGTTCGATCGTCAGTTGATTGCTTATGACGTCACTACCTGAATAGCTACAGGAGTGGTTCCGTGTTGCCATGTCAGTTTTCTCATTTGACTTTTTTTTTTGCCTCGTTATTTTTTTACTTGATATCCGAAAAGGACTTCATAAATAGAATCTAATCTCGATACCTAATAAAACCCTCGCGGATCGGACAGTTTTTTTTTTAACATAGTGTATTATTGTATAGAGAGTTGAAGAACTTTACAGCGGCCTGTGGGTCAGTTTCACTCAGAGGAACTGCGAGTTCGATATTATATTGCACCACCTTCGCAGCAATAATGAGAAAACGATGCGCTTCTCTGATGCCACGAGTACACCAGTACCAACACTATCTTTAGTGTATTTGCAGATCGATAGGAATCTCCGATCCATAAAAGATGGCTCTTTACTCAATTACAAAATTGTATTGGTTTTTTGTCACAATTTTTTAATAACACTAGAATTTGTAACTACTTCTATTTTTTTTATCAATTTATAATTCATCTTTCCAACAGGAAAACGCTTCGTGCCACCCTAATCCTCGTGCCACTCCTGGGCATAATTAACATATTCAACCTGTTCGACTACCCTCTGGACGGATCTTCCACCGGTTTCGCCATCTGGGCCTACTTTACCCATTTCTTCCGATCGTTCCAAGGAGTCTTCATTTCGTTCATCTACTGCTTCTCAAATGGAGAGGTGAGTATTTTTGTTTGAACTTATTTTTATATTGGAAATTTTAATGGCGTTTACGTACACAATTTAACTAACATGGTTTGCAAAGAAGAAATGAGCCACTTTCATCATCGATAAAAAATGAAACAAACAAATGATCGCACAAAATACATAGCAGGTTTTGTATTATTTGCCAAAAATACTTATAAAATAAAACCAATGGCAATACACTTCAACATTCAATAAAGAAATTAAAAATAACATTTGTCCGACCACGTCACATTTTCTCAAAATAGAAACTAGTCGCGTGTTTCAAAAATTTTATTCAGTAAAGCTCAACGTAAAAACGAAACATCAGAGGCTACGTACGCGAGCGTAGCAGCTACTGGATGTATGAAAACCTTTCCATCACCTGCTTTATAGTACCTCTTAAACTTGAGACCTTTTCAGATCTTAGCATACAGGAAGAGGCGAAGATGGTCTTAATATTAAGATCGAACGGACTGTGGAAACTATACGCAGAGACAACGCATTCAAAAGTTCTGCAAGTGATTCTAAAGGAAAAACTCCTGCATGCACCCATGGACAGAACTTCATGTCAGCACGTCTTCAATCAAAGATACGATATCCGACTCAAAGCTCATCATCTGCTTACCGCCGATGAGCAGGTGAGCTAACTAAAAAGCGAACGAAGACAACAGCAGAAAAACCCAAATAAAATCATGGGTTTGTAATAAAACCGAGGAAACACACCAAATGGAATGGAGAAACAGTGTAACCTGCAGGCAAACAAAGGGTGCAGTTCCAAAAGCATCAAAGAGACGTGCCCGCAGCATCACCAGACTGAAACGGGACAAAATTTGAAGATTAGAAGATTATAGGTATCATAACCGGTCACTGTCCCCTAAACAAACACTTATTGTAAATAGGTGTGACAGACAGCCCTCTGTGCAGAGGATGCATGGAGGCGGAAGAAACACCACAGCATGTTCTCATGGAGTGCAGAAGCGTGGTAGATCAATGGGCACAGACTCTTCAATCGCTGGCATCGCTCCCGGAAGCCTGTAGCAGCCTGAAAGCTGTTAGCATTCTGGGAGGACTTCGGATGGTTGGAGTAACAAGAGGATTTACATACGTACAATGGCCCAATAAGATAGAAGGTTAAGTGCGGAAACAGCCCAGTTAACCTAACCTAAAGCTTAACGCAAATAATTTACTGATACTATGGTTCGCAAACACGAAACAAAAGTACATCAAAATATGCTCAAATATTTGTCAACAACCACAAACATTGTTAACACCAGACGTGTGATATGGATTTATGGATCGTTTGTGTTATTTTCAGTTTCAACTGAAAACATCACAAATAGTCCATAATCCTATTGTATGTGCTCTGGTCTGGTCGCTGCGTGGAGAATACTAGTAGGCTTAACAGGTTCCAATATTTCTATTTTTCAAGCGATTTATACTCCATTGTTTGTTTTATCTGCACAAACCGTAATCCTAGAAAGGAATGCAAACAATAGGTAATACGAGTAAAATGTCTAAACAATTCTAAACAAGCAGATAATATAACGTCAAATGTTTTGAGAAATACAGGATATTTGCTGGTTGATTCAACATACATATACAGACTGACATAACCGTTGGTTATGTGTGGTGGGCAGCTGCCCGACAGTAATTATTGTCGGGTTTCTCCATATAGTCTTAAGTCGAAGGAAACTTTGCTTGCGACTTGTAGGAATTTCATATTAGTTCTTCCGTCGTATCATAGATGGAACTGTAGTACTTTTTGTTGTAAATTAGATATTGTACGTCTCATATCCCAGGAATATGATTAGCCTCTGAATACTTACTTATATCTTTACAAAACAGATCCGTTCAGTAATAGATGAATTACTGTTACTGCCTTTGATCTTAAAGGCAGACGGCAACGCAACCTGAGGACCGGAATTAGAGCTCACGTACATTTGTAAAGATCCTTTTAGAAGATAGATCTCGATCAAATTAAGATTAAAGGTAATCACAATGTGTTTTTCAAAGTTTGGGTTTGACTTGAATGACATGATTTATACTATTTTAAGGGCGTAGGCAAAATCAGGACTTAAAAGCGTTTACGACTTACGACATTTCATACAAATTTTCAAGTCCTTTTTTTCCGAAATGGCTGAACCGATTTTAATGAAACTTCATACGCATAAACAGGATAGGAGGTACTTTTTAGACTACTTTTTAGGTCTTAAAAGTACCTAAAAAACATTTTGATTTCAACATTTTGATTCATTTATTTTCAACATAATCTGCGTATTAAGTTTACGCCATTTTATTTCGCGCTCTCCTGCCAACGTCAATCGAGCTTTGATATCACTGTAGGATGCATACAAAAATATTTTTATTTTTATAACCAATATTTACCTTACAATTTAAAAGTACGTACAATTTAACAGCCGTCTGTGTATTCAGGCTGCCAATTCTGCATTTACACAACTCATCATGTTCTCTTATCGGTTTGGTCAGCTTATTAATTAATGGCGCAATCATCGCAGTGTAATCGCAATAATAAATACAAGCTTAAAATTTCGAAAAACAAACACTGAAGCTGGACGGTTTTCACACTTACTTGAACAAACACTGGTTTATATTGCCATAATACATTGTCAAAATACCCGCCAAATAGGGGATAATCCTATTTTTTTTTTCTTTGTCCGTCGGGTAGTTTATTGAAAAGTATTGGACACGTATTTTTTCTTTTTTCACGTGGTCATAAAATTACGGAGATATATTGAGTTGCTATGGCGCATGACGTCACATGTAGATAAGTTTTATACCTACTTGTGACGTAGTTAGCCCCCACTCTCCAACTTTAATGAGTTCTAACTAAGTAATTTTTTGATATTTTGATAAAGCAAAAAACACGTGTCTAATATTTTTGTATTACCTGTCTGACGGACAAAATAGAATGTCGTTTTCTTTACCCAGTCCGATCCCCTATTGTATTATGACATATTTTCGTTTTTAGGGTTCTGTACCCAAAGGGTCAAACGGGACCCTATTACTGAGACTTCGCTGTCCGTCTGTCACCCAGGCTGTATCTCATAAACCGTGATAGTTAGCTATTTCTACAGATTATGTATGTCTATTGCCGCTATAACAACAAACGTGCCGTACGTGCGCGAGTCCGACTCGCACTTGGACGGTTTTTTATTTTAGTTTGAGTATCGCTTTGAACCTTCATTTTATGAAAAATTGCCAACACTATGCATTTAAGCGTACATATTTCACCCTTGCATGGTTGATCTCGTATGAAAGCAGGTCTTACGCGTCTAAACATGAAGCCCCTAAAGCTAAAGCCATAAGGTTCATCATCATCTTTCTGACCTTGTCCTATTCTAGTTGGGGTCAGCGAAACACGTTTTCCTGTTCCAAAGCCATTTCGTAAAAATAATTGTTCGGTAGAGAGCAAAGGCGAAGTTCAATTAAATAATTGAATTGAATTCTGACTTGTATGGAATTGAGTTTTAATTGATTTTTGTAATTACAATATTGCGCAAACTTATGGAACTTGCTGTTACGTACAACGTAATTGTTTTTTATTTTTGCCAGTCGCGTGAATTTTGTTGAGTTTTATATACTACTCGTTGTACTGTTATAGTTCAATGCGTTGCAATGCCTTTGTTTTCAAAACCGTCCCTGGACGTATGTGCAGCTAACTAAACCAATTTTGATGAATAAACAGTTGTGTAGGCACGTAAGAAGGGTAGGTGGGTAGGTTAGGCACCAAGGGTATGAAGGTTAGGTAGGTAGGTAGAGTAGAGTAGTAAAGTATAAGGATATAGTAGGTAGGAAAAGGGGAGGGGGTGGGTTGGTGGGTTGTAGGTAGGAAAAGGTGGACTGCAACGCATGCCAGGTACAGCAAGTCTAAATATAAAGAAAAACTCTGAGCATAGCTGTATATTATTTGTTTCCGTTTTAGCTCCTAAATCTCACACATAGGTACACAATACAGGAACATTGAAATTTTGCCGCGATATTGCATTTCCTAAACCCCTCACCTACATCATCTGTTATCCGAATGAAAAATACTTTTAAGAAATCTTTAATATCAAACAAAATCTTTATTATCAAACATTATTGCTTACTACTGGTAAAGATTTTGCTTTACGAAAATCCGCCTATCATTTCTAGAATATTTTTCTTTAATTTTTGTGTTAACTTTTTTTTTTTTTTTATAACCATACGAAATCAACATCTGAACATTAATTGATAGTACACATCATAAGGGAACTCTATCTTATATCTTGTCTGTGAAGTACCGATGGTTTCTAAGTTTTATTTATTGACTGTTTTTAAGATTACACTATTAATATTTCCAAATCAATTCACGAAAAAAAGTAAGATCTGAACGAGATAAAGAGCGTGTAACGAAGCTCAAACTCACGCACTCATTGATAAGGCGTCTATACAATACAACACGCACGCTCGTGAGTAATCTGCACACACATTGAAATACAGGGTGGAAGCATACAGCATTCCGAAACAGTCAATTTGAAACAAAACAGCTGCTTCTACAAAAACCTGCACGGTCAAAATTTCCTATGATTTTCTGAAAGCGCGTCACCTATATCTTGAAATGCGAGCTAAGCCCCTTATGACAACCAAATTTTGAAGAATACATGCGTTAAAATAAACACTTGAACCTTGCTAGAGAAACAAAAAGGAGACTTTTTTTTTGTTTGGAGATGTGTTTCACTACCTACATAAATTGTACCATATATTAAATATACGTATTTAAAAAAAAAAAAAAAAACTTTTTTGATTAAATTAATGCAAAATAAACGAAATTCGGCGATATTTAAAAATGCTAAGTTTCCGTAGCAAAGTGCTATGTTTTCGTAGCAATGTGCTACGCTTTCGTAGCAATGTGCTACGCTTTCGTAGCAATGTGCTACGCTTTCGTAGCAATGTGCTACGCTTTCGTAGCAATGTGCTACGCTTTCGTAGCAAAGTGCTACGGAGAGACTACTTTCACGTAGCACCTAAATTAGTCTAAATGGGTCTAATACGTGCAACCAATCAAAGTGAAACACAAAATTCTAAAAAATTACGTATCATAAAAAAAAATAAACTGAGGCCTAATTATGATGACAAACTAAAACTCGAGAACTATTTATCTACAATTTAAAATACTTCCGAAAAACGACAATCAAATTTTAAGAAAACGAGTGGTTTACAAATTAAAATTTTAAATATTATAAAGGGTGTAAAACACCTCTTAACGAAGCCGAAAGGCACTGGTTCTCCATGTCATTGCGATCAGTTTTTTGTTTTACAACATACCTGGGAACCTTCTAGTTACGGAGATATTAGCGGTCAAAGTTCCAACTTTTTGACAAGTATTTTTTTAAATACAAATTTTTAATGTAAGATTTTTACTATAAACACCTCCACGACCCCGTACTATTCAATCCGTCCATCAGCACAATGTTTTGAGTGCGTTACATTGAGTTCTACCACAAAACATGATTTTACACCCCCCAAAAAAAAGTCGTTTCCCAGCAATATTTTTTGCGTAAAGTTACTTAGTTTCATGTACAGAATGCTTGGTTGACGGCTTCGTGATGAGGTGATTTACACGGTGTATACATACGTTGCTACGTAAACCTGTTGATTTCCAGGAAAATTGGTAAACAAATACACGTAAAAATGTTGGAGCACCTGCTGCATTCAAACTTTCGATGACGAAATGGGAATGAAAGTTATTACCCAAGTGCACTTAATTTATGCTTTTGTTTAGTTTGAACTTCGTAGTGTTATTTTAATGTTTATAATTTTAATAAATCGCAGAGTAGCCTTGGGTGATTTTAGTCGTACTAGGGAACTTGTAGTCCTACGCCTTAAAACAGGCACCTTACCCCAAGCCTTTAATTGATAATTTGTGCGTCCGATAGATGAAGAAAGAGATCGATACCGATTTAATAACTACAAGTAAATCTCAATTATACCCCTTTCGTCCGAGATTCTTTAAAAAATTATTTTACCAGAATTGTCAAATAATTTGAACATAACAAATTATTTGACATGTCTGAAAACCAATTTGGCTTCCGTACAGGGAAATACACTGATAAACTAAAAATGAAAAAGGACATAAGCCTTTGATACAATTTCTGTCCCAATTCTAATTCTAAAATTTTGAAAAAAAAACCGTGTATAAGGGGACTTCATTGTTCTCTGGACTAGACGTTAACATCGTGGACGGGTGGGACGCCCTATCCAGACAATGGTAATAAAATAAATTTACCTAACTTCCTTAATGATTTTCCCTGAAAACGTAATACGTACAAAATCGGACAGAAATTTAATCTCTGTATAATATTAGCATTAATATAATACATCACATTAAGGTGAGGAAGGCGTTGCAGAAGAAGTGGGAAAGACGAATTTGGTTCAAGTTCGAGAGGCGCAGAACAAAGCCGCCATCGAAACCACGAGAACGACCCGTTTTGTGAGTACCTAGATATCTTACCTGATAACTTTAGAACATTTTAAAATAGCCCACAATGTACTCAAACTGTAAGTGTATTCTGAAGGCGGCCATGCTTTTTGTTAACTGAATAAGGGGCGGCACAATCAACATATAAAATGGAGAATTTCAAATATACGTTAAAAAAAATCTCGATCGGCCTCGCTCGAATTGCTTCAGGTCAGCTCGGTTATTTAAATTATACTGCTTTATCTAATGTGTATCATAGCACCCCTATTTTTTTAACCACAACGGTTTACAAACGTAGGTTTGGAAAGATAATGTAATAAAACGTCAGTTAGCGTCCGTAGCGGGTCTGTAATCTGTCCATCAGGAACCTAACTACGATCTCATGCCAGTATTTCTGGGAAACAAAATGGTAGTTATTAAGTGGTTCGATTAAAGATATGCCCTTAAAAATCGTATGGTTTCATTCTTCCATCGAATGTACTAAGAATAGAAGATGGCGGGGTGAGTTGTACAAAACCAACGACCCGTGACCAGAAATGGATGTCATTATGAAAGGTCTTTGCCGAGCCATGACATGGTGTAGACTAACAGCCCCCCTAGCATGACCGTTCTATCTCTATTTTACCAAGAAACGACAAGAAATATTTTCTATACAACTTGTCATTTGTTCTGCCCGAGCGTGGCGCGCACCGTCGACTCGCGTTTCTACGAAGATATAGACAGAAATAAAGAATTTCTATAGCAACGGGGACGTATCACGTGATGTTTATATTCCCTGACTAATATTACGTTTAGTTAACAAAAAAAAGATGCCAATTGCACGAGTTTTTCATTTTTCGTGGGCGGGATGGTGTTGCTGCATCCTGGATACAGGCCTGGATCTTTTTCGCGAAATTAAACCTAAATATTTTACATAACATATCAACCTTTTGAACGTAACTCAACGCAACCACGAAACGTATTTCTCGTATTTAGTTTTTACTAGTCTAGACTAATTTGACATTTGTCAGAAGTAATGTTTCTACCCCCAAATGTCAAAAGAAGAGAAAATATGGTCGTCATGCTCGACGTTGTAGACTTGTGTTGACTGAAGAAAAGAAACATTTCTTTTCTACATTCTTAATAGCGCCATGCTTGGGAAGATAGAAATATCTATCAAATTGTCGATTCTTCCGTAGACATAGCCCGTTTCTACGGCGGTCATGCTAGGCCGGCTGGAACAGTTTTAAGAATATCTTCACAAGCGCCATTTTTTATTTCAGCGCCATAGGTAATAATGAAAATGTGGAGCTGGCTGCGATGCCGATACCAGCCTGGACCCGACCCTCATCCACACATATGGTGTCCGATGTCGAAACTGGCATCGAAGCCGCCATCGAAGCTCGCACCGAAGTCACTATCGAGGCCGGGAATCATGAAGAGTGAGTAAGAAATAGCCCATAACCGCTAAGTTAGTGACTTTTGGCAAATGTTTGTCACAGTGGATGAAACAACATCTGTGCGTGATTGTGAATGTTCGCTATGACGGACAAAATAACATGAAGAAAGAAAAAAAATCGATAAGTAAAAAGTTTACGAGTGAAAAACATAAACTATGAATTTACTTGGCCAGGAAAAGAACATACATATTATTATTTTTAATAGTGTCACTCTAAGATTATGTTTTCTGCCGACTTATTTATAGACAATGAATAGGTAATTATGGATGAAAAGGAAAACAAACAAAATTTTCAATACGAAACCCGCAGGTATATTTTTTAATTGTGGCCGTCCTAGCGTGCAAATTCACTTTGAGAGTATGAACGATACTTTGGAATACGAATACTTTCACGAATAGGAAGCTACAAAGCTTCCGATTAGTAAAAGAATTTTCAGTATCGGATCAACAGTTCCAAAGATTATCCGCTACATCCAAACTTACAAATCTTACCGGTTTATAATATTACGAGTATTATAGTTAGAGCATAATATATTTTCTTCCTGTATTCGCCATTGTGCAGAGAACAATTAGTCAAGACATATTCTGAAACAGTTTTATTTTTGTTTTGTCAGCACAAAGAGGTCAAACACTTACATTTGCAATTGAAAAAACTGTTATTGAAGTAATTATTCAAGTTCAAGGATTGCACTTATTCTTAGTTATTCAAGAACATTTATAAGTTGGTCAACTATTACTTGTTAACTTTAAAGCCCTCTTAGCTGTGTTAGTTTTCTTTTAAATCTGTCGTGATTTTTAATAACACGCTTTTAGGCCTCTGCCTCGAATCTTGCGGGCAGCGGGGCGACAGCGGTGGCGGCGCGGGAGCGGTAGGATCTAATGCGTATATTCAAATGGACCGGCCCTCGAAAACAGCGGTGCGGCATCGGCGCAGGGGCGGGCAACGAGCGGTGCACTCCAGGCAAGCGGTGACCGCCCGCGCGTCTGTATTGCAGTGTTGTGATGTTGATAAATCGAACGTTAGGAATAAATTTGAATCAAAAAGATGTTGTCGCCATTGTTCAGACATTTCGTTCGCGAATAAAAACAAATATCTAGACGACACAACCACGAGCACAACACTACGCCGCTATAGTGCCGCGCGATCTGCCCGCCTGGTTTCGAAAACGGGTCTGCGTTTCCCACGCCGCTCCCGCGCCGCCGCCGCCGCCGCCCCGCTGCCCGCAAGATTCGAGGCAGAGGCCTTATAAGCTTTGTCTAAAACTAACTAAATTATCTTAGACATTAAAGACCCAAATGTAGACCTGTTTAGTTTGAGTGACAATATGCATTGTCTGTGACCCAAAATAAATAGGTATGCAAAATTTTAACAGGTAGATGACATTCTTAATCCATTATGGCCGACAAGCTAAGATGGCGGACTAGTTATTTTGTATAAATTCCCATAAAATGGATATCAAATCAAAGGGTTTGCTGAGAAGCATTTGAGAAATAAAACGACGTCACACTAAGCGTGTTTAAAAAACTATATGCTAAATGTGATATTTTATTAACATTTCCAAGAACAGATTTACCTGGTAGAGATTGGGGACAGTTGAAAAATGCTTATTTTTGTCACAGTCAAGTAACATAAAATGAGTCAGTAACATTTCAAACCGTAATATTTCACAACTTAATCCCTGCATCAATAAACTTAATATTTTTTTTTTTCGAATACTTGTAGCTCTTTGTAGATATTTTTATACCCTATCAGAATGTTTTCGTATTTACGTCGTATGACTGGTAGAGAATGCCTTGTGGCATTAAGTCCGCCTACTACATAGTACAGAGTGTTGGTATGTGGTAACCCCGAAGTTTTAATATGTTACACTGTTACAACATTCAATTCGTTTCATATAAACTAAAGAAAACTATCAAAAATAACTCCAGGTTTCGACCCGGATTCTAACCATCGCTTCACCGAACTGTGGCTTACGAATACAGTTTAACATAATAACCAGCGAACTCTTGAAAATTACGATGAAATTTGTGTCTAGTTTTGTCCGAGTCACTTTATCGTTGGGTCTCTGTCTAATCGATAGATGTTAAAATTAGTGGGTATCCATTAATTTTACTTACTTACGTTTTTTTTATATAAAATGAATCCTATGTCCTCGAGTTATAACGTTAGCTTTTTCAAT
Source organism: Cerastis leucographa (assembly GCA_963082945.1). Taxonomy (NCBI): domain Eukaryota; kingdom Metazoa; phylum Arthropoda; class Insecta; order Lepidoptera; family Noctuidae; genus Cerastis; species Cerastis leucographa. The sequence continues at coordinate 27,068,834 of OY720378.1, forward strand.
CTAATATATTTATAGCGCTTCTTCTTTTACGGTTTGCTTAAATAGGATGTCAATTGTCTAGGGGTCGTTTGGGTCAGTAAGTTTTTACCCATTTATATTATGATAACCGTAGATTATCAAAACTTATAAAATATAAAATTCTTGTGTCGCGGCGTTTGTTACCAAACGCCTCCGAAAGTTTGGCTGAACTGATTTGAATGAAATTTTGTGTTTATATCAGGTAGGTTTGAGAATCGATAAACATTAATTTTTCATAAAAAATATAATTCATGTCGAAAAGCAAATGTCATTCCTAATATTCGAACCTCTAAATTCAAATTTCAAAAAAATACAAAAACAGAAACGAACTTAAACTTATTTACTGACTAAAACATTAAATTATAATAAAATGTTTTTGCAAAATACAAAAATCAACTAGGCCCAACTCGGATATGAATGCACATTTCTTTGGGGGGTAAGAACTCAATGGAGCTGTGTGTACCACTATTGTGCATGAAGTTTAAATAAACAGTTTTCACACGCCCTCTATCATTTTGACAGACCTATCCAACAACACGCCACGGTAGATACTATAGATAAAAAAATGCATATATACCATTATTATTCACGCTTTAGTTTACGAAAATCGAATCTTCGATCGTAATATAAGTTGAATAGTAAGATCAGCCCTTACATTAACTGACCCATCTTACAACGCTAGAGTGGAAGATGGGTCAAGTAACGCAGGGCACTGATAAAACCAAGGACCAGTGTCCAAGGACCGGGAGCCTTTGTGAGAAGTCTTTACCCAGCAGTGACATGATGCAGGCTAACACTATCAGTATTAAGAACATCTTCACGACCGTCATGCTTTATTTCAGGGTCATAGCTGATAGTAAAAGGGTGGAGATGTATCCGATGCCAACCTCGACAAGACCTTCCCCCATACATGTGGTGTCCGAAGTCGAAGCCGGCATCGAAGTCACCATCGAAGCCAGTGGTTATGATGAGTGAGTACTTTTTCATATTAAATTACCTTTTACCCGCGACTTTATTCGCGTCTCGCTAACGGTGTTACATTTTCTGTTGAAAAAGAAGTTTGAAGTGTCGACGTATGTTAGTTCTAAAGTACAGGATCTCGATGTACGCCAGTTCGAAAGTTCACTGGAGCGAAGTTTGCAAGGCCGACGTATGTTTAGTTCGAAATCATACGAGTGCGATGTACGCCAGTACGAAATTACCCTGTTACGAAGTATGAAATGCCTCCGTCCTGTTAGTGGTACTCCTACAACATTATAATTAGCAAATTTGTGTAAAAATAAATTGTTAAAGACCGAGCGAAGTGAGCTCTGGACTTGGGGCAACCCGACTCGGTCAGGTTAGGTTCGAAGGTTAGGTTACTGTAATCCCTGCAGACAGAAATAGGAGCGAATAGCGGGGCTACGTCGGCTATGCTTTTAGGGAAATATAAAAAAAAATATGTGGTTTTCCTTAAAAAAGTTTTCATATGTTTGTTGAACTAACATCGCACTCGTATGCTTTCTAACTAACGATACGTCGGCCTTGCATACTTCGCTCCAGTGAACTTTCGAACTGGCGTACATCGAGATCCTGTACTTTTGAAATAACATACGTCGACATTTCAAACTTCGACATTCAGTAGCGGAGTCGTTAGTTTCCTTTTTTAACTTCCTATAAATATTTCCTTTTTAATGTTTATATAATAAGTACTGCCATGATTTTAAGGGTTCCGTACCCAAAGGGCCAAACGTGACCCTATTACTGAGACTTCGCTGTCCATCCGTCCGTCTGCCACCAGGCTGTATCTCATGAACCGTGATAGTTAGGCAGTTGAAAGGATGATGCCAGGATTTGTATGAACTCTGGTCCCACCCTCTAATAGCTATGTGTTGTATATTGTTGGATAGGTATTTTTAAGCTGAACAATAGTTACTATTACGCCTAGTTCCAAATCTTAGTCCGTTCAGAGGTATGCAATATTAAACTACTCAGTTTAACAGTAGTCAAAAATAATGTTTTTCCCTAACATAAATTATGTATTTCTGTTGCAGCTATAACAACGAATACTAAAAACAGAATTAAATAAATATTTAAGGGGATCCCATACAAAAAAGATGATTTTTTTTTGCTCGTTTTTATAAATAATGGTACGGAACCCTTCGTGCGCGATGCCGACTCGCACTTGGCCGTTTTTTTTAACATAATAAACATATTAAAGCTTAATAGTTCCCAAATAACTGCACCGATAAATGGTTTCACACGCTCGTAATAATGTTGTAAGACCAACAACTCACCACAGCATGGGATAGATGCGAAAAATACAATTTTACAATGCAATAATAATAATAATAAAACTCAAACAGAACTAGACGCCCTGGATAGGAAGGTCCGTACATTGTTGACGGCATATCGAATGCATCACCCACGTTCTTCGGTTATGAGACTGTATATCCCGCGGAGTTGTGGAGGTCGAGGCTTTTTAAACGCCAAGACTCTCCACAATCGCGAGATATGCAGTCTTAGGGAATATTTCCTAGAAGCCGACGTGGGGATGCATCGAGATGTGGTCGCGATGGACAAGGCCCTCACCCCGCTCTCCTTGGCTAAAGAGAACTGGCGCAAACCTGCAGTGCTTGACACTAATGACCGCAGGGAAGTATGGCAGAGTAAGGAGCTTCACGGACGCTACTTCAGTGCCCTGCATGGACCTGATGTAGACCATGCAGCGTCCGTAGCCTAGCTACGTTCCGGGGAACTCTTTGGAGAAACCGAAGGTTTTGTTTGTGCAATTATGGATGAAGTTATGATGACGAATAACTACCGGAAATTTATTGTGAAGGATGGCACAGTGGACATATGTCGGGCATGCCACCGTCCAGGCGAATCGATCCGTCACATAATCTCCGGGTGTTCTCGTCTAGCTAATGGAGAATACTTGCATAGACACAACCTTGTAGCCAGGATTATCCATCAGCAACTTGCTCTGAAATACAACCTTGTGGAATCGGAAGTGTTTAGGTATGTGCCCGACCCAGTTCTCGAAAATGGCAATATCACACTGTATTGGGATCAATCCATCATCACTGACAGGACTATTGTAGCCAATAAGCCTGATATAGTGGTGGTGGATCGATCAGAGCGGCGCGCAATTATTGTTGACATAACGGTTCCACATGACGAGAACCTCGTGAAAGCCCAGAAAGATAAGCAAATCAAGTATTTTGACTTGGCTCGCGAGGTTGTCGACATGTGGGATGTTGACTCTGCGATCATTGTGCCGATAGTCGTATCAGCCAATGGCCTAATTGCCAAGAGCCTCGACCAACATCTGATGAGGCTCTCGTTAGGCAGCTGGATCAAGGGCTTGATTCAGAAAGCGGTACTCCTGGACACGGCTCGTATTGTTAGGAGGTTCCTTTCTCTGTAGCCCTGACCGCCGGTAGCTTGGACCCTGTTCCCGATACCGGTGGGCTACAATTTTTTATATTTTTAAATGTTTTTTTTTTATTTTTATTATTATTTATAAGGAATATTTAAAAATATATTAAATTTGTATACACCGTGTAAATCACCTCATCACGAAGCCGTCAACCAAGCATTCTGTTCATGAAACTAAGTAACTTTACGCAAAAATTATTGCTGGGAAACGACTTTTTTTTGGGGGGTGTAAAATCTTGTTTTGTGGTAGAACTCAATGTAACGCACTCAAAACATTGTGCTGATGGACGGATTGAATAGTACGGGGTCGTGGAGGTGTTTATAGTAAAAATCTTACATTAAAAACTTGTATTTAAAAAAATACTAGTCAAAAGGTTGGAACTTTGACCCCTAATATCTCCGTAACTAGAAGGTTCCCAGGTATGTTGTAAAACAAAAAACTGATCGCAATGACAGGGAGAACCAGTGCCTTTCGGCTTCGTTAAGAGGTGTTTTACACCCTTTATAAATGAATAAAGGGAATAATAATAAAGTTTTTATTCTTTCTCATACAATTGTTCTACAGCTCAAAATTGAGGCTCCGTTAAGTTATAAGCATACTTGTGATGGGGTTACCTCGCAACTTCCCATGGGTTATAGTTTACAATGTTAGGACATAATTAAAAAAGGAAAGGAAAAAAACAAGTAAAATAAAATAAATTAGATAACTATTACGCTATCGTAATCGTGATTTAGGCTTAGAGTATCACCTTTAAAAATATCTTCTCGACCGCCATTCTTTATTTCAGTGCCATAGCTGATACTGAAAATGTGGCTGTGGGTCCGATGCCGACACCAACCTCGACCAGCCCCTCGTTAACACATGTGGTCTCCGACATCGAAGGCGTCATCGAAATGCTCAAAGAAGTCACCAACAGGCATGATGAGTGTGTACTTTTTTATATTAAAATACCTTTTACCCGTGGCTTCCAAAATATTCCAGGTTTTAAATTAATTACAATTTGGAATATTGTAGCTTCTCCTTTGTGAAAAATTTTTCGGAATCAGATTTGCAGTTCCGAAAATTACGTATGTAAAAGCAAAATAACGAAATTACTTTCAAAGAATGCTGCGAGAGTTTAATATTAACCATAATGTTACGAGCTGGGTATAGGATAAATTAACACACTACCTAATTAAACACTAAAAATCTTTAATTAATACAAAACACTTAAACTCAATCACAATTACACAAGTGATCATTATTCAACTAGATATCGCACTAGTAGTGCACTTCGATCGCTTCGTTTCGTAGCCAAAATTAGACTGCCTACTCCCGCTAACCCGTCGTCTATCTATATGACCGATCCAGCGCCCAGAAACTTCCACAACATCCGTGAACGTCTAGGCAGTTCCTTAGGGGAAACCCAGCCTTCGAGAAAGCTCTACAACCTTCCCGAATAGTGGAACCAATCTTTCTAGAAAGTTCCAGAAAAGTCAAGAACTTGCTAGACATTTCCATCGTGGAACATTCTACGATTGTTCTCGATTCTTCTAGACATACCGGATCTTTCTAGACTCGAACGTAATTCTAGAATGTTTTCGTAAAGCAGCCGACGTACTCGTAACTAATAATAATGTAGAATTTTGAAGGCTTGTAACAGCACCTAATCCTGCATAGTATAAAAACAAATTCGCTTCCCGCCGTCTATACGCTTAGATCTTTTAAAATACGTAACGGATTCGATGCGGTTTTCAGCAATAGACAGAAAGATTCAAGAGCAAGGTTAAAATGTATAATTTGTGCTTGAAATACACATAAAAAAATCCACGTGAATGAGGTTGCGGGCAGCAGCTAGTATTTAATATAATTTCCAAATTCCAATAAATATACTCAGGTATAATTATCGAACAGACACTGGATTCTTTTAATCATGTAAAATAATTTTTAACACCTCACCCAGTGTTGTTTTATGTTGTCCCACGATCCTTGAGCATCATACTCGTATAATCAGATCCGACAAAATCAAGAGCCAATTAAAAAAAAAAAAAAAACAAAAATATCTGTGTCCTTTCTCGAAGTTTTTCGTGCATTGAATGCAATTCTTACAATCTATACTTAATTCACTTAATAATCTAAATATTATATTGAACATTTTAGTATATGATACTATATCTATGAGAGCAGCGGTGGCCGAGAGCAGCGGTGGCCCAGTGGTGGCAGACCTGAATTACGAGCAGTAAGGCGTAGAATCGAACCCAGGCAGGCGTATTACTTTGTGTAATTTATTTCATCACCGCTGCTCTAAACGGTGAAGGAAAACATCGTGAGAAAACCGGCATGTCCTAGAACAAAAAAATCGAAGGTATGTGACATCTACCAACCCGCAGTGGGCCCGCGTGGTGCATTAAAGCCCACTCCCTCTCATTGAGAGGAGGCCAGTGTCCCACCAGTGGGAACATTATAGGCTGATGATGATGATTATATATATATATATATTTATATTCTACATCTTTTCCATTTTTATTAAATATTATATATGATGATTATTTATCATAAATTTAAGACTGTCTCGTAGGTCTGTGGACCGCTATAAGCATAAAGTACTGGGTTCGTCTCCCAGGTTGGGCAAAATATTGTTGGGTTATTTCATTAAGTATTTCTCAGTAGCAACCATGGCGTCTGGATTTTTGCCTGGTTAATAGCAAATAGGCTTGCCATTTGTTACGTGGGACTTAAACATAACTGGGCATACTGTATCTGCCAAGCCGTCCGGTATTTTTAAACGGTTTTATTTAGCTCACCCCGTTTGTTTTATTTATTCTTGGGTCAAATTTAGTAATTCAAATTTCACCCTCTTCCTGTCAACCGATTAATCTGAAATTTTGTATACACTTTGGATTTTGGTGACAATACAATTATGTTTATTCATTATCATTATAAATTCAAGATGGCCGCCGCTACAAAATGGCGGATAATTTATGTTTTATTAATCCCATCAATATGAGTATCAAATAAAAGGGCTCAACAAGCAGAATACAATAAACTATAAAAAATTGAAATCCAAGATGGCAGCCGCTACAAAATGGCGGATAACGTAGGTTTTATCAATCCCATCAATATGGGTATCAAATGAAAGGGCTCAACAAGCAGAATACAATATACTATAAAAAATTGAAATACAAGATGGCGGCCGCTACAAAATGGCGGATAACGTAGGTTTTATCGATCCCATCAATATGGGTATCGAATGAAAGTGCTCAACCAGTATAATACAATGTACTATATAAAATTAAAATCCAAGATGGCGGCCTCTACAAAATGGCGGATAACTTAGGTTTTATCAATCCCATCAACATGGGTATCAAATGAAAGGTCTCAACAAGTAGAATAAAATTTACTATGCAAAATTGAAATCTAAGATGGCCGCCGCTACCAAATGGCTGATAACAATTTTTTATCAATCCCACCAATATGGGTATCAAATAAAAGGCCTTGACAAGAAGAATACAGTGCACTATACAACCTCAATATTTAAGATGGGCGCAGCCACCAAATGGCGTATAATAATAAGATTTAAATTTAGAAATTGAATCTGTAATTTAGGTATCTGATTAATCCAGCCTGAATCCAATAATGAAGCACTAAATTAATTAAACAGAATGCGAAATAAAAACTAAAAACTAGAAAATAAAAATAGGTAAAAAAACTTTTTAAGTTAAACGGTTTTATGTTAAACATACATTGCAATGTTTAAGATAAATATACTAAAAACCAAAAAATAATAAAATAGATACAGTCGTGGGAATTATAAACATATGCATAGACTAGACTAAAATAAAACCGTGGGGCACGTCAATACTTTATCGACGAATTGTCTACAATCGTTGATTAAAATGTTTGTTTTGTAATGTTACACTATAATTAGGCAGTTGTTCAACCGACAACGATGGACGTGTGACAATTGACGTGCCCCACGGTTTTATTTTAGTCTAGTCTATGCATATGTTTATAATTCCCACGACTGTATCTATTTTATTATTTTTTGGTTTTTAGTACATTTATCTTAAACATTGCAATGTATGTTTAACATAAAACCGTTTAACTTAAAAAGTTTTTTTACCTATTTTTTAAAAATTAAATATATCATTTGAAATCTTAATTTCTTCGCTCAAATACTTAAAGGCGACTATACAATCGCCATGTATTAAGACGAAAGATTATGAACGGTTTCGGGCATAATTTATTCCAAGGGTAGGTACAGTCGTTTATACAAATAAAACGTCTGGCTAAGTTATTAGCTAAGCCTAGCTATTAAAAATATTTAATCACATATCTCTCCTTCCTTCCATCTCTCTCTCATCTCATCTTCTCACTCTCTCTCTCTCTCTCTCCATCCTTTTGACTTGTTAATCCATTACTACTTACGGAAAACAAATATATATAATACAAAATCAATTACAATTTCAATTAAAAATAATTAATGAATGTTAAGTACGATAAAATTCACTGTTACTTGTTATAACTAATCCCAAACACGAATCTAATCGCATTTTAAACACGCAGTTCAAATTGCGTGTCCACTACCAAGCTATAAACCACTAGTATTTAGGAAAGGTCATTTTGCCGTTACATTTGATGTCAAATCGCGCGTTATCCTACTACATTGATTAAAGAGTTCTTTATCACATACTAATAAGCACCTGGGCAAAATGCCCATGCTTAATTAAAAACTAAACCAAAACCACGAAAAAGACACTTACAAATGAAAATACAAAAAAGGGGTCACGTTTGACTTAACACAAAAAATATACAAGTCAGCCAATATTAATTTACTTACAAAAAACAAGTGTAAAGTACCTTCTAATTGGCAAACGGACAAAATAAATATCTATATATCTCCACGCATTTTAATATTTCCCACTAGATAGATGCAGGGGATCGAAACAATTCTTACCTGTCCAAGGTAATGTGTTAAAATTTTCAAGCTCGCTTCGCTTCTTCTTAGAGCCTTAGGTCTTTTTGTTCTCAAAATTGTCTCCATAAGGATCGCCTTATGTTGTTCTTTTATTCAGAAAAACATGTTAATTAATCGTAATTAACATGTTTTTCTGAATAAAAGAAGATTAAGTTAGCTTATCTGGAGTGGTGAGATTAAATTTTCTTTTAGTTCCTATTTTTCTGAAATAACTCTTCAAAAATAGGAACTTCCATTCAAACGTGCATGGAAAATGTAAGCAACCCGAGGTGCAAACAATTTTAAGTGGCTGTTACATTTTAGATTCTTGGAAAACTTTAACTGCTTCCGAAACTAGTAAAATGACGCTTACAAATCCGTATTTCTCGCATCTTCGGCTCAAAAGCTAGCGACGGCCTTGAAGCTTTCACGGTTTATAACTAAACTTATACTGACTCACAGGATACCTTCCATGATTTTCATTTATTTTGAGCTACCGATATTATTTTCTTGTACATCAGAACGTTTGGCCAGTCGAGATTGGGAGCTGGCTGCTACTCCAGTTTTAAGTGAAGATTATGCAACGCATAAAGATGCCAGCTAAAGAATTTGTGACAGAACAGTTCGAAAGTTAGAAGCATTTATTTATGACCGAACGACCTGATATCAGAACGTTCGGCCAACCTGAATCTCCATAACTGAGGACCTAAGAGTAACTGTTACTGAATAAAGATTTAGTGACGATTTGGTGACAAACAACCAATGCTTTACTTTTATTCGTTATGCCACTGGTTAAAAGTAAAATGAATTTTGGTTTCTGGAACATCAGGACGTTCGGCCAACGTTATCTCCATAACTGAGGACCGGAGAGAAACCGTTAATGAATAAAGATTTAGTGACGAGACTGAAACGACCTTTTTTGCTTTATTTTTTTTTGTGACGGCCCCATTTATATAGTAAAATGAAAAATTAACATATAACCTCAAAACATTGGGATTATCGATTCCTCCACAAGGACGAAGCCCAGAGAAACCATTAATCAATAAAGATTTAGTGACGACACTGAAATGAACTTTTATTGTTTTATTTTTCTTTGTGACGGCCCCTTTATATAGTAAGTTGAAAATTTACAATATAACTTCAAAACAGTGGGATTATCAATTGACCTACAACGAAGAAGCCTAGAATACTCGTAAAACCCCTGATGTGTTATAGGTTTCAGTGCAATGGTGTCAGTATTTTGGTTAATTACAGATTAATCTTTAAAAATGCACTATGGTGGATGGCGACTGAAATAGGGTGACCATGTATTCCAACGAAACAAGTATTTATGGAGTACTTAAGTACCTAAACAATGAAACAAAACACGTCGTAATATTAAATTATATACACGGTGTAAATCACCTCATCACGAAGCCGTCAACCAAGCATTCTGTACATGAAACTAAGTAACTTTACGCATAAAGGCTTCTTCGTTGAGGAGCAATCGAAAATCCCAATGTTTTGAGGTTATATTGTGAATTTTCAACTAACTATATAAAGAGGCCGTCACAAAAAAAAATAAAGCAAAAAAAGTTCGTTTCAGTCTCGTCACTTAATCTTTATTCATTAACGGTTTATCTCAGGTCCTCAGTTATGGAGATTACGTTGGCCAAACGTTCTGATGTTCCAGAAACCAAAATTCATTTTACTTTTAACCGGTGGCATTACGAGTAAAAGTAAAGCATTTGTTGTTTGTCACCAAATCGTAACTAAATCTTTATTCAGTAACAGTTACTCCAAGGTCTTCAGTTATGGAGATTCAGGTTTGCCGAACGTTCTGATATCAGGTCATTCGGCCATAAATAAATGCCTCTAACTTTCAAACTGTTCTGTCACAAATTTTTTGGCTGGCATCTTTATGCGTCACATAATCGTCACTAAAAAAAACTGGAGTTCTTCTACTTCCTATCTCGACTGGCCGAACGTTCTGATGTACATGATATTTCGACGCTGTTGCAAGCGCCATGATCGCGGGATGATGGCTGAAAAGGGGCCCCGAAAATTGCGTTGCCTGGGGGCCCCGACATGGTTAATCCAGCCCTGTCTCTGTCCGTCTGTTTGTTCCGGCTAATTTATGAAAAGGCGGGACCAATTTTGACGAGACTTTTACTATCAGATGGCTGATGTTATAAGGAGTACCTAAGGCTTTACTTTTAGAAAAAGAATCAGGGTTATGTGCATAAACATTTAAACCCTTGAGATTGTTAACAAAATCCGATTTAAATAGGGAAGTAACATTTGTATTTATAATAATTTTACGCAGACGAAGGTAGCAAGCAACAGTTACTAGAAAGGATGGAATTTTTTCAACCTCACACCAGGAGGAATATCACTTTTAATTACTTAATACGGGAGACAAGTGAAAGAAATAAGTAAGAGGAATAAGAGAACATATCCTGTCAACATTATTATAGTATGTATATAGTATTTTATGTTGATCTATTTATGTATAGTATGTATTACGACTATTATATTGTATGTATTAGTTAAATTTATAAAATCGGTTGATTTAAGTTTTAAAGGTACTGTTCATCCACAAAGCTGTATCCACTTTGGCAAATTTTCCTGTTAAAATAAGGTTTGCAGTAAGAAAACTCAATTCTCGTTGATGTACATAAGCTATATTTTATTTGGGTGTATATCTTTTAATTTTATGTGCAATCAAGAATAAGAATAAACACATGACAGCTATTGACACTGATCTATTCACGGTTTAAACAAATCGCGCGGCTCGCGCAGCCACGCACTCGTAAACATTATTAGCACACATACAAGCACAAATTTTACTCAAAGTAAAACATGCTTTTATTTTAAAAAAAAAACTTCATCTAAAGGTTTTCGAAAATTCGTTTGCCGCAATCGTAAATTGAACCGGCTAAAATCCGGAAAAATTACAACGTGTACTTTTTATGGCATTAATCGATAGGGTTAATCATAAGGACCAAATCTCTCTAACAAACATGATAAATTAAATGATAGGAAAACCATGATCTAAACTTGGACTCAAACGTAACTTTCTTCCATATGTGTTGGTAAAAACAACACTCTCTGAAAATTATAATTGTACCCTCGTTTGTAAATGAGAATTCCGTTTCTCTGTTGCATTCAGTGTAAGTGAGGCGAACGGCACTGCGCGCTCCACCTCGCCTGACGCTATCTGTGAGGAGGCAGCTCCTAAGCCGCTGGGAGAAGCTGCTACTGTTGAAACCGCTCCTCTCAACAATGCCGCTACTTTGCGGTAGTGAACGAGGGGCGTGGGGACAGCGACGTTTTTTAACTTCCTTATAAAATAAAATAATTCAATCAATTAATTCGTAATTTCATTTCTTTTCCCTTTTTTACACATGTAAAACAGTCCATTATAAATTTCATTTTGCTCCACCACGACCTATTTTCTCGAAGATTTTACAGTCAAAATTATTTTCGCAATCAAATCAAAATGAGCAAGAACAGTTAACACTATATGCAACTTATTTACATTTGTAGTAATAAGCGCCTCGACTATAGCCTTGACCTTTAATTTGGCTGGACAAGTCCCCTCAAATATGTGTAGTTCTTTCTTCAAAAGACATCTCAAACACTTACCTGCATAGTCCACATGTGAGTTGGCCAAGTTCAGTCACTTTAAGAACCTAACGATTTGTCAGGCATAAAAAAAAATCACGACGAAACTTTCAGTAAGTATCTGTACAAATACGCAATCTCTGAAAAACAGCGTGGATACGAATGTATGTACAATATTCAAGTAACAAGAAAGACAAGGAAATCAGATAGAAATCAGAAAACAACAATTTATAAGAAATATTTAGTAGGTGAGATTTCGAGTAATATAGAAGTATAGAAAACCAAGACAAGCTGCGCTAACCCCAAATGAATTGGGATAAGAGCAAGAAAATGAAGTTGATTGCTGTTTCGTCTACGATAAGCGGCCCTGGATGTCATCGAATTGTCATCGTCTACGTCATCGACATTTTGTGGCACAACGCGGGTCGAGAGTTTACGTGGCAAACTATTCTAAAATGAAAGGTATGTGGTATGAATTAACCTTTTCAACGTCATTGTCACATATACGTGACTAGCAAGCGCGTGCCCTGTACGCCAACGACACGAATATGATACAAAAAATGTGGTGCACTAAAACGCGAAATAATGAATTTAAGTAAAGATTTAAATTCATTATTTTGTACTATTTATATTTATAAAAAAAATGATCTCTATATCTTATACAGGGTGTAACGGAAAGGGTATATAATACATCCTTAAGGGTGTGCTACAGACTATCAAACTGAACATGTTTCTCAACATATTTTTTTTTTTGCAGCAAAAAAAAATATCAGCTGCCTATACATTGGGTCGAATAGGTATTGTAATTTTAAAATTTCTATGGGGCAGCAGATATAGTTTTTGCTGAAATACTTGTTTTATGATGAGAAACATGTCCAGTTTCATGGTCTGTAAGTACACCCTTAAGGATGTATATATCCTTTCCGTTACACCCTGTATATTAAATGTCTTAATAAGAAAAGAAAAAAAACAGTTTAGAATCCCTTTTTTTTATTTGTAAGTATTTTATATCATATTATTTATATGATGTACAGATTGCTTGGTTGACGGCTCCGTTTGTACCTTGTATTTTAATCACTTCATTATCAATACGACTAGTTTCTGCTTAGGGCTTGTACACAAAACTGGGATGCCACGTCGCATCGTAAAAAATTATGAGCTCAAACAGTACTTTTACAGTTACAGTTTCTTCTGCCGGACCCTGACCCCTACCTGGAGCCCTGAGGTAGCTAGACAGGGTCGCGGCAGATCGAGGAGAAAATAGCGGGACGCCTTGGCTAGGCTTGGATTTCCTAGCTATTGATGTGTATGCGTTTAACGTCAAATAATTTGATTCGAAATAACAACGAAGATAATAAAGAGCAAATTAGTAAACTCATCCCGTGACCAAAACTCAAGCTCAAAGCATTTATTTCAATTAGAGCATTACAGGCACTTTTGAAAGTCAAGAAACATAGAAAAAACGCGAAGCTAAGTCCCAGTCACAAGGCATAATAACTTGTGAAAATACTGTAGTTGCCGATTCCAAAGCGTAGATCTCTATGGAGAAGAATTTGGCAAGAAACTCCATGGACACTGTTTTGTCTCTTTAGTCAACTGGTCCCACTCAAATGAGTGAAAAACCAGTTGACCAAAGAGCCCGTAGCACATAGACTTTTTTTTTAAGTTAAATTTGAAAAAGGATACTATCATAGGCAAACAAACAAGATAGTCAATTAAATAATCGCTGAACATAAGAGGAGGGAGGCAGAGATACGGCGAAAGCGACACCGTTATTTGGTCGAAGTTCCGCGAACCCGAATCTCATTTTGTGGAATTTACTGCCTTCTCTATTTCCCAATCATTATAATCTAGATCTTTTAAAAATTCGAGTGACTCGGTTGCTTCTATGCAAGCGGGCTCCACCCTAGGCCGCATCATCGCTTCACATCAGGCGAGTGGCCGCCAAACATAAATCAATATATAGTACAAAAAAAATGGTCAATAAAACATAATTTGGTATTTGGTATTTTTAATAAGCCAGTTATGTCAGTCCTATGTAATAGGGTGCCAGCCTATTGCCATCAAACGGGCACAGATCGAAGCCAGAACCTCGTACTCTGCAACGCGCTTGTGACCACTCGACCAACAAAGCAGTCGACAACTCATGGAGCGACGAGGTGGCTAAATGTGGGTGTACTAATAAGCTCTGCCTAACCCTTCGGTCATTACAAGCGTGATTTTATGTCGTTGTAATAACAGCCCTTCGAGAAGAAAGTGGAAAATCTTTAGAAAATCGATACGGACTGCCGCCCCCGCTATGTAAAAACAAAACATCAATTCGCGTCATACTGGTTAACTACGTGAACGCTTCACATTAAAGTAACTTTGTTACCTACTTGATGCCCGACAAAGGATTCAACGATTCCCTTAGCATTCAAAGTGACAAAACACCTGATAAATCTGATATTTTAAAACGGACATACTGTGAGTACCTTATCGCAATATCAGCGCTTGTGAAATCTATTTATGCCACGGAAATCTAGTTAACTTTATTAAGTGACCGCTCTACCTACCCTCATACAAAATGAATTGTCGATGACATATGGTCGTAGCAGGTGCCGACTTCTAGTTTCCGTCAACCGCCAAAGGCAAACTGTGTGTGTTCATGTGTGATGTTCGTAGTTAGTCCTGTCGCTAGAACCGAACGTGGTTAATTAAAACAGAAACTGGGCCTTCTGAGCCTATCTGTTGTGTGCCCGGGGCGGAGCGAAGGGTGGGTGGGCGGAGTGTGAGGGGGCTTGCAGCTGCGGGCGGGTCGCGGGGCGGCACTGTAAGTTCCTCACAGTCATCGTGCAGTTCTCCCTGCAGTCGTACGTTTAACCGACAGCAAGGTGCTCCCGCGACCCTCGACTGAAAATTTTCAACTAAGTCAATAAATTTAAAGTTCATCCAAAAAAACCGTAAGTTGTTAGGGAAAAAATACAAGTGATTAATATTAATTTGTGCGTTCGTAAACTAATAATTATAACTACTTTTGAACTTATAAAACTCCGTCGGCAGATTTGAACTTGTTGCATTCAAATATTTTTTTTAATCGTTTTTATTTTTGTTAATTATAAAATAAATATGTTTTATTGAATACACACAAATAATAATTACAACTTATTAAATAAAATATAAAGTGTTTTTAAATTTTCCCAGCAGCAGAGTAGGTCGATACAAAAAAAAACTAACAAATAATATGTTCAATTTATTAAATCAAAATTATTATTTTAAATTTTAGTGTTTTATTTTTATCTTATATTTGCCCGAAAACGCAGTTCCGTCTTTTGAAAGGTAAGATTAGACGGTACTTTTTTCTAGCGACGACCCGTGGACAGGCGATTAATTAAATAATAATCTAGTTATCTAGACCAGTGTATCACCGAATCCAGAAAAATACAGAAAATTAAGCTACAGCTCATTTTTTTTTCAGTTGCCACAAAATTCTAGAGCATTCAATTGTTCTAATTTTCCGTATGGTCGTTTTCCGTAACATTAATTAACTAAGGTATCATTTTTCCTAAATTTGCCAACAAAGGATTACCAACGGAAGGCTGCAGACCAAACCCAGCTTCCAGAATATACCTACAACGAAGCTCGCAAGCAAAGCACGCAAGTTTTTACAGAGTCACCCACCTATTCGAGTCTGAATAAAGGGTGTAAGACACCTCTTAACGAAGCCGAAAGGCACTGGTTCTCCCTGTCATTGCGATCATTTTTTTGTTCTACACCATACCTGGGCACCTTCTAGTTACGGAGATATTAGGGGTCAAAGTTCCAACTTTTTGACAAGTATTTTTTTTTTTAAATACAAGTATTTAATGTAAGATTTTTACTTTAAACACCTCCACGACCGGGACCCCCGTACTATTCAATCCATCCATCAGCACAATGTTTTGAGCGCGTTACATTGAGTTCTACCATAAAACATGATTTTACACCCCCCAAAAAAAGTCGTTTCCCAGCAATAATTTTTGCGTAAAGTTACTTAGTTTCATGTACAAATTGCTTGGTTGACGGCTTCGTGATGAGGTGATTTACACGGTGTATAATATTTGTTCTTCATCAAGGGCAGCCTTGTTCCACTAACGGCTTCTTTCTTTTTTATATTTTGTCAGAGTTTTATGCCGCTCATGAGCCTCTGACTTGGCTGTCGAGAGTCTCAAAACTATGCTAGTTACCTCGCTATGTTTTCCGACGACACCGACTGCAGGTTGAGATTTCGAGATTTTTCACTGAAAATCATCATAGACTCAACAAAATTGCACCTGAAATTGCAAATTAACAAAAACTTCACCAGTTAAGCAGCAGTAGAATAAATCAATATGGGATGATCACTATTTTTTTTTCTTTGTCTGTCGGGTAGATATTGAAAACTGTTGGACACGTATTTCTTTCTTTTTTCACGTTCTTTCATAAAATTACGGAGATATATTGAGTTGAAATGGCGCATGACGTCACGTGTGGGTATTTTTTATACCTACTTGTGACGTAGTGAGCCACCACTCTCCAACTTTAATGAGTTTTAACTAAGCAATTTTTTGATAAAACAAAAAACACGTGTCTAATATTTTTGTATTACCTGTCTGACGGACAAAATAGAATGTCGTTTTCGTTACCCAGTCTTCATCCCTATTGTAATCACTAGATACATTGTAAATCAATAAATCTATTGATTTTGATTGATTGACTGAGTGTAGGTATACTGATATACCCTAATGGTTTCAATTGAGAACATGAAAAAGTTAGACGAAGCAGCAACAATAAGGCAAACATTTTAGTTGACATTGTTCTTTTTTTATCGTGTTGCTAAGGTGGTGTTAGAACTTTTATGCTGCCCATTGGCGTCACTTGGCAGATGACATGATGTCGAGAAATATGTCTCAGGCAAGCTGGTTTCTTTACGACATATTCCTTTACCAATGCAAGTGTTAATAATACGCACATGCACCACTGACTTTTCGCATTCATGTGCGTATTGCACATGATGAATCCAAAACTCAGTGGCGCGTCTTGGGTTCGAACTCGGGACCTGTGACTTGGCAGCACGTCTAGGCTACGTCAGTTAACACGCACGGCTGAGCTGCGCTCCTCCCTTTTGAACTTTTTCTCCCTAGTCTGGCAGGTCTTACGCTTGAAAAATTAGTTATTGCACCAGTATTTCAACGATAGACGGCACGGTTGGCGCAGTGGTTGAGTGATTGACTGCTGCGCTGCGTGTTGCGGGTTCGATCCCCGCACGGAACAAATATTTGTATGACCTAAAGGTAGTTGTTCTGGGTCTGGCTGTTTGTGTATGTGAGTTTAAATGTTTGTAAACGCACCCACGACACAGGAGAAATTCCTAGTATGGGGCAACGTTTTTTTTTTTTTTTAAAGAAATGAAATGATTGCCTCTCTCGTCCAGTGGGCACAAGCACGAGTGCTGACCCTAAGGTCCTACTTTCGATTACCAAGTTATTTTTCCATCAGGAATATTTTAGTTGCAGCCACCGAGTCTGGTTAATGTGAACAGTTGATAGCAATAGGCTCGCCCCCTATTACATAGATCTTAAAAAAAAGTGACATATGAAGTGCATTAAAACACTCATTTAATACCCTAATTACTATACACCGTTTTTAAAATGTCACTACATCATTATTAAGCAGTTTTTATAAAACACTATTTCATAGCTTCATCAATATAGATTCATATTTTCTTTGAGCAAAATTGGGAGGGTTTGCCCTTTATTTATTTCAATACTAATTTAGTTTTTTTTTTTTTTTACCGTAAAAAATTATGACGGATCCTCTTTGGCTATTTGGGCCCACTTAATCCTTTTGTTGTGTCTCCATTCCGTCACGCCTATAAACTAAAACTTAACTTAAACATAGCTTATGCAGATCAAACAATAGCTGAAACAAGCTAGATTTTAGGACTTTACTTGGACACTCACTTAAACTGGAAATGTCATGTAGAAACTGTTAAAAACTAAACCAGTACTCTTATGCACTCTGTAATCTAAGCAAAGATAGTGAATGAGTCCGTTGTTCTAATTTCTTACAAGGCCTATGTTACATCTACATTACGTTTTGGAATAATATATTGGGGAAATTCCACTAACAAAGAAATTACGTTTAAGGCTCAAAAAAGATTTATGCGTGCTGTGTTTAAACTGAAACCAACTGAAAGCTGCAAGCCATATTTCAGGAAATTTAAACTTTGCCCTGTTTGTACATTTTTGAGACAGCAGTGTTTGTCAAGTCGACGCAACAGAGAGATATTATGCGCTAAGCCAAATTATACTGCTCTTTTAAAAAAAAGTTTTTTTCGGAATGGCACCTAGGATCTGTAATAAGATCCCTTCACAAATTGCAGAAATTAAAAACATACACGATTTTAAAAAGGCTTTCCTCAAAATATTACACGAAAAATCATATTATACGGTGAACGAATACCTAACTGACACATCATTTTGATTACTTCTTTTTTTATTAACAATTTGAATTTGAATTATGTAATAATGTGTGAAAATAATATTTTTATCTTATATATTTTTTTAAATTTTCTTTCATTTATACTGTTTGATAATTTATTATAATCAGCATGTTTGTATCAATATAATATTTGTACGCCGATGACGGCTTGACATAGCGTTCATTAATAGTTACAACATCGGTACCTAAACTACCCATGTTCAACAAATAAAAATATTCGTATTTGTACAAACGTAGCAAAAGCCTTGTGTAAACAATATACGTGTATACAGGAACATCAAATATAACGTCATTCAAACGCGACAGCACTGAAAAATATTGAAAAAATCCTGCTTTGATTGCAGGCTTTTCCGGACTATAGAATAGTCGGAATATCGGACTTTTGATATAAAGCATTCCAGTAGTATTCAATATTCTGAACCTCCTATATTTTCACCCGCTCTTATTATGTGTAGTGCGCAACTTAGGAGTTTTTTACATTCATAACATCACGCCTGTAAGCCCCGAAGGGTTGGGCAGAGGTGTATGTACCTACTTAACAGCATATCCACCTACGTTTCGCCAGTCATAGAGTCCCGAGTGTTGGGGGCGAGCCCATTAGCCATTAAATTTGTTTAATAATTTCGCTTTCGCTTTTCGGCTGTATTCAACTGAAAAGAAAAATAATTTGGGACGAACTCTAAAAAAGAATCACGTATTTGAGTGGAATATGTCCACATCAACTGTTGACCATTCAGAGTACTGCGCATCTATACTTGTAACATTTCTGCGATTTGGTGTAACTAGACAGTGGGTGTGTTAGTAGGCGGAGACTTTTAATTTGATATTAAATTGGTTTAATTTTATAGCATTAACGTTAAAATATGATTTCGGGTTTCTTTGAGTAAAATTGAATCGTGACATGCTGGCGTAACATGTGGCGCCGTTTTTGAAACCACATACATGCCTTTGCCTGCAATTTCAATCCGGAATGCATATTGAGGCGTGAAGTTTTATATGTTTAATCAAAAGCCTGATTCTTTGTAACATAAGTATTGTGCATAACGACTCCGTACTCTTGCAGCCGTCATGAAATACTGTCTTCTATGGCAACTTGACTTAATCATACACACTTTTAGGAGTGGAGCACCTGGAGAAGCTCGAGTTCAGCTAACGGCTTTTTACAATGCGGAGAACTTGGTTTTGGCTCTTTTTGAGATAGATAAAGACTTATGTACTAATAATACTAAGCATAGTCTGGACAACGTTGCTTTTGACACTGGGTTTGGTGGACGGTAAACGTGCGAAAGACAGAGCACCGGTAAGATAGTCGGGTGCGGTCAAGAAGCTTTTTTTTTTAAAGCCAGCCTGTACTGACCGGAGTATAATGCAGAAGACCGCTTGTCATTGCTTGTGAGCTCCTACTACCACCTCCATACTAATTTTGCGGCCAACTTAAGTTGCTTCTTTTCTAAATCGAAGGAAAAATTGTCACATCTATGTCAGCTCTATCTCTGGGTCACTGGTGTTACATAAATAAGTTCAAGGCGACACAAACTTCTGAAGTTAAGTGCAATGGGCCGTCCGCCCGTCGGCTTATTTGCGGCACGTTAAAAGTCTTCGGCAATCCTTTTGTTCTACTTTTGGAAAAATGGTTCTAAAGCCGCGTTTACACCAAGTTATTCTAAATACACAACGTAAGGAACACAATCATGTTAATAGATTACGTTGGGTTACGGTTTTGTGTATCGTTGACACCCAGTTCTACCGTGATTGTTGGCCTATCACAAGGCATATCACAAGGGTATAACACGAAATGCGGAAAACGAATGTATACGTAGATACAGAGCCACCGACCAATCATTTTGCATAACAGCAGTAATACCATCAGAAATTCACAATATCTACCGATTACTTACATCAAACCAAAGAAAAACATTGCAATTTTTCACATTACGTCTGTGACAGATTAGTTTTAAAACTGGTTACTCGTTTGACAAACTGTGTCATCAACTCATCTTACAGCAAAGCTTCTGGTTTTTTCCGCCAACGTATAAGGCAATAATTCTCCGTTGGCTCTCCATACTTACGCGGTAAACTCAATAATCTAACAACAGTTGTAATTACTGCAAAACGTTTTGCTGATACACCAACCAACTGCAATTAGACAATAATAAGATTGTTATTTCATACGGAATTGCGTTTACGGGCAACAAATAATAGATATGTAGTGTGGAAAATATATAATATATAATGAAATAATAATAATATAAAACTCGATTCAAAATGTAATAATAATTAGTGCTTCTTATAATATGTGATTAACACAACAAACTAGTTTCCTTAAAAAAATCTAGTTTCCTAAATAATCATTCGATAGGTATTTTTTAAATATATGTTTGTCTGGTCCGATCATTAGTGCGGACATAAAATAAATTGCAAGCGCGCCATTGGTTACATTACGCGACCTACTTACTAGTCTCTCGCTGTAGGTGTACCCACACCTACAGCCTCTACAGAGTCGTGATGTTTTGAGCTCGCAGCAAGGACGACATGCATTAGCTGGAAATTCCGAAAATGTTCCTTGTAGGTGCAGTTCCGAGACGTCCGTGAGTTCGGCCGGTGGTGGACATCGGGAATCATCGGATTCATTGTGCCCAGTGTTATTGTATTTAATTGTAATTTCAAAACTCATCCAAAATTTTGACTGCGTACCTATTAACCGGCGGTATATTTAGTAATTAAAACTTGCCTTTTAAGCCGGTTGATGCTAAATCAGCTTATAACTCAACTCAGCTAATAAGAACTTCAATAAAAAACGTTGAAGGATAATAGATAATGTTTTTCCTAGAGTTTTAGATCGTATTATGCTACGGTATTTGTTTTTCACGAACCTGAGAGTTGAGATCAGAATTTTACAAATCTGCACTGTTGGGAGGCCTGGGATTGTGTAGATTTTAAGACTTGATTGTGTTCCTTAGTGCTTGAGTCTCTGGGCTCTGCTGGTGGTCTTTTTTCTCAAAATCAAAATAAATAATATGCAAGCAAAAAAGCCGACTTTGAAGTAAATTTTCAATTACGTAATTAAAAACAAAACAAATATTCAATAAAAAGTTTTAGGAACCTTGCTGCTTATGCCGTAGGTGTATATGAGGTTTCATCGCCGACACAAATACTGAGATCTGAATGGATCGAGCTGTTAGGTTAGGTGGGAATGAGGATTTATTTAAGATTTCCTTCTCGAGAATAAATAGGTTAGAAAGGGATAGGCTGCGATCCTAGTCTATCCCTTTTTACCGCGCGCCGCTTCGCCCCCTTGTGCGAGGCTTTGCGACGCGGCAGCATCGCTATGCCGCGCCGCCTCCCTTTTTACCGCGCGCCGCTTCGCCCCCTTGTGCGAGGCTTTGCGACGCGGCAGCATCGCTATGCCGCGCCGCCCTGTTGCGTCTCGGGAGCAAAAGAATTGGGCGCCCCCTCACCGCAAGCATCCACCTGTTGTGCAAAAGATTCATTCAGATCTCAGCAGTAATATACATCAATGAGTGAGGAGAACCGAGAATAACAGTGCGCAGCCTGTATTGATACAATTTGTACAAACGACTTGTTTCTATACAAAATGGATTCTTGGACATTACTTGTTACATTACAGGCGAGTGATTCCTTACCGGGAGCGTCTATTTGTAACGTAATGCTCAAAATCGAATCTTGGATTGTTACATTCCAGACGCATGCTCCGGTGAGGCAGCGCCTTACGAATTAACGAAACGAGAGACTTCAGTGAATACGATCATTGTTAATACGAAAAAAGTGTGCCTTGAATATCATTACAATTTTCAATAACATATAAAATAATATTTTACAGATTCAGGCAGTCATTCAAAAGCAGTGCTTGGAACTAAAGAAAATGTCGGAACCGAAAACTGAACTCGAAGCCAAAACAGAGTTGCCGGAAGGCGAAAACAAGTAAGTACCTACTGTCAAGTTAGACCTCACTCATTTCTTCACAAAATGAAATCATTATCGTAATATTCACAATATAATTTATGGGAATCGCAATTTAAACTGAATTAAGCCTTATTATCACACTTACCGGATGACATCCGCTAATGGACAAAGACTTCCCCCAATCGTCACCACATCGCATATGCTATGATTCTTCCATCAGAATTAAAGAATATATCGAAATTATAATTGATATAATTGAGACAATTTATTATATCGAAACTATAATTGATGAAATTGAAATTGTAAATATTTCATTAAAATTATAATTAAAATCTTTAAATGAAATTAAATTATTAACTAGGAATTATTAAAATTAACTGGTGGAATGGAGTAGAGAGACTGAATAAAATGTTTATAGTATGGATTTAAGTGTATTTGTTTAGATTCACAAACAATAGAGGGGATGTGGTGATTTTCATTGAAATTTGAAATTAGATTTAATTAGTAAATAAGTTATATTAAGGTGTAATTATTTGTGCAAACGTAATATAAGTGCGTAAATATTCGTGAAAATTGATTTCCTGATAATTAATACAGTTTTCGGTAATCTAACGTTACCGGTAACCTAAAACCAACAGCTGACGTTGTAATTACGGATCTATACGGATAATTCAGGGGAAGTATTGTTTACTTTTATTAAAGCAGCACATAATCGTCACTTTAACTATACAACACATCTGTGCTAAATTCTAGTATATTTTCTTGTCGATTTATTACCCTGTACTTACAGGTTCTAAATCGCTTTGTTGTCAAACGGTATATGAAACAAAACTGTGAGAGTAATTCCATCACTCTGTTTTTTTTAAGTCGATCTTTTGCAGAAATATAACGTTTGTGATCATTAGTGGACATAAAGTTTTTATTTTTTTGTTATTTTTTTATTTTTCATGCAACATACCCACTTAGGAAAAAATTAAACCTTAATTCAATATAATCAGTTCAATTGAATATTCTATTAGATACATTGAATATATAGATAATCTTTTGAAGCTAAAATAGCAGCCTACCTCATTTAATTTCATAACTAAACACTTTTCCCTGTTTTTGTTTTTTCCACTTTCATCATTAACTTTTCTTTATTGCTCTAATCTAGTAGTTCTCACCGTTTCTTTACTTCTTACTTTCAGTAACCAATCCTGAAACCATGCCTGTGATGACCCGTAGGGCTACTGCTCAAGACATGGAGCTAAAGTTGAGAACGGCTCTCCAAGAACTTAAAGAATCGAACCTCCAAGTCCAACAACTGTTACAGGAGAGAGAAGAGAGTGAGGTGGAAGTCGTTAAGGTTAATGACAAGAACTCAAGCTTAAAGCGGGAGCTCATAGTCCTACATCAACAATACTTGGACGTTGTTGATGAACGGGATCAACTGAAGGCGGTCAAGGATGGTTTTAATAGTTGTAGTAACTTGTATGAGGAGGCTTTATATAAAATTAGGGATCTAGAAGATGAGTTATTTCATGCCAATGGTTGTATCATAAAGTTACAGAAAGAAAAAGAATGTACTCAGGTTAAAGAAACTAACGTCTTGTATAATGAATTATTAAATAGTAATTGTAACCGCCCCTCCTTAATAACTATTGATCTGACTGAAGATTCCATAATGAAACCGAATTATACAGTTAGCAATAAGAAAATTAAAAAATATGCAAAATTGAATAGAATAATTAAAAAATGTTGTCAATTTAGGAAACAATATAAACACTTTTCCAAATATATTCCACTGAGGAAAGAGCGTGTTGATTTAGTTCATAAGTTAAAAAATTATGAAATAAAACTAGAAGACAGTATAAAAATTTATGAAATTGATACTCAGCATTTGCAGTCTGAAATACAGGCACTTCAGGACTCACTTAGTTCTCTTTCCAGTAGGTATGTGAGTTCTCAGAACCAGATTAGGGAACATATTCTTGCAGAAAATGAGTTGGTAATGTGTCAATGTAGTTGTCAGACTAGTACCAAACATGATACTGTCGAGCCTGAGGTAATGGAGGACCCATCCCAGGCTGAGAATTCATGTCAGGATTGTATGCTTAACCAAGAAACTACTAATATTACACAAGATTGTTTACAAGTTTTACAACCTGAGATGAATAGTAGTTACGATTGTTTATCCTCAATAATGTTCTCAGATAGTATAGGAAGAGGTGTAGGTAAATTAGTTTGTAATAACCTGAGTTGTTCCAATCAAAATCATTGAATGCCAGGGTCAACATTCAAACAGATTATGGCATCAGTAACTAGAAATGTTTATAATAATAATACTGATATAACTATATTTGTAGGAAATAGTTCAAAAATTAAAAAAGAAGACATCACAGACAGTGTTACTGAGTTGTTAAAGTTGAATTGTCGTAGAATAATATTATGTGCTTTTCCATATTTTGAAAATTTGGGTGATCGAAAGAACAATTATATACACATGTTGAATAAACATTTGCACTTTTTAGTCGGTCACTATAGTGACAAACTTATTTATTTGGATACTAACACTTTTGTAGGTAAACTTAGGTCGACACGGGGTAATGTGTATCTACCTATTGGATGTAGACACAAAATAGCTAGGCTATTAGCTTATAATATTCACACAGACATAAATAGTATGTCTAAGTTTAGTTCTATTATTAACACTGCGACTATTAGTAATCATACTAATATAGATTTATTTTCTTTTTACAATTATTCTACAGAGGAGGTTCCTTGTGTGAGCATGGAAAATTCTCAATTAGGGTGTATTAGTGATAGGAGCTTGTTGTCTGGTGATGCCACGGGAGTCTTAGAACTCACTCCGGATGCTCATTTAAACTAGTTAGTAAGACAACAGAAGATACCAGTAACATTATACCTTCTCGCTATCAAATAGCTAAATGTAAAAAAGGGGCTAAGCAGAATTCCTTGCAATTATTCCATCAAAACATTCAAGGTTTCTCTTCAAAGCAATTAGAGATTGAATTATTTTTAGAAAAAACAAAGTTTGAAATTGTTTGTTTCACTGAACATTGGTTAAAAGACTATGAAATGCTAATTAATTACGCAAATTACAGTGTGGGCAGTTGCTTTAACCGAAAATCGAAAATGCGTGGGGGTTCATTAATCTTAGTTAAAAATTGTATTAAATTTAAGTGTCGAAGCGATATTGTTGATCTATCGGTTGAGCATAATATTGAACTGTCTTGTGTTGAGCTGGATAAGCATATAATAGTGTGCGTTTACAGACCCCCAAATTATCAAAACTACTCCTTATTTGAGTCAGTAATGGAAGATGCTTTAGCAAAACTCGCAACAGGTAAAAAATCTCTGGTTATCTGTGGTGACTTTAATATTAATATTTTAGACAAAAATTCTAATACTAGTAGATTATTACACCTTTTTAAATCATTTAATTTGTTAAACGTGTTTTCGGAACCAACCCGAATTACTACAAATACTGCTACATGTATTGATAATGTTTTTTGTTGTTGCGACTACTTAGATAAATCAATTGTAAATTACCTCCCTTCTGATCACAGTGGGCAAACCGTTGTTTTCGAGTCATACACACCATTACAAAAAATTCAGATAAACTCTAGACAAATAACGCCCAGCAATTTGAATAAATTTAATAATAACTTAATTAGTAATTTAGGCATTCCGGGCCATATAATTGAAAATGCAAATAAATTTTATGAGGAATTCTTTTCGGTAGTTCACGTTGAGTTCAATAATACATTAAAAATGAAAACAAAATCTATTTACCCTAAGTTTATGTTCAGTGACTGGGCCACTAAGGGTATTAGGATAAGTAGGGAGCGATTGTTTGAGTTGTACGGCCTTAAGCCTTACATCAACTCGGAAACTTTTAATAAATATGTTGCAACCTATTCTAAAATCTTTAAAAACACTTGCAAAGTAGCCAAAGCCTTATTCATTAGCAACAAGATTAAGTCCGCCGATAACAAAATAAAGACGGTTTGGAAAATTATCAACAATGAAACTAATAGAAATAAAAAATGTAATAATGATATCAGACTAGAGACTTCACGTGGTCTTCTAAGCTCTAAAAATGAAGTAGCTCAAGAATTTGTAGATTTCTTTACCAATATCCCACTTAAAACTACCGAAACCTTAAATTCCTCACCCTTGCTTTCTATTGATTTATTAAAAGCGAACGTTTCAGCCTGTCCGGTTGAGTTTCAATTTAAGCATATAAACCCCATAGCAGTCATTAAAGCTTTTAAGGAAATCAAAATCAAATTAACAGAAGATCTATGGGGATTGTCTATTAAAGTGTGTCAAGCTATTATTGACACTATAGCACCGTACTTGGCTTTAATTTTTAATTTGTGTGTGGACCAAGGAGTCTTCCCAGACCTTATGAAATACAGCAAGGTAATACCACTTTTCAAATCTGGGGACAGTAAAGATACGAATAATTATAGACCCGTATCCGTGCTGCCGGTTTTCAGCAAGGTGTTTGAAAAGGTGATGCTTAATCAAATGCTCACCCACTTTAACACCAACAAAATCTTACACGAGAAACAGTATGGTTTCACTAAGGGACGTTGTACAACTGACGCCGGTGTCACTTTATTAAAACACATATATACTGCGTGGGAAGAGGCACAAGATGCCATAGGAATCTTCTGTGACCTCTCGAAGGCATTTGATTGTGTAAATCACCAAACCTTGCTCTTGAAACTTGAGCATTACGGCTTAGGTAAACTTGCGCTCAGTTTAGTAAAATCGTATTTGAATGATAGACAGCAGCAAGTACAGGTAAACGGTGTAAATTCAATGGCTTTGAAAGTAAAAATGGGTGTACCACAAGGTTCGATATTGGGTCCTTTCCTCTTTTTAGTATATATTAATGACCTTCCCCATTTATTTAAAAACCAACCACAAATGGTGTTGTTTGCGGACGATACTTCGTTAATATTTAAGATAAACAGACGTGCCACAAACCTTGACGATGTAAATAACGCTCTAATGCAGGTCCATAAATGGTTTACCGCAAATAATTTAGTATTAAATGGGAAAAAAACTAAGTGCATAAGATTTTCTCTACCAAATGTCAAAAGTAGTGACTGTGACATAGTATTGAATCAAGAGAAACTTGAATTTGTCGATGAAACTGTTTTCTTGGGGATCACGCTCGACTCAAGGCTACAATGGGGTCCTCATTTAACATCTCTTGCAGGACGGCTGAGTTCAGCAGCATATGCTGTCAGAAAAATCCGTCAATTTACTGATGTAGATACCGCGAGGATAGTGTATTTTAGTTATTTTCATAGTATTATGTCATATGGTATTTTACTATGGGGACGGGCTGCAGACATCGAGTCTATATTTATTCTGCAGAAAAGAGCTATCAGAGCCATATATAATCTACGTAGGCGCGATTCTCTAAGAGAACTGTTCAAGGAAATTAACATCATGACGGTACCTTGTCAATACATCTATGAAAACATCATGTACGTTAGAAAAAATCTGCATTTATTTAGTAAAAGAGGTGACCGGCACCACTATAATACTAGAAACAGAGACCAACTAGTTCAGCCAGGTTTCAGGTTAGCTAAAGTAGACTCATCTTTCATGGGGTACTGTTTAAAATGTTATAATAAAATACCTCCCCACATTCTACAACTGAATGAAACGAAATTTAAATCTTGCATAAAACGCACACTATGTAGGCAAGCATATTATAAGTTGGGGGATTATATTGATGATAAAAATGCTTGGCTCAATGCTGGTCCTGCTCCACAACCATAGGGGCAATCGGAATCATCAGAATTAGAAAGTGAAGTTATTGTGAAAGCTGCAGAAGATTGTAAAAATATATTTGCATTGTATATATTCAATCTCTTAGTATTATATAATTGCATAGCACATGTGTGAGTACCATGTACTGTAAAGCCACCATTTAATGAGTACCTAAATCTTTCATTGACGCGAAATTACCCTGGTGGTTGAGTGAATGTCATGCTCACTTAAATGTCACGCTGATGGTGGCGGGTGTGTCGGGTCGTTTAGTTCCCTTCAAAATGGTTGAGTTGAATGATGGCTGATACATGCGTCATGTTCGTGAACGGGCGCTGTCAGTTGTGACTGGTCATCTCTTAGCTGCCACGGTTTATTTTAATTACTTTATTTTTTAATTACCGATTTAATCTTTTACTCTGGACGCTCTAAACTTGCCCGTATTTCTACATTGTTCTCACATATTTGTAATTCTTAACATGAATGATGTAACCAAGATTTTGTAACATATTTTGATTTAAAAGAGTGTCCATGGAGTTTCTTGCCCGTTCTTCTCCATAGAGATCTACGCTACGGAATGGGCAACTACAGTACTTTCACAAGTTATTATGCCTTGTGACTGGGACTGTAGCTTCGCGTTTTATTTTGTTTTTTTTTGACTTTCAAAAGTGCCTGTAATGGTCTAATTGAAATAAATGCTTTGACTTTTGACTTTGACTTTGACTTTTTCGATTAAATAAACGTTATATTCAATAACGTTATAGGAAATAAGGTTTACAGTATATAAATGTTACATGTTAAGAAATTAAATCAACAGTTGTTATATCTCGCGCGCTACTTCACCACTGCTCAACCAGTTTATGCTCTATAGCTCAAATATTTTTGCTCAACTTAGTTGATCAGTAGGTGATCCTGTTATAAAATCGAGCATATAACCTACTGTTCAACTGCTCAAAAATAATCGAAGGTTGGAATTACATTAAATACGAATATGAAAATACGAAACTTGCAATGCAGTCCTTTATGAAGTGTGTGGACAGCATTTTAGCCTTGATACCTTATTTCAGGTTGCAAGGCGATCATGCAGAACCTTCTACGAGCCAAAGCGCTCCACCGTAAGTAACCCTTTATTATGGATGTGTTTGTGTCAGAGAAAGCAACAAGATGCTCGAACATTCGTTTTTTACCTACGCTTCCTACCCTACCTACCCACCCTACCTGTTATAAAATCGAGCATATAACCTACTTCAACTGCTCAAAAATAATCGAAGGTTGGAATTACATTAAATACGAATATGAAAATACGAAACTTGCAATGCAGTCCTTTATGAAGTGTGTGGACAGCATTTTAGCCTTGATACCTTATTTCAGGTTGCAAGGCGATCATGCAGAACCTTCTACGAGCCAAAGCGCTCCACCGTAAGTAACCCTTTATTATGGATGTGTTTGTGTCAGAGAAAGCAACAAAATGCTCGAACATTCGTTTTTTACGAAATGTACTAAAAAGAACACAAAGGTATCTAAACATTGAATGATTTTATCATTAAACAAAACAATAATGAATACAAAAAGAAACACAAACAAAAAATAAAAGTAACAACACCATACATACATACATGTCAAGACCAACAAACAAAACAATAATACCCTAGGTAGGGGTAGATAGGGTAGGTAGGTACCCTACCTACCCTATCTACCCTACCTACCCTACCTACCCTACCTACCCTACCTACCCTACCTACCCTACCTACCCTACCTACCCTACCTACCCTACCTACCCTACCTACCCTACCTACCCTACCTACCCTACCTACCCTACCTACCCTACCTACCCTACCTACCCTACCTACCCTACCTACCCTACCTACCCTACCTACCCTACCTACCCTACCTACCCTACCTACCCTACCTACCCTACCTACCCTACCTACCCTACCTACCCTACCTACCCTACCTACCCTACCTACCCTACCTACCCTACCTACCCTACCTACCCTACCTACCCTACCTACCCTACCTACCCTACCTACCCTACCTACCCTACCTACCCTACCTACCCTACCTACCCTACCTACCCTACCTACCCTACCTACCCTACCTACCCTACCTACCCTACCTACCCTACCTACCCTACCTACCCTACCTACCCTACCTACCCTACCTACCCTACCTACCCTACCTACCCTACCTACCCTACCTACCCTACCTACCCTACCTACCCTACCTACCCTACCTACCCTACCTACCCTACCTACCCTACCTACCCTACCTACCCTACCTACCCTACCTACCCTACCTACCCTACCTACCCTACCTACCCTACCTACCCTACCTACCCTACCTACCCTACCTACCCTACCTACCCTACCTACCCTACCTACCCTACCTACCCTACCTACCCTACCTACCCTACCTACCCTACCTACCCTACCTACCCTACCTACCCTACCTACCCTACCTACCCTACCTACCCTACCTACCCTACCTACCCTACCTACCCTACCTACCCTACCTACCCTACCTACCCTACCTACCCTACCTACCCTACCTACCCTACCTACCCTACCTACCCTACCTACCCTACCTACCCTACCTACCCTACCTACCCTACCTACCCTACCTACCCTACCTACCCTACCTACCCTACCTACCCTACCTACCCTACCTACCCTACCTACCCTACCTACCCTACCTACCCTACCTACCCTACCTACCCTACCTACCCTACCTACCCTACCTACCCTACCTACCCTACCTACCCTACCTACCCTACCTACCCTACCTACCCTACCTACCCTACCTACCCTACCTACCCTACCTACCCTACCTACCCTACCTACCCTACCTACCCTACCTACCCTACCTACCCTACCTACCCTACCTACCCTACCTACCCTACCTACCCTACCTACCCTACCTACCCTACCTACCCTACCTACCCTACCTACCCTACCTACCCTACCTACCCTGCCTACCCTACCTACCCTGCCTACCCTACCTACCCTGCCTACCCTACCTACCCTGCCTACCCTACCTACCCTACCTACCCTGCCTACCCTACCTACCCTGCCTACCCTACCTACCCTACCTACCCTGCCTACCCTACCAACCATAAATAACAATAATAAATTATAAATTTCTTTTATTATCATAAAAACAGGTTACAGTTTTTTGAGACCCTGGCTCAAGGGCTACGTTAGGTTCCTGTATTTCAGGAGCCAATATGCAATAAACATAAGAAACCAATATTTTACAGAGTGAAGCAGCAGATCAGAAAGCGTCGCCTGGCTCAGACACGCCGGAGGGCCTTCACGAAAGAGCCGCCCAAGGTCAAATTTGCGTAAGTACCTACTGCCAAGTTAGTCCTCACTCAATTCTACACAAAATGATGTAATTATCGTAATATTCACCATGTAATTTAGGTAAATCGTTTTTTAAACTGAATTAAGCAGTCTTGTCACACTTGCCGGATGACGTCCGCTACTGGACAAACACTTCCAACAAACGGCACCACATAGCATCATCATCACCATTTCAGCCGAAAGTCGTGCACTGCTGGACATACTCGTAGGCAGGGATGCCTACGAGTATGTCCAGCAGTGCACGTCCAAGTATCGCCACATTGACCGGTCCCGTGCGACTCGAATCCAGCAAATCCCCGCAACATATACACATACCTACGTATATAATATGCTTTTTAAAATCATTACGACTGCTTTGCTTTATTTCAACCTTCGATGACATAGGTAGCTTAATTTCTTCTCCAAAACTGGAACCCTCCTCCTTGATTACGAATGTCAGCACAGACGGAAACGGTATTAATTGTTAATGTTCCCAAACAGAACTGATTACAGTTAAAAACAGTAAGCAATATAACAATTCCGAGGGACAAGCACGTCATGTTTTTCGTTGCAAGCATGTGAACATTCCCGCTCAATCGTGCGCGCATCGACGCTTACGACCAGTTGCTGCCCCAATACTTGACATAAGTAATGGTTTCAGGTCAGCGTAGTTTTAGCGCCGATAAGCGCGTTTTTGGAAGCGCGTGTATACGCGTGCGGCGTTGACGCGGAAACAAGCTCGTATATAATCGCGAGCCCCAAGATTGTACGCCCCCTGTTGCAATCCAGCCTGTCTCATGCTGTACTGCCCCAGCAAAACCCTAAGCGGAGATTCGGACACCAGAAGGGGGGCCCTTAGCGTGTAGTCGCTAAGGATTTTTTCGCTGCATGCTTTACACTCAAGGCACCCGCAGTATAGTCTAGATCCGTGAACAATTACCAAACTCCACCCAATATGAAATAACACTGAAATTATTATTGATTATATTGAAATTGTCATTGATAAAATTTATATCATAATAGATAATTTTGAAATTATAAATGATTAAATTGAAATTATAATTAATAAAGAATAGATAAGACTAAATAAAATTACTTCCGAATTTACAATATATGTATTAATTCAAGTGCATTAGTTAAGTTTCACGGTAACAGGATTTTACAGGATAAACCCAGCCAGGACCCTACTATTATGTTTAACGAAACAATCTTATTGCAGGAATGTTTTGTTTCCAGCTTATAATAATATTGCTTCATTTGGTACCATGGCCAAAAACAACGTGTCTCAATATTGTTTTACTTTTGTTTAGTGCGGAAAAAAAACAAACGAAACGAAAATTGGCAAATCTTATAAATCATATAACGTGGAAGAAACAACTGGCAATATAAACTGTATAGCGCTTTCCCTTTCACGAATAATCGGTCCAAATCGTATAACTAAGTGATAGTCTTAAAGCAAAATATAACTTAAAATAAAAAAAAAGAAAACTTAAACTTAACAATAAATTATTATTTCGCAATATTATTATTTATGGCAGAACAAAGAGCTCGGATTATAGTTCTCAGTGAGCAAGGCTACGGTATACGAGAAATATCTCGAGATTTAAATATATCTCGAAACACAATGAGGACCTGGATCAGGCGATATGAAGAAGAGGGTACCCTGGAAGATAGACGACGATATAATCATGGCGTTCGTCAAATCACGACAACAACAAACAACAACAACAGAAAACCAACATGCGTCATCATTACGGAGAACATCCGTTTACTCCCACTCGGTATTTTGCGGCACGTTACGACGTTTGTCTACAAACAATAAGAAATCATTTGCACTCTACTGGACTGCACTATAGACATCACGCTAAGAAAGTCGACTTAACAGATGCACACAAACTTGCAAGATTAAATTTTGCACGTAAATATTTAAACTTTGACTGGACTAACGTTATCTTTTCAGACGAGAAATCTTTTAATTTTCTCAGCATGGTCGCATAACCTTGTAGCGTTACAATAATACACGATACGCCGATGATCACGTAGTGCCGAATCAATTATCTGGCCGAATCTCAGCTAACATGTGGGGCTGGATGGGAACCGGAGGTGTGGGCGAGCTGGTTCAGATTTCTTCTCATGCGAATGCAATGGGTTATGTGGATTTATTAGAAGAATCTATGTTACCGACAGTGCGAACGGTTTACCCACGGGAAGAAGTTCCAAGCTTTTATTATGTTCACGACAACTGTAGAGTGCATACGGCCAGAGTTGTGTCTAACTGGTTTAGCCAGCATCTAGAAGTTATGCTAATTCCCTGGCCGTCTAAATCCCCGGACTTAAATCCCATTGAAAATTTATGGGGTCTTATGGTCCAAATGTGGGATAACAGAAACGAGAGAACAAAGCAAGCAATTGAGCAACATTGCAACGAAATTTGGAATTATAAGAGAGGAAGTGATATTTGCAGTCGCCTTATTGAATCAATGCGTTCCAGACTATTGGCTGTTATTGCAAGCAATGGTGGTTACACTCGATATTAACTATTGTTAAATAATAATATGTTCAACAATATATTTTTTATATTTTTTAAGCGTTTTACTTCCCCTTTTCTTATTGTTGTCTTAACGCACTTTGCAAACAAAATTCAGTGAAGATGTATGCACAGATGGCGGAATCTTGTTTGTAGCACATTTAAGCTGAACGCATATTAAAATAAATAATAAATACGGTAAATTAGATTAAAAACACATTGATTTTAGTACGACAATGCGTACGCGTCGTATTTATTTTGGATCTGCATTCAGCTTTATACTGCACTCTTGTGTAAAACTCTTAACAAAGATGGAGACTGCAACAGATACTTCTCTGGGTAATTAAATGGCAGATAATAAGGTCGTTACCATGGAAATGTATGTTTACGCGAATATCGACGTAATTGTATTTGAATGTCTGTAAGAAACTAAGCTCATGGTGGGTCATAATTCAAATTTGTCGATTGTACTATATAACTATTGACACCATGCACCCACACTTTTTTTCTTAATTTAAATTTATTCAAATTTATTTTCTATTTTTTAGTTCGATTTTCTCGGTTCTTTTAAACTATTATTTATTTTTAACTAAAATTATCTTCTAATACTAAATATTTACATGAACTAACTAACTAAATATATATATATATATTATATCTTAAAAATAAAAATTTTTAGGCGTCAAAATCTTCCTCCACATCACTGTAACCGGGAAACGTGCCCAGAATAAATAGAAATGGTTGTTAGGTATCAGTTTACCACACACAATGTTATTTGGCATAGTCATGATGAGCTGCTTTGTACTCTTTCATTCAATATCTATTAATTACGTACATTTCGTCTTATTTGAAGTGGCCATTTTAATTTTATAAGCCAAGTTATGCCACGTTCGCGTACCTTTGCCATCTGTGTTATCACTTCCAAAAACTTTTATACTATAAAGGAACTACCGTCAAAATATCGAATATCCACTGTAAGTGGTTAATAAGGCAGGGCTATATATTGCGCCAGTTGGGCTGTAGCAAAATACAATAGATAGATAGAAGATATATGTCTGCATCTCTTTTTTTAATATCTCCTTTCGCAGGTATGCCGGAAGAGATTTCTTTAGAAATAAGCATTACCTTTGTACTTATTTTCTGTTCCTTTCTTCTTCTCTGTATTAAGTGTGTACATGAATTATTAAATAAATAAATATAATATGGATAGTAGGGATTAATAACGAACATCATTGTGATTGTGATACCTTATTTCAGGTTGGAAGGCGATCATGCAGAACCTTCTACGAGCCAAAGCGCTCCTCCGTAAGTAACCCTTTATTATGGATGTGTTTGTGTCAGAGAAAGCAACAAGATGCTCGAGCATTAGTTTTTTACGAAATGTATTTTATGCATTTTTTACGTAGGGTACTACAATGAACACATATTAATACAAAAATAACACAAAATAAAAGTTCCAACACCATACATACATACGCATCTAAACCATCAAACAAAACAATAATACTAAAATACTATTACCATAAACACATCAAAATATTTACTGAAACCATATTTAAATTACTTTTGAACATATAATTATTTTAAATTATTATTGATCACAGGGTACAAATGATGTTTTAAAAAAACTTTTGGTCTACCCTATATTCCGCCGAAAGGCATACAAAAAAGTGACTCTAAAGTGTCGCTAAATTTAATACCATAAAATGTAAATTAATTAAAAGTGACCTAAAAAATGAAAAACTAGTTGAATTAAACCAAGATTGTGTCAAAAAAATAAAAACCAACATTTATATCGAAGCCGCGGGATTTACAAAGAAATGTTGCACAGGACTGTTCCCGTGTGTGTGACTGTGACTACGATTAAAATGTTGGTTTAATATCAGTTTTTAATTTTTAGACACAATCGCGTTTTCATTCAACTTGTTTTTAATTTTTTAGTTCACTTTTTGAGACGGCGGACGTGTTTTTCATTTTTTTTCAATTATTTGTGGTTTATTTCATTATTTTTAGTGATGCAAAATATATTTGCCGTACGACCGATAAGCCACGAAATATTGTTTTGTCATGTGTTAAAATATCTGTAATGGCAAATATTAATATATTCTCAAATTAGTATTCTTGCTAAGTTTCAAGTAAATTGGATGATGCCTTTAGATTTTTCATACAAACTTAAAAACCCTGTAGCTGCCGATGTACATGGAATTGAGGGTTGTAACCTGGCCAAGTATATTCCTATAATTACAAAGAATCTTTTAAACCAAGTAGTCGAAACGAACAAACAACATACGTTTGTTCGTTTCGACTACTGGGTTTAAAATAACACCATCTTATTTGTTGAGTACCTAGTATTATTAATGAACGAATAGATTAAACACTACTGTTGTACATTTGTGTAATCTACTAAACAAGTTCTAGACGAGGATTATTGATATAGTTGAAATTTCTTACAATGGCCTATTATTATTACTATATTTTTCACTGCCTATATGACCCGGGATTACGCAAATATTCAAATGATACCACACACGTCGAAATCGGTATAGGCGTTTAGAAGTTATGGTGGATTAAGGAAACTTACAAATATATGTATATACATACATGAACTCTGGAAACATAACACTCTTTTTTTTGGACAGTCGTGTAATAAAAGTACAAAATTTCGTAAAAAAAACAATGTCAGCTAATGAAATTTGTCAAAAATGAAATGAAATGGAATAAAAATCCCACGAAAATGAATATACAATTGTAGCGACCACAAAAAGCAACATACTACAAAAAGTAGTACAGCGCCATCTATGATGCGACGGAGGAACTAACATCAATTTCCTACAAGTCGCATGCAAAGTTTACATCGACTTTAGTATATATAGAGAAACCCGATAGTAACTATCGGGCAGTTGCCCGCCAGACATAACACCTGTCTGGCCGGAGGATCCTTCCTTTTCTTAAGGGTATGAAGAACATTACACCCTGTTCCTCATACCCCTAAACAATAATATAATCAGGAATATCACAATAAATAATCAGCAATATCACAATTGTCAAACCAAACATAATTGAAATAGTACAAAAAAAGCCATGAAAAAATACAATGGCAAATCTTATAAATTGTTTATTCAATGATATAACGTGGAAGAAACCACTAGCAATATAAACTGTATAATGTTTTCTGTTTCACGAATAATCGGTCCAAATCGTATTCCGTAGTCAAAGTTTTGAAGCAGAATATAACTTAAATTAACATTATTATTTCGCATCAAAATTTAATTTGTAAGGGTAGGTTTCATAAAATCATAAATCCTTGATTGATTCTCCAGCAAAGCAACATTAATGAAGACGTAAATATAAATAGTTATAAGGTTCAGTTTATCACACACAATGTTATTTGGCATAGTCATGATGAGCTCCTTTGTACTCTTTCTTTCAATATCCATCAATTTGGGCTGTAGAAAAATATATAGATAGAAGATATAATATGGATAGTAACGAACATTATTATCATTGTGATTTCTTATTTCAGGTTGCAAGGCGATCTGGCAAAATCTTCTACGAGCCAAAGTGGTTCTCCGTAAGTAACTCTTAATTATGGATGTGTTTGTGTCAAAAAAGCCACAAGATGCTCGAGTTACTCAACAAGCTCAAAGGTAACATTCCTTAATTTGTAAAAAGAAACAAATCTGCATTTGCATCAAAATTAACCAAAATTCGCTTGAGACACTCGAGCACCGAACCGGCTAAAATTTCAAAAACCTGTCCGTCTATAATTTGACATAATAACGCCTACTTTTTATTTGTCAAATTTGAAGTTCCGAGAAACCATTAAATAAAAACTAGTATTACTTATAAAATCACTTAGTAATCTTAGCAACTACACTAAGTAACCCAACTAAAACACAACATCTATACTACTAATAATAAAGCTTAAGAGTTTGTTTGTATTTTTGCTTGAACGCGCTAATCACAGAAACTACTGGTCTGACTTGAAAAATACTTTCAATGTTAGATAGCCCATTAATCGAGAAAGGCTATAGGCTATATATCATTACGTTAGGACTAATTGGAGCGGAGCAGCAACGACAAATATTGCGAAAACGGGGAAAATGTGACGCAGACGAAAATGCGTGGGACAGTAGTTTAAATTATAAAACAACAACATTTATCCTACTCTTATCAATCCTATAACATAAAATAAACATCAGTATTTTATTATTACATGATAGGAGTTGGAACATTTTCATGGTGAGGCATCTATCTATATATGCAGGCATCTATCTTCAAAAGAATGGTTTTGCAAAAACTTAATTTATGCAGAATCAGTTATTGTTAGATCAACAAAAACGAGTCGTATTGCTAGTACAGAGATCAAACTAATTACATTCATGGAAATTCTTCATGGAAAACGTACAGTTTGAAAATTAGGAGGCTTTTTCAAAAAGTGGGACAACTATCCCAGTTGTATCCTACATCAATGAGTGAGGAGAACCGAGATAATAGTGCGCAGCCTGTAATGATCAAATTTGTACAAACGACTTGTTTCTATACAAAATAGATTCTTGGACATTACTTGTTACATTACAGGCGAATGTTTCCTTACCGGGAGCGTCTATTTATAACGTAATGCTCAAAATCGAATCTTGGATTGTTACATTCCAGACGCATGCTCCGGTGAGACAGCGCCTTACGAAGTAACGAAACGAGAGCGCACTTTGGCTTGACTTTATCCGACTACTGTTAATACGAACAAATAGAGCCTTGAATATAATTACGATTTATTAAATTATAAATTTATTTATTGCCATAAAAATAGGTTAAAATTTTTTGAGACCCTGGCTCAAGAGCTACGTTAGGTTCCTGTATTTCAGGAGCCAATATGCAATAAACATAAGAAAAAATTTTTTACAGAGTGAAGCAGCAGATCATAAAGCGTCGCTTGGCTCAGACACGCCAGAGGGCCTTCCCGAAAGTGTCGCCCAAGGTCGAATTTGTGTAAGTACCTACTGCCAAGTTAGTCCTCACTCAATTCTACACAAAATGATATAATTATCGTAATATTCACCATGATATTTAGGTAAATCGTTTTTTAAACTGAATTAAGCAGTATTGTCACACTTGCCGGATGACGTCCGCTACTGGACAAACACTTCCAACAAACGTCACCACATAGCATCATCATCATCATTTCAGCCGAAAGACGTCCACTGCTGAACATACTCGTAGGCATCCCCCAAGTATCGCCACATTGACCGGTCCCGTGCGACTTGCATCCAGCGAACCCGCGCAACATATACACATACTACGCATATAATATGCTTTTTCCATCAAAATCAATTTAACTTGTATTCAGCAACGAATAAGTC
Source organism: Cerastis leucographa (assembly GCA_963082945.1). Classification (NCBI taxonomy): domain Eukaryota; kingdom Metazoa; phylum Arthropoda; class Insecta; order Lepidoptera; family Noctuidae; genus Cerastis; species Cerastis leucographa. Next base: position 27,108,264 of record OY720378.1, read on the forward strand.
TAATGAAATCATTACGACTGCTTTACTTTATTTCAACCTTTGATGACATAGGTAGCTTAATTTCTTCTCCAAAACGGGAGGCCTCCTTGATTACGGACTTCAGCACAGACGAAAACGATTTTAATTGATTATTTTTTAATGTTCCCAAACAAAATGATATGCAGTTAAAAACAGTAAGCAATATAAACAATTCCGAGGGACAAGCACGTCGTGGTTTTCGTTGCAAGCATGTGAACATTCAATCGCTCTATCGTGCGCGCATCGACGCTTACGACCAGTCGCTACCCCAATACTTGACATAGTAATGGTTTCAGATTAGCGTAGTTTTGGTGCTGATAAGCGCGTTTTTTGGAAGCGCGTGTATATTTGCGGCGGTGACGCGGAAGCTCGTATATAATCGCGAGCCGCAAGAGTATTTGCTTCCTGTTGCGATCCAGCCTGTCCCATGCTGTCCCCCCCAGCCAAACCCGAAGCAGAGGTTCGAACACCAGAAGGGGGGCCCTTATCGTGTAGTCACTTTTTGTTTTTTTGCGCTGCTGAACCTACAATCAAGGCACCCTTAGGATAGTCTGAATCCCCTGAATTACCAAACTTCATAAAGCATCGGAGGCCAACTAATATTTAATAACACTGAAATTATAATTGATCAATTTGAAATTATAATTATTTACATTTAAAAAGTAAATGATTAAATTTATATTTTATAGATAACATTGAAATTATAAATGATTAAATTTAAATTATAAATGATTAAATTGAAAGTATAAATAAAAATATTTAATGGTGACGTAAACGTGGAAGAAACAACCAGCAATATAAACTGAATAGCATTTTCCCTTACACGAATAAATAATCGGTCCGGATCGTATTACGAAGTCATAGTCTTAAAGCAAAATTTCATTTGTAAGGGTAGGTTTCATAAAAATCATAAATCCTTGATTGATTCTCCAGCAAAGCAACATTATTGAGGACGTAATAGAAATAGTTATAAGGTTCAGTTTTACACACACAATGTTATTTGGCATAGTCATGATGAGCTCCTTTGTACTCTTTCTTTCAAAATCCATCAATTACGCACATTTTATCATTCGTATTTGAAGTGGCCATATTAATTTTATAAGTACCTTTGCTATCTGCATTATCGCTTCCAAATACTTTTATATTATAATTCGCCACCTTAAATCAGTCAAACCTTACCTTTAAAATATTTCCTTCTACTTCGAAATTCCACTTTAAGTGGTCAATATCGCAGGGCAATCTTGCGCCAGTTGGGTTGTAGAAAAATACATAGATAGAAGATATAATATGGATAGTAGGGATTAGTAACGAACATTATTATCATTGTGATATCTTATTTCAGGTTGCAAGGCGATCATGCAGAACCTTCTACGAGCCAAAGCGCTGCTCCGTAAGTAACCCTTTATTATGGATGTGTTTGTGTCAGAGAAAGCCACAAGATGCTCGAGATACTCAACAAGCTCAAAGGTAACATTCCTTAATTTGTAAAAAGAAACAAATCTGCAATAGGGATGATGACTGGGTAAAGAAAACAAAATTCTATTTTGTCCGTCAATCAGGTAATACAAAAATATTAGATACGTATTTTTTGTTTTATCAAGTTAACGAAAAAATACTTAGTTAAAACGCATTAAAGTTGAAGAGTGGGGCTCACTACGTCACAACTAGGTATAAAATGTACTGAGCCGTGACGTCATGCGCCATTTCAACTCAAAATATCTCCGTAATTTTACGATTACGTGAAAAAAGAAAAAATACATGTCAAATACTTTTTTATAATCTACCCGACAGACAAATAAAAAAAAATTAGTCACCATCCCAATTGCATCAAAATTTACCAACATTTGCTTGAGACACTCGGGAATCGAACCGGCTAAAATCCAGAAACCCACCTTCCACTGAGGGTTCCGTACTAATGTATGTGATGATTGATTACGTACTTTAAATAAACTCTATGTTATATGTGTCTCCGAAAACACAGTATCGATTGGAAGATGAATCGTAAATTAAGCCTAAAAGATAACGCAATTAAATCTGTTACCTGATCGTTCCGTGTTACTTCTATCTCTTTCACCCATAAGCAGAGTACATCCTGGAACGTGCCTGACCATCGGACGGGTCCTTGACAGGAATTGTCAATTTGTCTTCTCCATAGAGATCTACGCTACGGAATGGGCAACTACAGTACTTTCACAGTTATTATGTCTTGTGACTGGGACTGTAGGTTCATTTTTATTGTTTTTCGACTATTCAAAAGTGCCTGTAACTGGCCTACTTGAAATAAATGATTTTGATTTGATTTGATTTGTCATAGCATTCATCCTAAATTTGTAAATGAGGTAAACTTTACCGAAAGTGAATACCTACCCTACCCACCCTAATATCACCCTACCCACCCTACCTACCCTACCCTCCCCTACCTTCTCAACCACCTACCTACCTACTCTACCCCTACCCTATATACCTAGCCTACCTACCTATAGGTAGGTACCGGTACCGGTAGGTTGGTTGTTACTACTTACTTTTTAAACCTTCCTTGGGCTTGTACAAATAACCCAAAACCAAAATTAGCCAAATAGGTCCACCCGTTCTTGAGGTTTAGTGAGACCAACAAACTAAATAGACTAGCTGTCCCCGGCATGCGTTGCAATGCACTATTTACCTACCCTATCTACCCACCTACCTACCATACCCTACCTACCATACCCTACCTACCAACCTACCCTACCTATATACCTATCTACCTATCTACCTATCTACCTATCTACCTATCTACCTATCTACCTATCTACCTATCTACCTATCTACCTATCTACCTATCTACCTATCTACCTATCTACCTATCTACCTATCTACCTATCTACCTATCTACCTATCTACCTATCTACCTATCTACCTATCTACCTATCTACCTATCTACCTATCTACCTATCTACCTATCTACCTATCTACCTATCTACCTATCTACCTATCTACCTATCTACCTATCTACCTATCTACCTATCTACCTATCTACCTATCTACCTATCTACCTATCTACCTATCTACCTATCTACCTATCTACCTATCTACCTATCTACCTATCTACCTATCTACCTATCTACCTATCTACCTATCTACCTATCTACCTATCTACCTATCTACCTATCTACCTATCTACCTATCTACCTATCTACCTATCTACCTATCTACCTATCTACCTATCTACCTATCTACCTATCTACCTATCTACCTATCTACCTATCTACCTATCTACCTATCTACCTATCTACCTATCTACCTATCTACCTATCTACCTATCTACCTATCTACCTATCTACCTATCTACCTATCTACCTATCTACCTATCTACCTATCTACCTATCTACCTATCTACCTATCTACCTATCTACCTATCTACCTATCTACCTATCTACCTATCTACCTATCTACCTATCTACCTATCTACCTATCTACCTATCTACCTATCTACCTATCTACCTATCTACCTATCTACCTATCTACCTATCTACCTATCTACCTATCTACCTATCTACCTATCTACCTATCTACCTATCTACCTATCTACCTATCTACCTATCTACCTATCTACCTATCTACCTATCTACCTATCTACCTATCTACCTATCTACCTATCTACCTATCTACCTATCTACCTATCTACCTATCTACCTATCTACCTATCTACCTATCTACCTATCTACCTATCTACCTATCTACCTATCTACCTATCTACCTATCTACCTATCTACCTATCTACCTATCTACCTATCTACCTATCTACCTATCTACCTATCTACCTATCTACCTATCTACCTATCTACCTATCTACCTATCTACCTATCTACCTATCTACCTATCTACCTATCTACCTATCTACCTATCTACCTATCTACCTATCTACCTATCTACCTATCTACCTATCTACCTATCTACCTATCTACCTATCTACCTATCTACCTATCTACCTATCTACCTATCTACCTATCTACCTATCTACCTATCTACCTATCTACCTATCTACCTATCTACCTATCTACCTATCTACCTATCTACCTATCTACCTATCTACCTATCTACCTATCTACCTATCTACCTATCTACCTATCTACCTATCTACCTATCTACCTATCTACCTATCTACCTATCTACCTATCTACCTATCTACCTATCTACCTATCTACCTATCTACCTATCTACCTATCTACCTATCTACCTATCTACCTATCTACCCTACCTACCCTACCCTACTCTACCTACCCTACCCTACCCTACCCTACCCTACCCTACCCTACCTACCCTACCCTACCCTCCACAAATAATTCAAGACCAAAATCAGCCAAATCGGTTCAGCCTAACCTTTAGCGAGACTAACGAACAGCAATTAATTTTTATTTATATATATACATATACAACGTTGATATGACAGAGGGGCATTAAATTACGCTACGTATACTATACGTGTTTAGTATTAATCCGATACGGTATAAAAACAAAAAGCAACCAAATTGAGATTTTTTTTCTTTCAAACAAACTAAATAGCTTACAAATCAGAGTAAAACGCAACCACCCTTTGTAAATAAATTTCACTGACCTAGCAAAGCGGCAACGTCGCACGCGCGCCGGAGCGCGGCATGTGTTATCTTGTGTCAAGGCGGGCGGCCGGCGGCGGCGGTGGCGCGGGCGGGCGCTTAGGCCTCCGCTCGCGCAGCTTTTATGATAGGTAAGGTTTTGAAGTAGGTACGCACACAACAACAATCACAACAAAAACACTAACACTAATAATAATCCCAAGTTACGTGTCCTGTCACAATAAAAAAAGAAATACTGTCTTAAACTTATTTAGTGTCCTATCACAATAACAAAACAAAATTTTCTGCGCGCGAGTTCGTCAAACCAAAAGCGGCGCGGGCGCAGGAGCTTCCGTGTTACGTAAACATACGTTCCGAAAGGATAGCTTCGGCGTACTGAGGCGCCCCACTTACCGATCGCAAGGATCTAGAAATTAGAATGCAATAACAACACACTGACCTATTTCCATTTCTTTTACGCACGGGATGTTTTGCAATGACTTGCGTCAGAGCGGCAACAACGCATCGTAGGTAACACTCAGATTTATCGTTTTAAGGTGCATGACCTATGCGTAGACTTAATCAGCTGTTAAAAAAATACATCGTGTTCAAACGAGGTAAAAACTTGAAAAATCATTTGCGAATAAACTACTGCTCCTATTTAATTGATTTTTGGTACAGAGCTTGGAAATGGTACCTAGTATAGGCAGTTTAAAGGAAAGCCCCTCTGTCGTATCAACGTTGTATATATATAAATATACTATATTATATAGACTATATTTCATACATTTAGATACTATATTATATTCTATATACTATAATATATAGAAGATAGATAGATTTATAATTTGTAGCACGGTTTTAGTGTAACTTAATATTTTTACACATTTACAAAAAAATATTAATAAACATGTGTTGATTTCAGTATTGTTTGAAAAAAAAATCAATGAATTCTTACGTCACCGAACGACATGAGCAAGGGCGGATTAGGGGATCGGACTGGGTAAAGAAAATGACATTCTATTTTGTCCGTCAGACAGGTAATACAAAAATATTAGACACCCATTTTTTTCTTTTATCAAAATATCAAAAAGCTACTTAGTTGAAACTCATTAAAGTTGGAGAGTGGGGGCTTACTACGTCACAATACTTTTCAATAAACTACCCGACGGACAAAGAAAAAAAAATTGGATCATCCCCTATTCTCGGTCGCGACGGTGAAATTGAGCCAGTAAATAATAAATAAATACTCGCTCCGGCTGATTGTAACCAATAGCTACGTCTTGCACTAAGAGCGAAATTCTGTGCGTGCGGTTATTAGCCTTTCTTAGTTAACATCAGAGTGCCACATAATACTAAAACCTTGTTTAATACATTAAAAAAGGGCATTTATTTTCATCATAGCACAGGCTATGAATACAATGCCCTTTTTTTAACTTTACATAGATACAGATTTTTTTTTTAACCAGTTCTCAAATTTTAACCAATTAAACTTAAACTAGTTTTATTATATATATATAACAAGCTTATTAGTTTATAAGTACATTTAAATATAGTTTTAACCGGTTAAAAGTAGTTTTGACTGTGACATATACCAGGTGGAGATGTCAATACGACAGTAAATGAAAACACTAAAAAATAGGTAGGTATATGTATAAACTTAAAAAAAAAAACTAATAAAAAAAACACTAAAATCATCATTTTTTTTTAACCAACTAAATAGCATAATACGAACGAATTTGTCGAAAGGTTTTTGAATTTGGAAGTTTGCGTTTAATGTTTAAACCACCGATTCTTATTAACAATTGATGGACTGTGTGAAGGATGATATGGCAAGAAAGGTGGTATCGCATGAGATAACAAGTAATAGAGAAGTATGGAAGAAGAAGACATGCTGCGCCGACAACAAAATAAAATGATGATGATAAAATGATAGCTTATTATCAGATTCGTCATGTTGAAAATACTTAAAATTGAAAATAATGTCCTTGATTGGATCTTTATGATTGAATTTTTGTAACCAGACTGGCAACGTCATGAGTTTTAGAAGTTTAATTTATTGCTGTATTGTCGTCTCCTCGTATAGCAGACAAAAAAAGTGATGAAATACATTTATATTTAAAAAAAAAAACGAATACATAAACAGTCTATCTATTTTTACTAATCACTTTATTTGTATAAGTTTACGAAACTTATTAAAAAATAAATAAGGAAACTTCTCCATTATAGCTGAGCCTATCATAATAAAAAATAGAATTTTTAGTAGTTTATTTAATTGGTAGAATCACAAGAAATACCGGGGTCCGTACCCACCATCGCACGAGTGCAAAAGCGAATGAAATAGCTTTTTACTGAATTCTAGAAAATGACGTGGTTATGTATTACACCGAATCATCCGTGACTACTAGTCCGCATTCACTGTTTCTTTTTTCATTTGGTAGAAATAGCTTGCGTGGTTGTCCCATAGTAGTTTTATTAACTTTACTTGGATACTTTATGAGTTACCCTCTATAATATGCATTTTTTCTTCTGCCTCTATGAGGACGATGTGCCAATAATTTCTAGTTACGATGTAAGATTGATATTTCCACAACTAATGAGGGTAACATAGAAATAAATCTTTGCAAAAAATATAACCGATTTCCAAAAAAACACTAAAAAGTATGAGTTCCTTTTGCTCTGACACGTAAAAAGATGCTTGAAAATGTTTTAATAATTTTATTCAATAATGTCGATAAACAACACACTTCTCCTTGGCCCTTGCTTTCAGATTTTTTTTCTACAACAATAAATACCCGTAGACATAAAAAATACATGCGTTTTTTGGTATATTATTCATTTCAGTCCGCTAATGGCCGATCTTCGTCAATGTCCTTTCTAAGTGTTTTGTTTTTTAACTAAGATTTTTCATTTAATACTGGACACACCGTATTATAAACTTTAAAAAATTATAGCTCCAATACCTAGTAAAAATAAAGAATATCAATAGTTTTTTATTAATTTTTTGAGCACACCGTAGCACAAATCCGGTTTTCCGATACTTTTATTTAGAAGCAAATTAGAAAAAAACGCTGTTCCATGTGTATGGCCCAAAAAGCATAGTCCCATAAGCCCAGTTATCTTGCGAATTACACAATAAATATGCAATGCGTAACATATTTTGTAATGCGGTCACCAAAGGTTAAGTTTCGATTTTGGCCAGTTTCCGCCAAGAAATTTAGTTTCCCCCTCAGATTCAATTTTAGACATTTATTAGCCGAAAATTCGCCACTGCCGAAACTCGAACTTCGCACAGAAAATACAAAGTTCGATTGAGTTATGCCCTACTCGTCACTGTTCTGATTCGTCAATAATATTTTTTTTTCATACATATCTCGTTTCGTCATCATTTGAAAACAAATGAATTTTTATTTAATATCGATGTTCCCGACTCGTCTTCAGTATAAATTTTCGTGTTGGTAAGAAAAACATTTCATGTCTTTTATAAATCAATTTTTTTATAAAGAAAAATCAATTTAAAAAAATATTTTATATTTTGAATATAAATAAAAAATAAAAGGTTTCGTTGGTAATAAGGAGTCAGCCTAGAAAACGTCTTATGCCTATAAAGTACTAGGGAGTCATAAATAGCGGCGATTGGCGGCGGCGACCTCTCGCGTCCGGCCCTGGTTCAATCCATGGTCCGGAGTGAGAGGGAATGGGAAGCCGTCGCCTCCTTCTGCGAAGTAGTAATGCTAGCAAAGGAGGTCGCAGCGTGAGAGGGAGAGAACCTCACGTCCCAGCCGCCGCGGGAGACGCCCCGGGCGGCAGGGGCCACCGTAGGCGCGGGCCTGTGGACGGTGAGTAATGGGCTAGCTCACCGTCCGCCCGTCTTATGACGACAGGCTGTGTCGACGGCGCGTACGTGTTCCACGCGCGCTTCATGGAGATGTCAGCAAATCGGAAGGGGTCCAAGAGGGCCGATGCCTGCCAGGGCTGCGGGACTGTTCGAAAGAGATACCGTGGCCCTGGAACACAAAAGTCTAAGAAGGAACATGGATGGGTTTTTGTCAGTACAAGTCTGACACTCCCTTCCGGTCCGCCCAGAGCGGGAAAAGTCATTTGATGATTTCCCATCGGAAAAAAAGGGCGTCATAAGTAAGTTGGAGATAATCTCAAGTATTGTGTCAGCTATCATTGCAAGCCTAAGCATTAACAAGAAAATTGGAAAATTCTAAACGTAATTAGAATCTTAGGATTTAGAAATTTAAAATAATAGTGTACAAAACACCACTGAAATATCTTAGTTTTAAGATGGATGCTGTACAAATGTACAGTTACTTTAAAGGTTCGTGACAAGTTTTTTTCTAGAACTATTAAAATACCACCTTGGATTCATGCAAGACTAGTGCTTTTTACGGGTCCCCTATGTTGTTTCGAACGCCGCTGTTGCGACACACGCTGTTTCGAATTATTTTTCCACTGCCTCACAGGTTCGAAAGCTCATGGACTCGAATAAAGTAGTCGCGAAAGACGCTGTTGCGAAAAACATTTTCACTGCCTCATATGCTCGAATGCTTGTGATTTTAATTTATTTAGTAATAAAGTGTACAGACAAATACTTAATCAGTAATTTAATAAAATCAACAAATTCGGTGTCAACATCAACATTTAATATTATTATTAACAAAGTAACATTCAAAAATATTAGTACCTATTATTATTATCTGTATTAGGAGCTCGTGGCTAAATAATAACATCCGCCAGGATCGATCTTTAAGGTTGCCGAGGTTGGTCCGTGGGTGACCATAATTACAAACCGAGTTTCCTCCGTGCTTCGGAAAGCACGTTAAGCCGTTGGTCCCGGCTGCCATTTGTAGATCTTTGACAGTCGTTACGAGTAGTCAAAAGCCAAAAAGTCTGACATCCAGTCTTACCAAGGGTTACCGTATTACCCAGTTACTGGGTTGTGGAGGTCAGATAGGCAGTCGCTTCATGTAAAATACTGGTACTCAGCTGCATCCGGTTAGACTGGAAGCCGACCCAAAGATAGTTTGGGAAAAGGCTAGGCAGATGATGAGTACAGATATAGAATAGATGGGATGACTTGCAATTATTACGAATAGTGCACATCCATTCACATATCCCTATATTTTAGATGTGTAGGTATATCAAATCGTTGTTATGCAACGCCAGACATGGGAAAAGGCTAGGCAGATGATGATGATGATGTTGACACCGAATTTGTTGATTTTATTTAATTACTGCTTAAATATTTTTCTGTACACTTTATGACTAAATAAATCGAAATCACGAGCATTCGAGCGTATGAGGCAGTGAAGATGTTTTTCGAAACAGCGTCTTTCGCGACTACTTCATTCGAGTCCATGAGCTTTCGAACCTGTGAGGCAGTGGAAAAATAATTCGAAACAGCGTGTGTCGCAACAGCGGCGTTCGAAACAACATAGGGGACCCGCTTTTTACAGTTCTGTTTTTTTTTACAAAGGTCTAATTATATAAAAGATTGAGAACTGGTAAAATACCACCTTGAATTCCTGCAACAATAGTACCTACTTTTTGTACAGTGACATTTATCAATAGACGATTTGAAAAAAAAGTAGTGTAATGATGCTTAACAGTCGTTGGGGATGAAGAAAACAATGTTGTACCATTTACATTTGTGTAAATATTCATTACCTATAATACCTACCTAACCTACCTTAAAAATGATTATAAACAGAAATCAACGATACTTTAGTACCGATTACGAATCGGAACTATGAACACAAAATTATTTGAAACAGTTGTGAATAGTGTTCTTTTTTTGTTTCTCGATTACAAGTAGGACGTGACGTGTCGGGCATAACTCGTTCGATTGAGCTGATTGCGATACAAAGGACATGGTCCAAAATGTATGGACCAAATACCCAAAATCGAACGTAATCGACACGGTCAAACTATGTGCACAAGAGTTCTCTAGAACTATCTAAATAGACGTACCCAAGTTGCAACATCCTAATCCATGGGATATCGGAGATATGGGCTGTCAAAGAATGCAAATAATTAATTTTTTGACTTGAGATTTTCACATCTGTGGTGCCAAAATAGAAATGCTGTCGATTGTTTTATGTACCACCGACATCATAGATGCCATTAGCAAAAAAGTGCGCGGGAAAAGAAAAGTCTCATCCATCTTTCGTGGCACGCATTGTACAGCTCCTTCGTTTGATTTCGTAGTGATCTGTGTGTTTATCTAGTATTGAGTTTTTACTTTGGATTTTGGACAATCGACATTGTAGCATTTCATACTGGAACTTTGTGAGTAGATACTGTTTAATATGGCAGAAAACAATCGGTGCGATTCGTTCAGTATTGCGAAGAAAACTGCAGCAGGTATTAGATTCAATGAAAATGAGGAAGAACATACGCTGATAAGATGCCTAATCCATTCGAGACACGTCCATTCAAAAACGTACTATTCTTTCGTTTTGTATACATAATCACTGATTATTGTTGCAGCTACATACACGGTCGTCGTACATTAGGAAGTTGTGCTCATATGTATAATGTCCAGTATTTATTATTTAGCTTGGGTTAGGTACGAAGGAAATCTGCCCCGTCTGGTCAATTTTTAGCTTTTATATATTGAAAATAATTAATAATTTTGTATATCATTACAAAAATAAGCATTAAAAAAAAACTCCTGTTTTTTTCTCATATTGCCTATACCTATTCATAATTGCAACGCAACGTATTTCTTCTATCAAAATTAACTAAACCTACTATCAATCTAGGAAGTTTGGAAGAGGTGTTTGAATTGCAAAATAGACAAAAAACCATTTATACTGTCCACCTTAATTACTGTCAATGACAGTACAATACCATCAATGAGAACTACAACTTTGACTTACTAATAGGTATTATTATTTTGTCAACTATACATCGATATTATTCTTAGTGTAATAACGAGTGATCGGAGTAGGTACATTGATTTTTGGTACTTGTATCATACATTCCGTGTGCAAAGAAAGAATAACATAGATAAGCCATTTTTCCGGAAAGTAATTCCGGTATTTCCGGATTCAACCTACTCCGATCACTGGTAATAACGCTAATAATAGATGCTATCATCTATAAAGTCGTTGGTACACAATACAATCGATACCATTACTATTTTGGTACCACAGCTGTGAAAATCCCCAGTCAAAAAATTAATTATGTATTTGCATACTTTGACAGTCCATATCTCCGATATCCCACGCATTAGGATGTTGCAACTTGGTTACGTTTATTTAGATAGTTCTAGGGATTTTTTGTGCACACAGTTTGCCCGTATCGATTGCACTTAGATTTTTGGGTGAGCTATGACACCATCTCCTTTGTCAATTATTTTTTTACACCTGCCCGACCTTGGGGTTACCTATGAGTTTAAGGAACCCAAAGGTACGAGTACCTTTGGGTAAAGGTAGAGACCGGATTCGTGTGTTTTCTGAAGACAATGCATATTTTAAAATCGAGATAACTAGCATTTATGGACAGATTTCTACATTTATTTGGACATGTCTATACACCCGCCAAAACACCTAAATTCAAATAGTGCCCATCGACTTAAGGGGATCGATCGATCATTCCCAAAATAAGAAAATATTTTAAGGGTAATCGTACCAGGTATTGATAAATTTGCTGGGTGTTAAACAAAACATGACAATTATGTCTCGTTGACAAAGTAAATAAAAAAAAACTTAAATAACTACTTTATATTGCACGTTTTGGCACTTTTGTTGCATATAATCCGGTCTCTAGTTATAAGCATAGGACAAACTATATTTAAAATAAAATAAGCTAGTTTAAGCTATAATACAGGGTGTAATGAACAGCCCTCCGCAAACTGTTAGGGTGGATTGGTGTGATGCATTCAGCTCCTTATTTTGAATCATGTTTCACCGGAATTTTTGTCAGGAAACTAGTAAGGCTCATTTAGAAGACGCGCCGCGCGACGCGGCCCCGTACCTCATTTTGATCAAACTAATATTATAAATGCGAAAGTTTGTGAGTATGGATGTATGGATGGATGGATGTTTGTTAAAAACTACTGAACAGATTTGGATGAAATTTAGAACACAGACAATTATCGAAATCCACGCGGGCGACGGCGACGCCGCGGGCTTAGGCTATAGTTCAAAATAAGTAGCTCAATGTACCCTGTCAGTTTGCAGAGGGCTGTACTTTACACCCTGTTTAATAATAAAGGCTATAGTATAATATATAATAAATAAGCTAGTATAAGCTTTAATATGTAAAAAAAAACTGTCCGATCCGTAAGGGTATCGAGATTAGATTCGATTCATCTTTTTAGGGTTCCGTACCCAAAGTGTCAAACGGACCGAACGTTGTCGAACGGACCCTATTACTGAGACTTCGCTGTCCGTCCGTCCGTCCGTCCGTCTGTCACCAGGCTGTATCTCATGAACCGTAATAGCTAGCCAGTTGAAATTTCTACAGATTATGTATCTCTGTTGATGCTATAACAACAAATACTAAAAACAGAATAAAATAAATATTTAAGGGGACACCCATACAAAAAAGTAAAATTGGGTAAAACCTTGTAAACAGCGCTATCTAGCAGTTATAAAGAGAACTTGCTTATGATAAAAAACAATTAGCATGTCGATGTGGCCGTATGGCAACAAACGCCATTTAATTATTATTATATTAAATTAAATTACCCCAAGTGTATGAGGACTAATTATTATTTTTTCAAGTGTTATGATTTATTTCAAGTGATATGATTTTTAATAAACATTTCGCAATTTCGCAATTTTGCAGAGCGGCAGTTTTGATGAAAGCGCCATCTGTGCTTACATAGTTGTACTAATAACGACTTAAACAACTCAGTGTGTAACAGTTGACAAAATTCTGCTGCTTTTTTATAGATGTCACTTTTCACCAGTTTAAACACAGAATTTCACAGCAAGTTATTTCAGTTCCAAAGCTTTATTATAGATGTCGTTTTTACCTACATTTTTAGGGTTCCGTACCCAAAGGGTCAAACGGGACCCTATTACTGAGACTTCGCTGTCCGTCTGTCACCATGCTGTATCTCATGAACCGTGATAGCTAGCCAGTTGAAATTTCTACAGAATATGTATCTCTGTTGATGCTATATCAACAAATACTAAAAACAGAATAAAATAAATATTTAAGGGGGCACCCATACAAAAAAGTGATTTTTTTGCTCGTTTTTATAAATAATGGTACGGAATCCTTTGTGCGCGAGTCCGACTCGGACTTGGCCAGTTTTTTTGATTAAGAAGTAAAAAAAATACTCTGATATAAATTTAATCAAATGTACTGAAGAGTTGAAACGTACGTACATGGAAACACAGGAGCGCGGGCAGCGACACTATGGTCCGGTCTGGAAATAGTGGTAACTTGGGCACAAAAATCTGGATTCTAAAATTCATTCATGTGTACTTTCATAAATATTTTTTTGCTTCCTAATTTATTTGGTAATGTTATTGATATACTTACCTATATGCGTTTTTCGGATAGGACAGATTTTTTTTACATATTGTTTAATAAATAAGCTAGTATTACTTATTTACTATACAGGGTGAATTGTGGTAATTTTCACTTCGAAAGTTCACCCTGTTTATCACTACTTAGTCGCTTCCCTTCTGTCTGTCCCTATGTATGCTTAAATCTTTAAAACTACGCAGCGGATTTTGATGCGGTTTTTTTTTATAGATAGAGTAATTCAACAGTAAGGTTTATATTAATAATACACGCATAATATAGTCGTAAACACTGATAATTTTAGAGGTTTCTAATGTGATGTCGTAAATAAATACATTTTTTTGCGCTTACATTGCAAACGCTGGCTGAACCCTACGAGATAGATCAAAATAATGTACTACAGTATTGTACCCATTAAAAAGATCTACAAAAAAATCCGCGATGGTATATGTATGTCTTAGTGATAACACACAATAAACATTTTTATCCTTTACTTTTTACGAGAAATAATGGCTTATTTACGAAGCGATTTTAAGCAATACAGCATTAATCCTTATCCAATTAAGTACGTTAAATACATTGTGCATTTAATATAGATTAATATCGCCCTTTACAGGATGTAATTTAAATTAATATTTTCGAAGATATTACAGATTTAAAATTTAGGGACATAGCGGTTGCGGCGGTACCGGCCGGGGGGCCGGGGCGGCGCGGGCCTATTAATAACGCGAATAAGTATCTTACGTTGTTTATAAATCTTATTTTTTAGTCTAACTAATAGGAAGAAGAATATTTTTTACTGCAGAACATACTAATAATATGGCAATTTGTTCATAGTCATACTATAGTTGTAAGGTGTGAGCTCAAACAAGAACTGAGTAAATTTTGCACAGAAATATTAAAGTCATGTCTGGAGGACGTCGTCGTTCGAATATAGTTTGTAGTACAGTGAATGCCAGTAGAGCACGTTCAGCAAGAGATGAAGAATCGTCAACGGAACGTGAGTCTTGCCTCAGCTAGCTTCGGGATAGATTTAGAGCTGAGAGAGAAAGAGAATACTAGGTAGAGTGTGAGGGTCGCCGCAGCCAGGATCAGAATAGAACTAGAGTTCAGAGAGCCAGTGAATCGTCTGTAGAGCTTGAGACTCGCTTCAGCCAGGTGATGCGCCGACGCAAATTTACTTCTCGGTCGATACTGTTCTTGGTTTTCCTACCGAATTGCTTAATTCTTTGAACCCGTCTGAACTCCCTCCTCATAAAATGGTGTTGAAAGTATGTTATCCTGTTATTTCATGACGAAACCCGAATCCACCTTAACTTGGCAATGGCACGCGTTTGCTGGTTGGTAAAATCCCTAAAAACTTTCATAATGGAGTGCACAATACTCACCGGATGTGGTACCGGAGAAGATGTATTGATGCCCCGAATTCCTCTGATACCTTCGGATTTACCGTTCCAATTTAAACCCTTATAATTTCTGGTAAAGATATCTTTTGCAATAACTATTAATAGATCGCAGGGTCCAACTTTCAACGTTTCAGGCTTAGATTTGAGCGTTGAGTGTTTTTCACATGCCCAATTATTTGTCGCTCTTTCAAGAGTAACCTCTAAAGAAAACATGTTTCTATTGTCTAATGGCATAAAAGCTGTAAAGACATTCTGTAGTATATTTAGTATCAGCATTGCACGCGTGCAAAGCCGGGGCGGGTCGCTAGTTATATATAAAATAAATATTCCAGTTCAAGTTTGGTAGCTAACATAAATAAATAACTATTTTGTTACATACTTTATTTAACACATGTTAACTGTCGGTATATATGTAAAAATACGCTACATTTTAACATGTTATAAAATAGTCCATTTTGATAGAAGTGACGAAATTTTGTCATTGCTGCCGTGGAGTTATTAAATGTAATGTAGCCTTGAACATAAATAAGTTTTGATTGCGGTTTCGGTCGGAACTGGCAACAAGGTTAGTGAATTAGTGATTCAGTCTTAGTTTCGGCTGAAAATCCTGTTTTAGTCGGACACTAATATTTGTATCCATTGCGAAAAAAGGCAGGCGGTCTATATGCGGCTTTTTCATCTGCCCAACCTTTTCCCAACGATGTTGGGGTTCGAATTCAAGTCTAACCAGATGAAGCTGAATACCAGTATTCAAAGTGGAGCGGCTGCCTCTCTGACCTCCACAACCCAGTTTGTACTGTTTAATATAAAACTTTGGGTTGTGGAGTTCAAACAGGTAATCGTTCCATGTCAAATGCTGGCATTCACTTGCGCCTGGTTAGACTGAAATCCGGCCCATTATAGTTTGGGAATAAAAGCCGATTCCTCTCCGTTTGACCGCAACTAAAATAAATACAGTACCAAGTTTGACATATCGTTGCAGTAAGCAGCAAGTGGTCATATGTACTGTACTGTACTAGGTACACCGTCTAATCATGACTTTCCACTTTTCAGCATGGCTGATCCGCAGGCAAAGGCATCAGGTGGCGAGGTGGCTGCGGTCAAAGCGTCCGCGCCGCAGTACGCGCCGCCGTCTGCGCCGCCATCTGCGCCGCCGTCCGCGCCACCGTCTGCGCCGCCGTCCGCGCCGCCGTCCGCGCCGCCGTCCGAGCCGCCGTCCGCGCCGCCGTCCGCGCCGCCGTCCGCTCCGCACTCCATGGCGCCGTCCTCGCCGCCTGAGGAAACGTAAGAAAATTGGAACTTCTCAGTATACTCTGACGCTTCCACCTTAAGAAATTGTGGCCTAGGCTCATCAGCTAAGATAACGTACCTACATACATTTATACTCTTTTACTATGGGGATAGGCAAAAAGCTACCAAACACGATCCAAACTTATTCCTTTTGCTTCCCCTACGATCATACAATCTTTGTAGACGTAGACGAACGCCGGTTGCTAGTACCACTCAACTGACTTTTCCCAAAAACATCCCCAAGTAGATCAATGCTACGATACCCAGTTTGGTGATAGTATACCTATGTCCCTATAGGGAGTCCCTTCCCTGCGTTTTCAGTCCCTTCGCGACGTATCTGCCTTATTGAAATATCTTTGTGAATCAGCTTTCATTCGTCCCCTAAACAAGGCAAAAGCATCTAGGATTTCAGATTTATTATTATGGCATCCAATTGAAACACCTTAGTAGTGCAGGCCGTGGTGATTTTAACCTCGGAATGAGAACAAAAAATCGTCCCGACCCACCAACAGATTTCAAACATGTTTCAGTTAATACATCTAGACTGCCTGATGATTTTCTAGTATTACGACAACCACCTAAGGAATGGGGTTTTCATGCAAAACGTCGTATTTTTTGAATAATTTTATTTTTGTAGTTTTTTTTTATAGATATTTGATTTATTTCGGTTTTGAAAGTTAGAGTAAGCCATAAAAATGATTATCTCAAAAGATTTCAGTCCATAGGACAACCCTATTTTAAGATATCGTCTGCAACAGATTAGCATGGCCTTTATAGGCCAAAGTAGGTAAATATAATAAAATATTCAATCTCTCGTAAAGCAGATGGATCAAAGGCTTGATTCAGAAAGCGGTACTCCTGGACACTATCCTAACACGTTACGTTATGATCGAGTTATTGATTCGAAGCCGCGCCGCGTCGTGGCTACAACGCTATGCCGCGTCGCAGTGTTGCGTCGCGTCTATATATATACACACTATGCGAATTAAGTATTATAAATAACTTAATAACGTTTACTTTTCAGAAGCTACTCCACATCATACTCAGAGCGGCGATACCTCGCTGGGTACCCCTACCTCCAAATTTATTCGTAAGTATGACCAAAAATGGCTCTCATAAATATAGCGGATTTTCTTAAAACCGAGTACATTTCAATATTATCCATTAATTATTTCCTTTACATATATTAATAGACCGGTCAAAATAGTGGTTAGCTTACAATCATTTCTGTCAATCTGAAAATTGGCATAGTCAGTACAAATGAAATAGTCAAAATGCCACCAGTTCAAGATTTCAGTAATAGTGTACTTACAATCTGTACCAATGTTCAACTCTATGCGAATGATTATAGATTGAAATGTTTATTATGACTGTACGGGTAAGGGTACATTAAATGATAGACCGATAGAATGATTGATTTTTGTTTTGAAAGAACACCCAAAACCTTGAGTCTTTTGTGGTTGGCCAAAACGGAGATTACTGCTTGTTGACTTAAAATTGTATATTTTATTCATTCGCTGCGCGTCGATGTCAGCATAAAATTGATACATATGATATTGTACGGGTTTGCTCGTACAATGACAGATATACCTAACGGTTTTTATAACATAATCGTTCTTTTCAGGCTCCAACAGCTAGCAACAACTTCGGCACCGATGTTTCAAAACGTCTCGTAAGTATTGACTAAAACTGGCTCTCATAAATATAGTGGAAACACTGCTTCGTTGGTGTAGCGCTCGGAAGCGCTTTGGCTGAAAATGAAGTCGTGAATTCGATTCTTATATTCGACTATTGGATTTTTCCCCAAGAATTTCTCAATAGTAACCACGGAAATTGGATTTTTGCCCGGTTGATGGTAATAGGCAAGTCCCCTATGACAAGGAAATTAAACATAACTAGCGAAATTTGGGTGTATTATGAGCTAGTTGAGCTATACGCCCCTGTCTAATCCTTCGGGGCTTAACGGCGTGATGTTATGAACTCTTCACTTCATTTTGACGATTTATATACTGGAGAAATATCATGATGGTGTTTGCTATATTAATCAACTAACCAATTTTTATATAAATACAAATACTTTTATTTATTAACTTAATTCACTTATTATTTAAATTAATTGAATTAAAATACACACTAACTAGTAAATCGGTGATTTTTAATCATCCAATCAATGGCTGAGAAAAACATTATCAAAAATTGAACTAACTAAATCCATACTAATATTATAAATGCGAAAGTAACTGTGTTTGTTTGTTACCTTTTCACGACTAGACGGCTTATTGGATCGTTATGAAATTTCGCAATGCGATTATATCTTCGAGAAGGACATAGGCTTCTTTTAATCCCTGAATAAAACAGCAAAATTTCCACGCGAACGAAGTCGCTAGCAAAAGCTAGTAAAAAATAAAATTTACATAAATAATTACACACGTCACAACTTATTGTTATTTATTTAGATAGAAGCTTGTTGTTCAAGCTTATTGTTATTTGTAAGTCACTATGTCACCATAACTTTTGTTGTTTTAGTCCCTTTTATTAGCTAGCGAGCCTATTGCCATCAACCGGGCACGAATCCAGCCTCCGTGGCTGCAACTAAGAAATTCTTAGAGGAACAACATAATAATTTATAAAGGGTGTAAAACACCTCTTAACGAAGCCGAAGGCACTGGTTCTCCCTGCCATTGCGATCATTTTTTTGTTCTACACCATACCTGGGAACCTTTCTAGTTACGGAGATATTAGGGGTCAAAGTTACAACTTTTTGACAAGTATTTTTTTTTAAATACAAGTTTTTAATGTAAGATTTTTACTTTCAACACCACCACGAACCCCGTACTATTAAATCCGTCCATCAGCACAATATTTTGAGTGCGTTACTTTGAGTTCTACCACAAAACATGATTTTATACCCCCCAAAAAAAACTTGTTTCCCAGCAATAATCTTTGCGTAAAGTTACTTAGACTTACATGTACAGAATGCTTGGTTGACGGCTTCGTGATGAGGTGATTTACACGGTGAATACAATTAATTATAATTTTTCTCAATGAAATTAGCGGTATCTTAGTGCTATTTTGTGTTTTTTTATTTCCTGTATATGAGTTTAGTGCGTACATAAATAAATAATTTACGGTTTTTTTCAGACCCTGGTATCTGCATACCCTATATGATGATCTCTTCCAAAACGCGACAAAGTTTCGACGACAGTAAGTATTGTTATAGCATCTACAAAACATGCTCTCATCAATTTTTATTTATTTATACAAAAGACTTACAGCTAAACAAAACAGAATAAAAGCAGTAAGCGAAACTGACAGCCAATAGGGATGACGACTGGGTAAAGAAAACGAAATTCTAATTTGTCCGTCAATTTAAAATTAGTAAAATTTGGGATCGGAGCTCTTAATATCCTTGATTAGTAATTTTTTCAAAATATTTTTTACTTTTGCATATTTACAAAAAAAAACATTAATATTATTATTGAAAAATCTTCTTTACATACTTAGTATTACACAAAGTCGCGTTCCACCGTCTGTACGCTTAGATCTTATAAACTACGCAACGGATTTTTATACCGTTTTCATCAATAGAAAAAATGATTCAAAAGGCATTTTTTGATCGTGATCGTTTAATTTATTGTTTAGTAAATTTGGATTCCCAGTCATACAAATGTATTGATGATAGACTCATACACCCGTATCTATGGTCAAGTTAAAGTAAATAAAGTAAATAAATTACTTGAGTTTAAGTAACTTCATAAGCAAACATTTTTATGCAATAGACAAGAATTTAAACGAAGCAACTGCCTGCAGTGCCTGCCTAGCCTTTTCCCAACTTAATTATGGTCGGCTTTCACTCTTACCGGATGTGTGATGCAGGTGAATACTAATATTTTACGTGGATCGACTGCATATCTGACCTACGCAACCCAGTTAGTACTGGGTAGTACCTACAATATACCCCTTAGTAAGACTATTTATATCATTACGGTACTTAAATAATTGGTTTAATAGTATCACAATTGTACAGACCAAAATCTAGGTTACACTTCGTCATGATCCTTAGGGTTCAGTGGAACGAGCGTTAAGATAGGACCCAGTTAAAGCGTCTCCCAGACAGACGCGGCCTGCGGTGGTGAATAGCCGCGGGCCGGGGCCAGCAGCACGCAGCCCGCTACACGGTCGCACGTGTTTGAAGAGTCGCTTACATTGCAAGCGCATGCAACTGCAACAGCAGACCGCGTCTGTCTGGGTAAAGCTCCTGTTTAAAGTCACCAGTGACCAGAGAAGTAGCAGAGTCATTTATAACTATTTGGTTTAATTTTGTGCGGTAATTGTGACGTTGTAAAGAAAAAGGGACGCCCAAGTTTGTGGTCATAAATATGCAGGGTAATCATTTACGCGTATTAGACTTTTCAAGCTTATGTTTAAGCCATATAGGTATCTTCTGCTGTAGATTAGAAATTAGGTTGTCATATAACTGTTAGTTCCCTACGGGTAGCAATAAGTATACCTCACCTCGAGTAATCTGGATCACAAAACGCCACACTATGTACCTACCGTTCAAATATATTATAACCGGATACCGTAAATAGTATTCTTATAACAAAATATTTTTTGTGTAACTTTTCAGGAGTTCGATCTACAAGCCAGCCAAGAAGATACGACAGCCCGTCACTGTTAGCGTCGTCAATGTTGACGGCGGTAATCTGTAAGTATTACCTGTAGTACCCACCACCACCACCAGAAATAGGCTCCGTAAAGGACGTTTCGAATCGTGGAGTGGAACGGATGGAAGAGAATTCAAAACTTGCGAAACAATTCCGTGCAATGGTGGGCCCGTGGTGGGCTAGATGTGTCGGCCCCCAGTTACAAGTTGTAGGATCGAACCCAGGCGCTTGGTGTATTACTTTGTGTAATTTGTTTCATAACCATTGCTTTCAAAACGGTGAAACATCATGTCCAACAACCATAAATTCAAAGACATGTGACTAGCCCGCATTGGCCCCGCGTGGTGAATTACAGCTCATTCCCTCTCGTCGAATGGAGGCATGTGACCCAGCATTGGTAACATTACAGACCGATTATGCGTTTAGGCATTTACCCACGCCCGATCCTTGCCGCCGATACTATAATCTTGAGAATGGATCATTGGATCGGATTGTAGGATCTTTTCACTGGCTCCGATCCGTTCTACGATCTACGATACAATATAACTATTCATTCTACTTCAACTTGCGTTTGAGACGGTCTCGTGAAAAAATACGCAAGGGGTATTCGAAAACCGATAAGCAAAGTAAAACATGTTCAGCCCCCCTAGCATGACCGTTCTATCTCTATTCTACCAAGAAACGACAAGAAATCTTTTCTTTACAACTTGTCATTTCTTCTGCCCGAGCATGGCGCGCACCGTCGACTCGCGTTTCTACGAAGACATAGACAGAAATTCTTTCCATAGCAACGGGAACGTTGCTATGGAAAGTTAAAAGGTTACGTTTAGTTAACAAAAAAAAGTTGCCAATTGCACGAGTTTTTCATTTTTCGTGGGTGAGATGGTGTTGCTGCATCCTGCATCCAGGCCTGGATCTTTTTCGCGAAATTAAACCTAAATATTTTACATAACATTTCAACCTTTTGAACGTAACTCAACGCAACCACGAAACGTATTTCTCGTATTTAGTTTTTATTAAGACTAGTTTGACATTTGTCAGAAGTAATGTTTCTACCCCCAAATGTCAAAAGAAGAGAAAATATGGTCGTCATGCTCGACGTTGTAGACTTATGTCGACTGAAGAAAAGAAACATTTCTTTTCTACATTCTTAATATCGCCATGCTTGGGACGATAGAAATATCTGTCAAATTGTCGATTCTTCCGTAGACATAGCTCGTTTCTACGGCGGTCATGCTAGGCCGGCAGATGAAGCGCAAAGAGAAGATGAAGTACCGCTATTACGAGTATCGGTTGATGAATAGAAATAAAAAAATTTGAAGATTTGCTTGCCATCTCGAAAGCTTCCTGTGACCAAGGTGATCACGCGATCACTGTCCCGGGATACAGTAGTCGTCGCAAGCGGCGTTGCGTTCTATCGCAAGCAGTGGGAAAGCAAACACGGGCACTACGGGCAGGCATTGGTTACAGAGAACCCATGCGTTCAGGGGGGTTACTATGACGCTTAAAACATGATTGTTCCATTCCTATTCTAGAGTGGGAAAGAGATGGAGCTAAACGACCTGTGTAGCTCCGTCTCTTTTTCACTCTGGAATAAGAATGGAACAATAATGTTTTAATGGTACGTCACCGAATCGTATCGGTGGCGGCACGGATTGGGCGCTGTGGGCCTTCGGTCATAAGACCGAGTGCGGGTGACCCGACCCAGTCGGAGATTTTTTGTATGCGTCTTGTATGGTAACAACATGGTCTACAGCATTAGAGTCCAAACGTTGTACAAAAAAATATGTAGTTAGATTCTCGCCCGCACATCTATGACGCTTCGTTATATGACAAATCTGTTTAAATGTCCTAATCCAGGTTAAGGGGTGCGGACTGGGTAAAGAAAACGATATTCTATTTTGTCCGTCAGACAGGTAATACAAAAATATTAGACACGTATTTTTTGTTTTATCAAAATATCAAAAAATTACTTGGTTAAAACTCATTAAAGTTGGAGAGTGGGGGCTTACTACGTCATAAATACGTATAAAACTTACCTACATGTGACGTCATGCGCCATTTCAACTCAATATATCTCCGTAATTTTATGACCACGTGAAAAAAGAAAAAATACGTGTCCAATACTTTACAATAAACTACCCGAAAGACCAAAAAAAAATTGGATTAATTAATCCCCTATTGCGTGGGCTGATTTTCATAATTCTTACATCAATCGATTTGTCTTTGTGAGTGTCGCTAAAATAAGAAGAGAAGTAATAGAGAAGTATGAAAGAAGAGGGCATGCTGCACCGACCCAAAATGGATTGGGATAAGAACAGGAAAAAGACAATGAAAAACCACACTAAGCCTGTCGACTGAAACCAAATACCTGGGTATATTTTTGGACAAACAGCTGAACTGGGCGAAACACACTGATTACATCACCACAAAAGCTAGTATAGCCTTATGGCAATGCAAAAGACTACTTGGGAGGAATTGGGGCATTAGCCCCAAAATCACCTACTGGCTATACACCACAGTTATCCGACCAATCATCACATACGGCTCTTTAGTTTGGTGGCCCAGGACCAATCTTAGTACGACACAAAAGGATCTCGAGAAACTACAAAGATTTGCCTGCGTAGCAATCACCGGTAGTATGAGAACTTCTCCCACTGCCGCCTTACAGGCGATGCTGGGGCTTCCACCTCTACACCTCGTCGTAAGAGAGGAGGCAGCCAAAGCGACTTTCAGACTCGAAGCATCCGGCACTTTAAGCAATGATTCCAGAATCAAACACACACGCATCAGAGTAGATGCCATAAAAGAACAGCCTATGATGGCATCACCCATCGACAGAACCCTGAAAACCCACTGCTTCCAAAAACATTACAACGTCGTACTCACAGCTGAGTCGTGTGACTACTCAGGCACAAAAGAGCTAAGAATCTACACTGATGGATCAAAAACCGATGACGGGACAGGTGTCAGAGTGTTCTCCGACGACCTAAATATAAAAATATCCAAACCACTTGGAATGCTCAACTCTGTTTACCAAGCGGAGTGTGTAGGCATTATCCAAGCGGCACACGCTATAGAGGCCAGAGAGGTTACGTATACCAATATTCGTATACTTTCTGACAGTGCCTCGGTTCTCCAATCCCTAAACAGTAATCAGATCACGTCGAAACTGATACTAGAATGCCATAACGCCCTAGAACGAATCACGGTACTAAGCCACAACACGGTAACACTACAATGGATCAAAGGTCACAGTGGATCCCTGGGGAACGATGCGGCGGATGAACTCGCCAGAAGAGGATCTAGCACAAAACCCTATGGACCCGAGCCCATTGTGCCCGTTCCTTTCAAGCAGCTAAGAAACTGGTTAAAGGATCACACTCGAACACAAGCGGAAAAATGGTGGACCTCGACACCCGGATGTAGGCAGGCCAAGGAAGCCATGCCATCCCTTGATACAAAGCTGACCAGGCGCCTTCTGCGTCTGGACAGGGATGGACTGCGCCTGGTGTCGGGGACCATCACTGGACACTGTTCACTGAATAAACACTTCTACACTCTAGGAATCACTGATACTCCCCTGTGCAGAGCATGCATGAATGCGGAGGAAACGGTGGCGCATGTGCTGCTTGACTGCACCGGTGTCACTAAGATTCGCGAGGCAACCCTGGGAACACCAGGATCCCTCGCGGATACCCTGAGAAGACCGGGAAGTCTAATCTGCTTCTGGAGGGAGGTGGGCTGGTTAGAATAACGGCCACTATGGCTCACGCACAATGGTCCACTTAAGGGACTAAGTGCGGAAACCAGAAACCCCATGAAGATGAAGACAATGAAAAAAAGACATATTGTGAAAATTAAATAAACTAGGTCGACGAACTTACTATAACTGGGGTACCATTGAATAGGTATTTGAATATCATCTTTAGGTTTCTCTTATCATTTTGACTGGCCATGTAGGATCTATAATGATTTAAAGTCCGTTAGCACCTATTCTCACTCAAATTTGTCAGTACATATTCATAATAAAGCTGTGATAAAGTATTTAATATAACCGCACAATAGGTCTTATTAACATGAAAAATGGTGATTAGAAAAACATTTATTTATTTATGTTGTCATTCATGTCCACACAAGAGAAAAAATAAAGAAACATCATGACGTAACTTAAGAGTACAAAGATTAAGCTTTATCATTCCTTTCCCGACGTTACAGATCCTAACATGAAATCTACAGCATGAATCAGAGCGCCGTCCCGGGAGAATAAAATGATAACCGCCATTATCTTAGTTTTAGTGTTATGTCATTTATGGGATCTGTGGGTGGTAATACATCTGCTCATTTTTTTTGGTAATTTTTACACTGTTATTTACGAAGTTACGAAATTTTACAATATGGTCTGAAGATTTAACACAGGCCTTAAATTACGAGGATAAAGTGTTAATATTATGTTATCGACATGCATTTCTACTTGTTAGTATGAATACAAACAGTCATAAAATTATGTTCTCGTGAAAAATGTTTGACTAGATAATGATAAATGTCTGTGCACGGGTGCACAAGTCGACGGCTCGAACTCGTTGGCGGGCGTGGCTAATAATGCATGCATTTAGTAAAGCTTTTAATTTATTTAGTTAAATTTGTTTTGTATTCTTTAGTTATTTAGTTATTTATATATTTAATTAATGAAATATACGACGATTTATAACGAAAATGAGTGCGTGAAATTTCAAATAAATTGAGTTTTGGCCGTATATAATTAATTTTGAGTAGTTTTTCCATAATATCTATTATGGAAAAACTACTCAAAATTAATTATTTGAAATTATGAATAAATTATCTATACCTGTAAGGTTTTCTTTTTTCTATTTTCATACTACATAGGTTATTTATTTACGCCCAAAGATAAGTTAAAATTAGTGTTGAAATATGGAAGTTTCGACACTTATAACTTCCAAAACAATATTATTTTTTTCCAATTCTGCTTCCATACAGGGCTAGATAATGACAAGACCGGTTGATACAATTTTTAGTTTTGAACCTACACCGTCAGACAGACGAGTAATCACCATACTACATTTGTATGGGAGAATGACCGACTAGTGTAGCCTTAATCAGGCAATCGACGAAAACATGTTTTTTTTTATTTTTCCTGATAAGTTGCGTTTTTGCAGTTATCAGTTTATTCTCCGGGGACGGCGAGAAAGGTGTGGCCTTAACCAACTTTCAATACTTAGTCGACCCAATTGTATGGGACAGCTATTATTTTCTGTTGGTCTCATGGAGAAACTAGTTTAGTTTCATGGTCTTATGTGCATCTCAAAATACGGATCTGTAATCATTTTGTTTCACTTTTCAGGGTAAGTGAGCAAAGCACGGATGAAGATAAATCCCCAGCGTGCTCATGTTTCATGCTTGATTGGCTGTTTAAAAGGATTTATCTGATGAGGTAAATATGATTCGAAGAGAGGTGCTCGTGGCTACGTAATAGGCGTGATGAAATTGGCTCTGTCGCAAAATGACCACTTCTAGGCTCCGTAAACTTTAAGTCTCATTAGTTATTTAAAGATTTAAATTAATTTACAATTCACAGAACGACAGATAAAATTGGCTAGAGTACAATCAAATTTTTCAATTTAAAATTCTAGAGCCCTGACCGCCGCCGGTAATAGGTACATACAGAAATAAAGGAAATGTATATAATCATTTTAGTATTAGGCAACTGAGGCTCATAGATAAAATACACTAAATAATTTTAAACAATTAGCGGATTTTACCGGCTATTCTCCGAAACGGCTGGACCGATTTTGACAGGACTTTTACTGGCAGATAGCTGATGGTACAAGAAGTAACTTTTTACTTTTATCTTAGAAAATGGAAATCTTGGATAATGGGTTCCGTGCAACAAAATGAATACCCATGTAATTGTTAACAAAATCAATAGGATTCAAATACGAAAGCAATTCCTTTATAATAATTTCACTCGGATGACGGTCATGGGCAATTGCTAACACTAAATAAAGTTTTAACGATGTACAGTTACGTATAATAATATATAGACAACTTTTAAAAGTGATTTTCTCCTACTGTATTGATTGAGGTTTTACGTTTTCACGGACATGGAATTTCGAAGCCATAATATTACGAAGTAGGTCTTATCTCAACGTAGAAACCATAATTTCACGAGCAAATCCCTTTTCAGTTTTGCTAAGTGTACATATATATGTCGTAGTTAGGTGATTAAATTACGTTAGACTCTTTCAGCATATGGGCAGAACATTGGTTTCGTTCTATGAGAACACACACTACACACGGTACACTGCTTTAATCGAACTATTAAATTACTTGAAATTACTATCCAACACAATAACACTAGGCACCATGAATCGGAGTACAGTTTCGGGACGTCTTGACTCCGCCGCTGTCAGACACTCACTGTCCTGCAGCGAGCAAGAAACATCACGACTCTGTAAAAGCACGCTTAGGTGGGGGTAGACTGGTAAGTAGGTCACGTGACGACACCTTTGGCGGGCTTTCGATTCATTTTCTGTCCGTACTAATGACGGTATCCGACATATACATATTATTGTTCGTGACTGTACTACTAAAGCAACCGGTTGAGAGTTGCTACCTTATTGTATAATTGCCAACGACTTTATTGTTGTGTATTTTTGCAGACCGCGATCTGAACGACACAGGAACGACACAGGACGACAGGAACCCCAGTCCCCAGTGAGGTACGTATTAACTAAATACCATCAAATCGTAAATAAATAGATACTTGACACTATCAACCACTTGTCTAACTTTTTAGGTATAAGCGTTATTCGAAGAAAAAAATCTTATAGTTAAATATTAAAATTTGTTTGTAGTTAGCAAATCTGTACATCGTACTATACTTACTGCATACTGTGTATGATTTTACTGTTTCTTTCACAGGGGATCGGCGCTGTACTCCTTAACACATGTTATCTATTAACCTGGCCAGGAATACAGCACCCCACCCACCATTTAATTGTAGCCTTTGTACACTAAAATAACGATTCTGTAAATTGTCATCATGTACTACATTTTTTTTTATGAGTACCTATATTATTATTAAAATATTTTAAATCAATAAATGATTGCCAACAATCTACGGGAGAAACGCGTTTCGACAGCTCCTAAGGCTGAGGCTACAGTAGGGAGCGATTTGCGATGCGACTGGAAGAGCGAAACGAGAAAAACATGGTATGGCTACATTACAAGCGAAATTCCGGCGTATATTCGGCGATGACATGGCTACAGTACACATGCTCAACAACGAATTAGCAAGAGCGATTCATGCGGCTACACTATAAAAAGAGAAAAACAGCGATTTCGCTGAGAATTCGCTAGTTCATCGCATTTTAATGATCTTAAAACATTCGCGGCGACTCCGTGTCAAGATGGCTACATAGAGGGAGCACACACAGGCGATTGTATCCTACCGGCATATCCTAGAATTAAAAATTCGAAGATATGTGACATCTACCAACCCGCACTGGGCCCGCGTGGTGGATTAGAGCCCACTCCCTCTCATAGAGAGGAGGCCTGTGTCCCAGCAGTGGGAACATTATAGGCTGATGATGATGATGATAATATAATTATACCTATCATTGTGAGGGTTAGGGCACACTGTTGACCAGTTAATAAAAAAAGCTGTTATTTCATACATAAGTTCAATACCATCGTAGTCAAAATGACTATGTGATAGCGTCCTTGGTCAACAAAGTCGGGCAAGATTATTTCAGTTCTTCTTTTTCTTTCTTTAAAAACGTTGACACACTATGAATTTCTCCTGTAGTATCGTGGGTACGTTTACGAACATTTATGTTATTGTAGATGAGGCGATCGTAGATTCATAGACAAACCTCTTTAGCGATGAAAACAAACTGGTTTGAACGTGTCGCACTGTCATGAGCGAGCGCCGAGTGCACTAGTATTGCCCCCGTCTCCCGCACCTCGTCCGATGTCCGTAGCGTGATTATGTAGCCACTTGACAGCGGACCCACTAAAACAGTAACTTTGAACTTCTCGCAAAATTAATCGCTCATTCATTTAAATTCGCTCAAATAATGTAGCCATTTAATATAACTGACGAGCATTTGTTTTTTACGCTCTGAAGTACAGTTGTAATGTAGCCGCTATCATAACAATGACTCATTTGAATCGGTCGTTTTCTTAGAATGCGATCAAATCATCCATCGCCGTTTACTATACGCATAATGTAGCCACACGCATATTTAGCAGCACTATTGAACTAATCGTGCAAGTGAGAAATTTTCTAATAAATTCGCTTCAATTTCGCTCATATTTTAATGTAGCCGATGCCGTGATTTCAGTAATGTTGTTCCTATCGCATAAAGAAATCAAAGATCGCTAGTAATATTTGATGTACGGTGTAGCCATATACATGAGCATTCATTTACTTGTTTTAATCGCTCATGTGTCGCAGGTCGCGTCGCGGCCTAATGTAGCCTCAGCCTAAGAGTATTTCAAATGATTTGTGGTGTTAGTTACCCTAATGTACAGTCCTTTAAGTTTGTTTTCGTCTGCCAGTAGCAACCCAAAAACAACTCTATGACGATGAGAATAAAGATCACTGTTATTTGACAGACTCATCAAATGCAGTAACCGAACAGGAGCATTATTCATGTTAGGTTACTACTTAATATAAAATAAACATCAATATCATTCAGAAGTACCTATCGTGTTAAAGCTTGGTAGATTTCATATTCGTTTACATTGTTGTACTTATATTTGCTAACTTGTTTCTCATTTTTGTTTAGGAAGCAATCGGACGAGGCGCACCCCCGTGCAATACATAGGGTGCAGGTGCCACCACGCCCGTAAGTATCTGACACCACAAATTCCTCGTCAATAAATTACGTAAACTGCCACGCTGTTCTGGTGGTCACAACTGCTGGACGACCTATGTTCGATTCTCAGGGCGGGCAAAGTGTTTTTGGGTTTTTGCTTCAGGAATATCTTAGTAGCACCCATAGGGGGCTCTAAGGCCCGGCGCCCACTGTCTGTGGGCATCGGTGCGGCTCGGTACAGCTCGGGCGCCTGAGAGCTGCTGCACACCTAAGGACGTTGTAGCTGATTTTGGGTACCCTCAGAATAGTTCGGGCAGCAGAAACATCGCAGAGCAGTCGTAACGTTACGTGAAAACAGTTGTTAGTTGAAAACAACTGATACTATACGATACGATAATGGAGGCGCGTGCGGTGATCGAAATGACTGTTCTGCGACGTGTCTGCCTCGAAAATTCCACCCGAAGACAGCCTCGGCATCCTTAGCCCGAAGTCACCCAAAGCAGCTCTCAGGTGCCCGAGCTGTATCGAGCCGCACCGATTCCCACCGATAGTAGGCGCCGGGCCCTAGGGGGCTCCTTCATAGGGAGATTCATTGTGTACAGGTGTGATATAGATGTTAAGAATAAGTATGACCTGTAAGTGATGGCATGAGTGTTGCAGGACCGGCTTTACCGTCGCACTGTCGCCTAATCCAGCGGCGCTCAGGACGCCCTATACGCCGAGCTCAGCAAAACAACTGAAGTACCGCAGCCAAAGCTGCGAATTTTAAATTCGAACATGCAGCTTAAGAACTTTTAGGCTTTACGGCCTTCATAAAAACTTTCAAGTCCATGACTGAACCGATTTCAATAAAATTTGATACGCATAAGCAGGATACATAGATCTATAAAGTTACTTAAAAACATTGTCGAAAAGTCTTTTTTAAAAAAAAGATGATGATAATTTAACTAGATGTAACACTATTTTTCGAAAATAATTTTAGTAACTTTTTAGACTTATGTGTCCTGCTTATGCGAATGAAGTTTCATTAAAATCGGTTCAGTCATTTCGGAAAATAAGGACATGAAAGTTTGAAATGCATACTTGAATTCAATAATAAAAGGAAAATTATATTAATTGAAAAAAATATCTTATTGTATTCTAATTGTTGTAATGTTATTCAATCCTGTGGATTTAATTTATTCTATACTAACTTAGATGCTAAAAAATATATTACTTGTTTTTGTTTGAACTATTTAATTCTAATAACGACAAATATTATGTAGTTTTACTTGATTAATAATGTTCCACACTTTTAAAAAAGTTCTACATCACTTATAGTTTTAAGACTCACTCTTTGCATGCAGATAATATGTACAGTCACGTCTGATACCATAGAAACGCCCTTAAAATTCAAATTCATGTCGCAACATTAAATCGCAAAAAAAAAGTATGCTAACTGAGTCCAATAATTATGTAAACGTTAAACATTGAACTATATTACTAGCGTATAGAACAGACACGCCGAACCAAAGATTTGCTTCATTTTGGTAAGAGTTAGAACTAAATTCCGCTGCAGCGCTAAAACAATAGTTATGTCGTCTAACCAAACTATTACAACATGCAGCGCTAGATCGCATAGAGGGAATAGTTTTCTCGCGACCAAAACGTCATAAGCGCCAGGAATTTCATGGCGCTTACGCGTTTCGTTCAACGTAGTGTAACTGCAAGTCGTATTTTGTTTTGCAAAATGGCGGCGCCCGGCAACCCGATTCTCGTGAGCATTATTACATCGCCTAAAACTTTAAATCAGAGTTTTAAACTTTTATATGTCTACTTATTGATGATAATTATGTCATACCATCACTTTTTTTTTGATGTTCTGGAGTGTTTACGGCAGTCTTTAAGTATACAACCAGGCATTTTGATGTTGTTATTTATGCGAGCCAAACACGACATGTCTCTGCGGGCGTTGGATACTCACTGGATGGTTGCAGTACAGCTCACCGCAAAGCGTGGCGCAAAATCATGCAACGCGTTGTCTTCTCTATACGTAGTAGTAATACCTCAGTGACGTTAAATTGTGTCAAAATTTACTACACATTTTTATCAAAATATCGTCAACTATAGAGTACCAAATATATGTAATAACTTTTAGTTACATAATTTTGCACCCAAAGAAACTTCAAGAATCTGTTTACAGTATAATTTCGAAATTATGTAAACAATTACAAAGTAGCAGTTTCAAGCAGCTTAAGCTCGGGAATAAGTCTCAATTTGGGTTCAAAAGGAACCCAAATTGTGATTTTGAATAATCGACAAAACCAGTAAACATAATTAGAGGATCTTATTACATAATTTATTTTTAGATTTTTATCCTCAATTTGTGTTATAGTAAGGTAGCTAATAGTTTGTAGTAGGAGTTATAAAACTCAAAAAAAAGATAATTATGTATTCATGAACGTGGTCAGAATAAAAGGGTTTCATTATTAAGGTAGCTAATAGCCATCAGCGAGTGGCATCGACTCGCCTGTCGACTGTTATTATTTCCGTCTACCATCCCAAAACTATTGAGCTATTCGATTTCTACGGCAACATTGCAACTCATACAGAAGGGATAAGCGCGCATTATTGTTGTTTTTTTGCTGTCGTGCAGTGCAGCTATTCATACATATTTCCTGTGTTATTGTGATTAGGTATTATTGAAATTGTTTTAATTCAATACAACTAGAAAAGAGGTGATGATCTTCAAATGGCTGGGCAGATTTTCTCGAAGCATAGCATAGTGTCCTTATACTCTCGATTAAAACACGTTTCGAACGAAATCAATTTTATCAAAATCGATTCATCCTTTTAAGATCTACGATGCCGCAGACATTCACACAGATACAGAGATACACACGTCAAACTTATAACACCCATCGTTTTTGTTCGGGGGTTAAAAATAGGAAAAAGTCACTTTCACTGTAATTTTAATGTATACATGACAATTGCTATAACAAGTATACAATTTCTATTACATGTATACATTGTGTATACCATGTTATTGAAACTGTCATGGGTACTTAAAAAATAACCTTACAAGTGTAACCTTTTTACTGATTTTGTTTCGTTTATATTACTGCGAAACTAATGTATACCCAGTTTTGACACAGTTTGATGGTTATGTAATTTAGACAAAACTTTCGTTCACTTATTTTTTTAAATGGTGAAGTTAACATACTTTAGAAAATGTAAAAAAAAAACCTAATTATGGTGAAAAAATATTAATGTTCAAAAATATAATCGTGTTAGTAAATGTTATTGTATAAATTGTATAAATATTATTGTGTAATTATTAATGTTTTAAGTAAATTTTAGACCTATCTATCCTGCTTATGCGTATGCGCGTTTCATTAAAATCGGTTCAGTCATACATACACATATACATAGTAGTACATAGATCTATAAAGTTACTTAAAAACATTTTCGAATCGTCTTTTAAAAAAAAAGATGATGAAATTATCATCATCTTTTTTTTTTAAAGACGTTTCGACAATGTTTTTAAGTAACTTTAAACGTAAAGTAACGGTAAATTCTGTCTCCCAATTTTAACTTCGCTTCTCTTTCTTACGAGATCTTTCTTGAGTCGTACAGGGCACAATACGCGGGTAGATGTATGGTGGCTGGAAGACTGTTTGGGTTTCAATGAGACTACTACTGGGTCTCTGTGAGACTAGTGT
The DNA here is from genome assembly GCA_963082945.1 of Cerastis leucographa. NCBI lineage: Eukaryota > Metazoa > Arthropoda > Insecta > Lepidoptera > Noctuidae > Cerastis > Cerastis leucographa. Next base: position 27,142,255 of record OY720378.1, read on the forward strand.
TCGGGTCTATAAGACTACTATCTGGGTCTAAATAAGACTACGCTGCCTAACAGCCAGTTCAAAAAAAAAATTGTGTGGGAAAGCTTTTTGTTATCATGAGTACAATCATGTGTTTAAGTATCGTCACTAATTACATACAAACATGCAGCTTAAGAGCGTTTACACTTTACAGCATTTCATGCAAACTTTCAAGTACTTTTTTTCCGAAATGATAGAAGCAATTTTAATGACACTTAATACGCATTAGCAGGATACATAGGTCTAAAAAGTACTTAACTTAAAACAGTTTCAAATCGTCTTTAAAAAAAAAAAAGATTGTGATAATTTAGCTGTGACACTATTTTTCGAAAATACATTTTGGAGTTCTGCAGCAATGATTTATAACGTGTTTTCTTTTTAATAAGTTATGATGAAGTATTAACATAGTCTTAAGTAAATATTGTTAGGTACTAAACGTTTGTATATGTGTCATAGTTACTCAAAATAAATATTTTATTATTATATTATATAGGTTTTAAATGCATGATGATTGAAATGTCTACTTGAATTTACTAGTAAAATTTAAATTATATGAATTAAAAAAAAATATCTTAATGTATTCTAATTGTTGTAATGTTATTTATTCATTCCAAATACATGACAATGTTACATTTACTCGAAATAAATATTTTATTATTATATTATATTATATAGGTATTAAATGCATGATGATTGAAATGTCTACTTGATGTTACTAGTAAAATTTAAAGTAAATGAATTAAAAAAAATATCTTATTGTATTCTAATTGTTGTAATGTTATTTATTCATTCCAAATACATGACAATGTTACATTTACTCGAAATAAATATTTTATTATTATATTATATTATATAGGTATTAAATGCATGATGATTGAAATGTCTACTTGATGTTACTAGTAAAATTTAAAGTATATGAATTAAAAAAAATATCTTAATGTATTCTAATTGTTGTAATGTTATTTATTCATTCCAAATACATGACAATTGCTACAACAGGTGTACAATTTCTATTACATGTATACATTGTGTAAACCATGTTATTGAAATTGTCATGGGTACTTAAAAAATAACCTTAGAAGTGTAACCTTTTTACTGATTTTGTTTCGTTTATATTACTGCGAAACTAATGTATACCCAGTTTTGACACAGTTAAACCTAATTATGGTGAAAAAATATAATCGTGTTAGTAAATGTTATTGTATAAATTGTATAAATATTATTGTGTAATTAATAATGTTTTAAGTAAATTTTTAGACCTATCTATCCTGCTTCTGCGTATGCGCGTTTCATTAAAATCGGTTCACTCATACATACACATATACAGGGTTATTTGTAAAACACCGACAACCTCTTAAGAGGTCATTTACTCATCATTATGAACAAATTTTACTATGAGACCAAATCCGATATTGTGAAAAAAAATAATCTGCTGTTCCCTACATTTTGACGAGTTATGTGAACATAAAGTACGGAACAGCTGATTTTTTTTTCGCGATTTCAGGTTTGGTCTCATAGTAAAAGTTGTTCATAATGATGAGTAGAATGACCTCTTATGAGGTTGCCGGTGTTTTACAAATAACCCTGTACATAGTAGTACATAGATCCATAAAGTTACTTAAAAACATTTTCGAATCGTCTTTAAAAAAAAAAGATGATGAAATTATCATCACCTTTTTTTTTAAAAGACGTTTCGACAATGTTTTTAAGTAACTTTAAACGTAAAGTAACGGTAAATTCTGTCTCCCAATTTTAACTTCGCTTCTCTTTCTTACGAGATCTTTCTTGAGTCGTACAGGGCACAATACGCGGGTAGATGTATGGTGGCTGGAAGACTGTTTGGGTTTCAATGAGACTACTACTGGGTCTCTGTGAGACTAGTGTTCGGGTCTATAAGACTACTATCTGGGTCTAAATAAGACTACGCTGCCTAACAGCCAGTTCAAAAAAAAAATTGTGTGGGAAAGCTTTTTGTTATCATGAGTACAATCATGTGTTTAAGTATCGTCACTAATTACATACAAACATGCAGCTTAAGAGCGTTTACACTTTACAGCATTTCATGCAAACTTTCAAGTACTTTTTTTCCGAAATGACAGAAGCAATTTTAATGACACTTAATACGCATTAGGAGGATACATAGGTCTAAAAAGTACTTAACTTAAAACAGTTTCAAATCGTCTTTAAAAAAAAAAGATTGTGATAATTTAGCTGTGACACTATTTTTCAAAAATACATTTTGGAGTTCTGCAGCAATGATTTATAACGTGTTTTCTTTTTAATAAGTTGTGATGCAGTATTAACATAGTCTTAAGTAAATATTGTTAGGTACTAAACGTTTGTACATGTGTCATAGTTACTCAAAATAAATATTTTATTATTATATTATATTATATAGGTATTAAATGCATGATGATTGAAATGTCTACTTGAATATACTAGTAAAATTTAAATTAAATGAATTAAAAAAAATATCTAATTGTATTCTAATTGTTGTAATGTTGTATTTATTTATTCATTCCAAATACATACGTTTATTGCAAACATTAAAATGTTTAATTATATTATATTATATTATATAGGTATTAAATGCATGATGATTGAAATGTCTACTTGATGTTACTAGTAAAATTTAAATTAAATGAATTAAAAAAAATATCTTATTGTATTCTAATTGTTGTAATGTTATTTATTCATTCCAGTGAAATGTAATTATAGTCTATACTATCTTAGTTGCTGATAAAAATGTTTTCGGTACTAGTTTTAATTTGAACATCTACCTATACAAGGTGTTGTTTTGCATCCTCGTCAAATTCAAGGAGGCAACAGACTATGCTACTGATACTCGTTCCGATTCAATAATAAAATGGGTATGTAATTTTTATTTTTTTTCTTATTAACGAAAATCGGTAAGTGTGAACCACCCGTGTTTTAACTGCAGACCGTCTGATCCTCACCCTATAACCACGCTTTCATACATCCAAACAGTCTCAAACGTTTATTCAATAATTTCTTATTCCCTAAGCCACGTTAAGGGGGTTATTCTGAAAAACAGACAAACTTAAACAACCCAAAAAATCAGCGTTTATTAATAATTAACTAGGTACAGTAATTTTAATGGATTATTTATGACTTCTGTAACATCCTCTTGAATTTTGACGAGGATGCAAAACAACACCTTGTATTGTTTAATTCATATAGGTACCATGTTTTTTTAATTCTAATACTGAAAAATATTTTGTAGTATTACTTGATTAATAATGTTCAACACTTCTTCTGTAATTATTATTGTGTAAATTTTAAATAAATTCAATAAGCTACTATTATGTGTTTACATTGTTGGGGCCTGCTTCAAAGCTTCGTCTCTTCTCATAAGAGGCATCCAGATGTTGTTTCCTTAAGGCGGGCCAACCCGGATTTACGTCCTTTTGATTTGTGTTATATATGCATGGATTGAAATTCTGAAAAAAAAAACATGTTACATATAATTTAACACTTCGCTCTACATTATTTCGGCCGTCCGATACACGATTACTTGCACTTTACTGTATCCAATTAAATCGCAACGACAAATCTAATTTCAGACTAATTGTCATTTTTATTTGAGTTAAATTACGCTTTGAACAATACAATTTATGCCGTACGTAGCTTTTTAGGGTTCCGTAGCCGAATGGCAAAAAACGGAACCCTTATAGATTCGTCATGTCTATCTGTCTGTCTGTCTGTCCGTCAAAAAATATTGGGATGTAGAACGTAAAAAAACTTTCAGCGAAAATTAGTTTGAATAAGATTTGATATTAAGTTTTTGAGATATGGGACTTTTTCACCAAACTGTAGCAGTTACTTTGTTTTTCATTAACTTACTATGAAAAACAAATTTCGTTTTGCGGTTGAGTGGAAGTTTACTAATGAATGACCGTTCAAAATATTGTTATTATATTGCTTGGGGCTATGGAACCCTGTGTGCGAGTAAGACTCGCACTTGGCCCGTTTTTTCATAATATATGTATGTACGTGACGTACGGAGGTTCTATGAAGACGGAATTGCTCCTTGTTACTTGGATTCACTTGGTTTGGTTGCCTTTACCAGAGTTCGCGCCTGGAGTATCATAAATTGTTCACCCTTTCTACCAGAACACATCGATCTTTGTGTCCAGAGTTCCCGGGTAGACTAATTAGCATGATTGTTTCTGATCTGCGAGGAAGAACAATCTTCTTCAAGTAGTACACTTTCCCTGATGGTGCACCTTCCATGAAGAGTTCCTTTGAAGCAAGTGGATACTCGGTCGATCTGACAACGATGTTTTCGCACAAATTCCAAGCTCAGGATGCAGTCGTCAGCCACGATGCCATTATGCCGGTAAATTCTGTCTCCCAATTTTAACTTCACTTCTCTTTCTTGCCTTGCATGAATATGTGCTGACCGGGAGCTGTTAGTAGTTGAAGGCGATCGTGATTATTAAAATAGTCTCCAAGAAACCGACTTGCTAAGTGATAATTGACGACCGTGTGAGAAGCTCCAGTATCCACCGTCAGCTTGCATGGCATTCTATTGACTTCGCCTTTGATAGTCAGGCTGTTTCCATCATGTGCTTGCGAGATCGAGATCCTCGGGACTTTTAACCTTTTGAACGCCACAGTCACATAAAGGGTGTAAAACACCTCTTAACGAAGCCGAAAGGCACTGGTTCTCCCTGTCATTGCGATCATTTTTTTGTTCTAAACCATACCTGGGAACCTTCTAGTTACGGAGATATTAGGGGTCAAAGTTCCAACTTTTAGACAAATATTTTTTTAAATACAAGTTTTTAATGTAAGATTTTTACTTTAAACACCTTGACGACCTCCGTTCTATTCAATCCGTCCATCAGCACAATGTTTTGAGTGCGTTACATTGAGTTCTACTACAAAACATGATTTTACACCCCTCAAATAAGGGTCGTTTCCCAGCAATAATTTTTGCGTAAAGTTACTTAGTTTCATGTACAGAATGCTTGGTTGACGGCTTCGTGATAAGGTGATTTACACGGTGTATACGTGACACGCAAGAGCGTGCCCTGTACGCCAACGACACAAATATGTGACAAAAAATTTGGTGCACTATAACACGAAATAAGCAATTTAAATCGTTACGTTTGTTTGGGTTTATTTATATATCTTTAAAATGTGATCTATATATCTTAAATAATTAATGTCTTATCAAAAAATAAGTTGAAAATACTTTTGAAATCCTTTTTTTTTTGTTTGTAAGTATTTGTGGTGATTTTGTGGCTTGGCGGGGAGGGCACGCGCGTGCGTTTATGCTCTGGCGTTCAAAAGGTTAATACCAGCTAGCATCCACCCCCAGTCCTGGCATTTACTCGTTTCCCTGCTGTTGCTGGGTAGTCACTTCAGCCACCCTTCTATGTTGAGATAGATCTTCTTTCGGTGTGCTCCGCTTGACAGTTAGACCGAAGATGACCCCTTTCTCCACATCTGTAGCACCTTACCCTATGTATGCGAACCTAGTACATTTATGAAAACCAGGATCTTTAAAGAAATTTGAGGTCTCAACTTTTTTTTAACTATCTTTGTTTTTCAATAGTCAATGTGTAACTCTCTGTCACATCATAACACACGTTTGTGTGCGCTGATTAGAATACCTACCCTACCTTAGTTGGTCGGAAGAGACTCAATAAATTATTTTTTCTATAAAAATATATAACGACACAACTGGGTTTGCCGTGGGGAAGGATCTTGAAATAGCGTTCCCGACCGCACTACTAGTTGTGCCGTCCAGTTGGTGGTGAAGCACTCCCAACAGCTGCAATGATAATTCAGCAGCTATAAAATAATAGTAACTGCTTTAATTTTGATGGGTTTTAGGGGTATGAAAAATAGATTTTCGCCGATTCTCAGACCAACCCGCTATGCACACAAAACTTCATACAAGTCGGTTCAGCCGTTCCGGAGGAGTTTGGTAACAAACACCGCGACACAACGTTTTATATTTAGGATAGGATTAAGGGACACCGACGCGAAAACGCTTACCATGTAATAAGTACTTACATTTTAAACAACACATAGTAATTTTTCATCGGTAATTTAAAAAAAATGCATTCCATTTATGTTCACTATAATTTTGACAGACTTTTCAGGGGAAGCAACCCTTATAGCAACCTTTATAGTTACGACGGTAAATATCACTATTGTTTGGCATCGGTGCAAGGGCAGTAAAATAACTGTTTATGGACTGTAAACTGTTTTAAAGGAATAAAGTAAATGTAATACATAACTTTACAATATTTATTTAATTACTATGTGACCAGTACAATACTTGAAACAATTTAATACAAAAAAATCAAACGTTTACAATATTTTTAAACATATCGTCCAATGAGTAAACCGAACTTATATTGAATTCTGTGGACGTACTCTTCGCCCGGGTACAGCACCGAATTAGGGAAGTTTTTCTGAAAAGATTAAAGAAGATTAATTTGCGCATCGCTCCTCAGACTCTTGCAACGAGAAAATTGTTTAAAGCCTTTACTATACCAGATGATACCTAACTGAATCGTAGGTGTACTAATATTTTATTAATAAAGAAAGAATTTCGTGAGTTTTTATGTAAGCTGGGGTCAATCTCCAGAAACACGACACTTATTTGAAAGCACGGCGTTTGAAAGGTAGGTGCATTATTCCTGATAGACATACAAGATACTCTTTATCCTACCCAGACCAACATGGGTGAAGCCGAGCCCCTAAATAAGAGCGAACAAATTTTTGTGCCAAGTTAAATAAATGATCATAAGGCAATAAAAGAACAATAGGCAATTGTCTATGAAATCTGGGCATTACAGCACGTTATAGTCCATAAAATCTAACTTGATTAAAATGACAGCTGTTAAACTAGTGAGACTAGTTCCGGGAAAGCCTAGCCTTGGCCATATCGATGTATTTAGATTATTACAAATGCATATTTATGCAGTCAGTTCTTACGCTATGTACTACCCGTTACTTCCAGAGTTTCCTCCGTGCCTCGCAAAGCACGTTAAGCCGTTGGTCCCGGCTGTCATTTGTAGATCTTTGACAGTTGTTACAGTAAGTCAGTGGCCCGACAGTCGGACAACAAAACAAAAAAATATATGCATGCTTTATGGATTATTTTTCGTGTGCATTAATCACTCGTTTGACGTCTCGTTTAATCAAGTTAAATTTTAAGATCTTTAGACCAACAGAATTGAAATACAGTTAGCAGTAGTTGACAACGTGACAACGCCATCGCCACTGCCGGCTTTGTGTCATAATAAACTATATCACTACAACCTTTTGCAATCTGCTGCTGGCTGTCAACAAGGTGACCCCCTCGGGCCAGTGATTTTTAACTTAGCTATTCACCCAATTGTTCGACAACTAAATTCTAAATTTAACGTTTGGTATCTTGATGATGTCCAACATATTTAAGATTTTTACCAAGATTATTCTAAAAAGGATCGAAACAACCCTAGATGAACATCGACCCATCGAACAGGCAGGATTCCGTAAAGATTACTCAGTGATCGATCATATACACGTAGTACGTCAAGTTTCAGAGAAATACCATGAATACCAACTCACAAAATTATATTGCGTTTATCGACTACAGTAAAGCATTCGACTCTCTACTCCACGGAAAAATATGGGAAGCACTAAAGGAACAAGAAATCGAAGACAAATATATCACATTTATAAGAAACGTATATTGTAATGCTACAGCGAGAATACAATTGGAAAAGAAAGGCTCTCCATTCATAATAGGAACGTGCGCGACTACTGGCTGTGGGTGAGTGGGAGTCGGGTCTTTGGCTTCACGCACTGCGGTCGTCGAGCATAGGCACTTTGTTCGACGACATGACCTTCCGCCTCGCTGCTTCTTTACGTCTAGGTGCCGCCTGCTGCACTCCTCATAGCTGTCACTGTGGTGGTTGGCACGCGACGATGGCAAAAGACCGGACGACATGTCTTTGTTTCCTTGGAAGATGGGTAGGCCTTTAGTCTGGGACGCAACTTGCGTTGATACTCTTGCGCCATCACATCTTCCAAGCTCATCGTGCTGTACTGGCGCTGCCACTGCGCCAACCGTTGTGGCAACAATATTTTCGAGCCGTTTCGGGTTCAAACTCTCGGGCCGTGGGGTCAGAGTGCTCGCAGCCTTTATAAGGAAATTTCCAAACGCTTCCCGTGACCCAAGGGCTGGGTTTTACCTTGGCCAGAGACTAAGTATTGCCATACAACATGGCAACGCCGCCAGTCTCTTGGGCACGTTACCATCTGACAACATTGAGAAAGGGTTTTTGACGCCCTTTTATAATTTCTTGTTACTTTAGTTTTAATTATCTATTTTTAATTGTTTTGTAACTTGATTGACCTATAAAACAAAAAAAAAAGTTAGTCGTATAAACGACTAAGATCACTAAATATGGGTATATTTATATTTCAATTCTGTTGCTCTTGGTCTAACGCCCACTTTGACCATAACTCAAACATATTATTATTAATGTCATTATTAATGCTACTTAAACAGGCATAATTTAAGTATGTGAATGTGGGAACATCTTTCATCAACCTATGTCCCATGGAGAAAATCGTACAGTTCGATGGTCTACATCAAATCGTTAAAGTTATGAACACAGTTTACTGATAAATGCGGAAAATGCAAGTAAAGATTCAAGTTACAAATTGATGAATGAAAGGGAGTCGTCTGTCATGGCATGGACATGTGATGAGGAGGGATGGAACACATGTGGCTAAAAGAGCGGTGAATTTAAATGTTGATGGATGGAGAGGAAGTCCAAAGAAAGATGCATGCATTGTGTGAGAAATTATATGAAAGAAAAAGGAGTAAATGAGAGCGTGACGAATGACAGAGGAGAATGGAGGAAAAACAATGTTGCGCCGACCCCAAATAACTTACGTCAAGGGCAGAAAGATCATGAAGTTACAAATTGTTGTATACTAACGTTATTGATGGCATCAGGGTAATTCTGAGGCATGCAACAGAAGAGGCCGTGTCTTTTGTACGTCGCGCCCTGTTTACCAATCAATGGAACGTAACCGAAACGTTTTTTGCCCTGGAAAAAAAAGAAAAACGTTATGCGGGTACTTATATACTTACCATATTATGAAGTAGTTACTTCAAGTAACTTCGCAAAAATGGACACCAAGTAACTTACTTGGTGTCTATTTTTGAGATGGACATTAATTTTAGTATTTATCAAGAATGGCTTACTTCAATGTGGTAATACTGGTAATACTCTGTATAAGGAACTATTATGGAATCTTTCATCAATTTCCTTACAAAACTTCATTCCTCTTCCAAAAACCACTATATTTTGACATCATTGCATGCATAATCAGTTACTAATTGAGTAAGTGTTAATTCAGTTACATATTGAGAAAGTTTATTTTGTTCTCACTGCTGGGACACAGGCATCATATACAGGGTGTAACGGAAAGGGTATATACATAGTTAAGGGTGTGCTACAGACTATCAAACTGAACATGTTTCTCATCATAACACATGTTTTTAAGCAAAAAAAATATCTGCTGCCCCATAGAAAATTGCAATACCTATTCGACCCAAATGTATAGGCAGCTGATATTTTTTCTTGCCGCAAAAAAAATTTTATGATGAGAAACATGATCAGTTTGATGGTCTGTAGCACACCCTTAAGGATGTATATACCCTTTCCGTTACACCCTGTATAAACATCATCAAATAATTTATTAAGAAAACAATAAAACTGACTCGACTAACGGCTTTCATCTATCCGTTCCGGTTCCGTCATTCTAAGTCTAAAGACTAAAAAATAAAGTTCAAAATCACCTCGCGTTCTTCTTCTCCCGCATCTTCCTCTTTTTCACTCGACTTCGAACTGGAGCGCATACTATCCTCTTCCTCCTCTTCAGCTAACTCGTCTTGAGGCTCATGCTCTTCTGACTGTTCTTCCTGACCAGGCAACTCCTACGTTAAATTAATTTAGTTAAAACGGCCCCGAAGTTTTTCTTAAATTGGTTAAACCGCGGTAGATATTATATCCTGCCTCTCTAGATTCGTTGAAAGTCCAAAATGTTGCTTACCTCTACTATTTTGTCAGGGTCTGGTAGAAGGTTGCCTGTGTAGAACTGCATGCCGGGCTGATTGCTGTATATTTCCAGCACACGTCCTGACATTGGATGCAACACCCTGAAAGTTTCAAAGAAGATATTGTCAGGCCGATGACCTTCTAGGGCTGTTTGCTATAGCTTATAATACTAAACAAAAGTTAAACAGTAGGTTATACTGCGACTTGCAAGTGATGCAATTTCATGGACCCTTACTCACTCAGTAACACACGAGTCAAACCTATAGTCATTCAACTACAATGGTATCTCAATGAATTTCTTTAGAACCTTTACCGACACATTGCAAGAAGCAAGGCTATTAAATAACAGCGGAATCACCCAAGAATACACTTCTAATTATTACTTTCTCAAACAACCAGTGGAGTGTCTAGTTGTGCAAGCTATGGATAACGCTTCGTTCACTGCTAAGACGTATCTACGGCCGTGGAGATGTCGCCTAAAAAACGTTGTAAAAAGAATATTGAAAGTTTCAGCGTACCTGGCCTGAAACGCAAGGTCCTGGATAGTGCCTCGTGTTATGCAGTAGTTAATATCGTAGCCCCCCATCGGCATCTTAGGTATCATGACCTTCAAGAGTCTAGGAACTCGAAAATCATAGGCTGTTCCGCCCACTACTTTCCTTTCACCTGGAATACAAATGTATGGATTAAGGCTATAGATTAGTCAGTACAAGTGACACTCCACCCAGAGCGGGGGGGGGTGGGGAGGTCATTTGATGATTTGCCATCCGTAAAAAAAAAGGATATTGATCATTTGCTTTGCTCTCATTCGTTTAGTGGTGGCAGGAGCCACTGCTGAATATGATATCCTGAGTTCAAATTGCAGGTTGAGCCATCATCAGGAATCTCTCAGTAGGAGCTACGTAGTCTGGATGTATGCCCAGTTGGAGGCAATAAGCTGTTACATGGAATTTACAACTTGGGAACATAGAGCTGGTCGAGAATTTAAAGCACCTCTGAACTTACGATAATTTATTGGCAACTTGACTGTTACTTTAAAATGTACAGTCATCAGCAAAAAAAAATTAGCAAACCAAAACCACCCTGTACGATTAACGTACAGGGTGGTTTTGGTTTGCATTTTTTTTTTTTTTTTTGGTTTGCTAAATTTTACTATTCAGTTCCAATAACTTTTGCTTAGTCCCACGCCTTTTTTAAATATTAAGTTTGAGAAATCGCAAAATTCAACATTTACCCTTTTTTTGAAGATATTTTTTAAGATATCTTTTTGGCTAGACTAGTAGCCGCCTGTATTAGCAGATATTAAGATATAAACATGAAAAAAACGAAAAAATAAACAAAATAGGACAAATTAATTTTTAAGAAAAACAATATGTGGGTGGGCACTGTGAAAAATATGTGGTGTGTGAGAAACGTAGTAAGTAGGACGGAATTATTTGGGATAGTAAAGTAATTCCTCAATTGAAGTATACGTAATCTAAACTATAAATAAATATTATAAATATTATAAAGAGGAAAGATTAAATTGCTTGTTTGTTTGTTACGATTTAACTCAAAAACTACTCAACCAATTTAAAAAATTCTTTCACCACTATAAAGCTACATCATCATAACATAGGCTATAATATTATATTTTCAATCTATCACAATTTTCGCGGACGAAGTCGCGGGCGAAGGGCTAGTCTAATATAAGGAGCCATTTTACTACAGCACTCTTACAAGCTTTCTTTGGCAGGTGATAAACTGTGGTGCGCTCATTCATCTTGTTATACAGATGAGCACCTGGGAATGTGTAAAATCTTTGAAAGAAGTTCGGCTTAAACCCTTAGTTGAAGTGCAAACAGAGTATTTTGTATGTTTACCTGATATAGAAAGGAGTTAGTTTAGGTTAGCTGGGCTGTTTCCGCACTTAGCCTCTTTAATGGGCTATTGTACATATGAAAATCCTCTTGTTACTCCAACCATCCCAGCTTGTCCCAGAAAGCTAGTAGCCTTTTCGGGCTGCTGCAGGCTTCCGGAGTGATGCCGGTGATTGAAAAGTCTGTGCCGTTGATCTACCAAGCTTCTGCTCTCCATGAGCACATGCTGCGGTGTTTGTTTTACTTCCATGCATTCTCTGGTGTTTTTTAAGGGGACAGTGGCCGGTCATAATACCTATAATCTGGCTGATTTAGTCCCATTTTAGACTAGCAATGCTACGGGGAAGTCTGTTTGATGCTTCTGGAATTGCACTATTTGTTTGCCTGCAGGTTACACTGTTTTTCCATTCCATTTGGTGTGTTTCCTCAGTTTTCTTACGCATCCATGATTGTATTTGGGCTTCAGGTATCGGCAGCAGTGGTTCCGGACTGTATACTGTTGTCTCCGCTGTCTTCGATGCCTTTTTTATCCATTGCAGAGTTACTTTGTTTGTGTTTGCAATATGTTGGAGTATAATATACAAAGGGAATCAAAAATGATAGAAAAGTGCTTCTTAAGAACAATTTCCTTTGTAGATAGACACAGCAACAATTGTTTGTGAGGTCTTCATTTCATAATTATTTAAAAATTGTTTTTCTTACTTAATGAAAAACTTCATTTTACATTAAGGCCCCCCACATTTGCTGTCTATAGTTATCAAATCGGTAACACCTGTTTCCTGGTTCACTGTCACTACACATCATCATGGACACTAAACTTGCAGCCAGTCTGGAAAACCTGAGGGTCTTGATTGTTTCCCGAATGCAGGAATAAAAAGTTTTGTTTGTAGGTCATGTCTCTGCGACAATTTTTGTTTCTTTCTTTCAAACAAAATAAATTGACTGAGGTAGTCAAACAGGGACATTATCCATGTTTGTCACAGACTCGTATACGAAGAAGGTCGGCTACACTGGCCAAGACATACATCAGCTGCGCAAGTAACTCATTCTATGATGACACCGTGTGCAGTCTATTTATTTCACTGCTTCGCAACTTGGCCGCTTTGTACGAACGTGTTAGATTGCCCATATTTATAGGAAAATTATCTGATGGTTATTGTTATACAAGAATATAATTATTTATAATCACTATTATCGATGACAATGTTAGCTGTCATTATGAGATGAGAGTAGCTGTTATTATGAGCATGACAGGACAGGTGACGTTGACATTAAGGTTACGTTCCATTTCATCATAATAATATTTTAATTCTTTTAGCACTTCAGATTTATAATATAAGAAACCAAGAATATTCATCCATCTATATGTATAAAAATGAAATGACGTTTGTTAGTCTCACTAAAACTCGAGAATGGCTGAATCGATTTGGCTAATTTTGGTTTTGAAATATTTTTTGCACACACTTTTCACTTTCACATTCAAATTTCACCCCTGCTTCCCCAACCTTCTAACACTATCGCACAGTTGAAACGATTCTGGGTGAACTATACTATAATAAGGAAGGATAAAAAGTATTAAACCGAACAAACACACTATTTTCACACCCATCTTTAGCCGTAAAATATACACAATTTACAAGTTAAGTTATCGTGAGGTTAGTGCCTAACCTGATGTCATAGTGTGAATTTATTTAATACCGCCCATGGGCCGAATGATAATAAAAATATTGTATATCAAAAGACGAAGGATTAGGGCGCGTACGCACTATGTCGTGACGATTAATTTATCACTGAACGACTGTCGTATTAGCTGTTCCCAATAAATCGTGATGATTTTTTTTCTGTTCACGGCAGTCGCCTTGTCGTATGCAAATCAGTCGCCTCTACGTTCATTTGAAAGTCAGAAGTGTGTATAGTTTTTGATCGTGATAGTGGTGGTGCGATAGATAGTCGCAACACATGATTTGCCGTCATGATAAATCAAAACTTTTTTTTATCGTTTTTACTGTCGTGCTAGCTGTTCCCATTGACTTGACAATCTGTCGTCACTGCAAAAAAAAGTCGTGGACGACAGTTAATCGTGTCGCCCTTTATGTGAACAAATACTACTCCAAATACGCAAGCCGCGACGCTTTAAACGACACGATAATCTGTCTTCACAACCTAGTGGGAACGGGGCCTTACAGAAAAGAAAGTTTGCAAGAAAGTAGCGATACTACCATGTCTAACCTACGGCTGCCAAACATGGACATTCGATAACAAAGCAAAAATGAAAATTCAAGCCACACAGAGACCAATGGAAAGAAGCTGTCTGGGAATCAACTTGAGAGACAATAAAAGTTGCTGACATAAGAAATAGAACCAAGGTTTCTAACGCAATAATCTTCGACCAGAGACTATAATGGAAATTGGCATATCGCAAGGTTCATTGACGATAGACGGACCTTTACAATTACAACATGGAAGGGACCACGGGGAAGCAGATGCAGAGGTTCACCATGCTCCAGGTGACAAGATGAAACAAAGGCAATTTTAGGCAAGAATTGGATTGAGATAGCGAAAGACTTAGAGGAGGCTTTTACCCGAGAGGCATCCATGCATAGGAATTAATTATTTATTTTCAATGTGGGCTTCTTACTGTTTATTTTATTCTAATTATTTTGATTAACTACAATTAAATTCCTACTTAGTTTATTTTTTGGAATTATGCATGGAATTAATAAAGCTATTTAGATTTATTGAATGCAGCAATAAAATTAAACCGAGAGCCGTTCAAATTTCACAATTTGGGGTTATACTGGCCCTAGATCGTTTACGTCTAAGAACTATTTGGAAATAGGGCGACAAATTGAACTAAAACCTCGCTATCTAAAAATAATTGAATTCCCAATCGGAAAATATAGTAGCTATAAGATTTCAACTAGATAGTATAACAGTTCAGCAAGGTAGTATAAGAGTTCAGCAAGGTAGTATAATAGCTGAACTCTAGGTAGTATTTTCCCTCATGGTTCAATATCCTAAAAGTGAGCCCAGAAACTAAGTTGTCAAAAACATACCTGTTACAAGTCCCTCTTCATCTATGGCTGTGTATTTGTCAGCATTGATAGTAAATATATGGTCCATTAATAAATCCGACCCCGCATGCTGTAAAGAAAACGGCATTTCGTTATGCAAAGAAAAAACATAGTCACGTCCATCAAAAAAAGTGTCGTAATAGGTAGGTAGTGACAGTCGGTCATGTCTTCATAGCTATGGAACTTTCATAAATCGATAGAAAGATGCCAGTATTGAATTCGTTAGATAAAAAAAAATAACGTGCTGATAGCTACGTGATGCCGAAATGAGCAAAACCCTGTTAGTTTTGTCGTCGAGGCTCTCATTCAGAAAGTGCAGACCACTGAACTTGTTATTTATCATAATATTTTTAGCATGTCGGTAGGAGTAGAAACAGCTAAAACCTAATCGAATCGAAATAGCAATCACTGAGTTCAAGAAAGATTCCATCCAGAAACATACAGCCTTTAAAATAAAAAAGTAAACTAGGGACGATGAAGTTGGCTCAGAATGATTTTTCAATTGTCCCACTGCTGGAAAAAAGTCTTGCAGATCACATGAATCTTCATGTTTCTGTGCAAATACTGGATATACCCGGGATGGCAACAATGTCTACTACCTACGTCGCGGCTAGACGGCCAAAACTTATCTTTATTTTTACCCAACTGCGACGAAGGCCAAAAGGAGGATTATGCGTTTGAACTGTATGTATGTATGGCAATTTCTTTGTTCCCTCGTAAATCCTAAATGGATGGACCGATTTCCAAAAATTACAGATTAGATCCGTTTAAAATGTAATAAAAGTTGGAAGCAAGCGGAACCTATTCCATTTTTATATTCAAAAGGGGACCCGACTGCTTACTTTAAATGTGCTTGTTTCCAGCTTTTCAGTTTTTGTACCGCAGTCGGGTTTTAGTTTTTTCATACTTTTTTTTCATTTCGTGTTATCTTCATGCTAATACAAGTAGAAAGTTGCAAGTTACTTACATGGCCGGCAAGATTGAAGTAGGGTGAGTTGCTTAAGTTTATGATGGTAGGCTCAGTAGTGGTGCATTTCATTTCAATTTTGAGCGTATTGTCACAGGTAACCTCGAAGGTGATCTGGGTCATCAACGTGCCAGGGTAGCCCTCGTGGAAGCGTTCCGAAACGTGGCTCATGATTACCTTCAAACCGCTGACATATGAGCGCCAGTTCACCTGGAAAACATAACAAAAAAATTGAATGTTCTTCTTCTTTAAGATTATAATATTATATTTGATTGGCCGAAAACTTCGCCTGTTTCACAGCGTCGTCAGTGGCAGCCAAAAGGTTTCTTAGGTGGCATAATTTGGGGCTGCTGGCAGAATAGGAAATGGAGCATAATTTGGTGCTGCTGGCAGAATAGGAAGTGGAGCATAATTTGGGGCAGTTGGCAGGATAGGAGGTGGAGCATAATTTGAGGCAGCTGGCAAGATTGGAGGTGGAGTATAATTTGCGACACATGAATTTAATGTTGAAGATGACCTGCTAGCTGACTGTAAAGGTATACAGCAAAATCCGGCAAGTTCTAGTCGGATTCTGCCACATTTTCAGAATTCTGCATATCACTATCTTCCTGCCCTTGTCCCATTCTACTTGGAGTCGGGGCAACACGTTTTTTTCTTCAATTCTTCCCTGTCAGTCGTCACTTCTTCATTTACTCCTTTCTGTTTCATATCATTCGTCACACATTCCATCTATATTTTCTTTAGCCTCCCTCTCCATCCATCGAAATTCACATTCACCAATCTTTTAGTCACATGCGTTTCATTTATTCCTCCTTATTACATGTCCATACTTAGACAAACGACTTCCTCTCATTCGGCTTATAATCCGAGATAAAGATACAGGTCTCAGTAAAACACCTACGTGGTGCGGATAAAATAGTTATATTCTTTCTGTATGCACTTCTCACATAAATAAAGATCCAGCATGTAATGCACCAGTGTCTTTTTCGTCCCCATTGGTTCCCATCCGACTTATTAGTTTTGAAAACCTGTATCTTAACGCAATCTATCGATACACAAAAAAAAAAACAGTACATAATAGATACTTCTATTTTCATTAAGCTGTTAATTACCTTATCGAAACCAACGAATCCTCCGTGATAGTGGTGGTTGTTCTTATTGGGGGACAGCATGTACATCCTGCCCGACGGTCTAACAACCATGGTGGCATCCCTGATAACGTTGGCGTACCGGCCAATGGTGGCACCGAAGTAAGGATTCCGTGGCTGAAAGTATTCTGTAGAGAAAAATATTTTTATAATAATATTCCTATTCAATTTTCTCTTATAATTTATATTTTCAAAGTGTAAAAAAAATTAAAAATATTATAAAAATAGATGACCTATCGGCTTCAAGAACAAGATTCAGGCTGCCGGTGGTCAGGGTTCCAGAGAGAAGAGCCTCCTCAGTATGCGTGCCGTCTCAAGAAGTACTGCTTTCTGAATGCAAGCCCTTGATCCATTCGCGCTGTAAGAGCGTCCTAAGGTTTTGGTCGAGGCTGTTTCTATAAACCCGTGGTTATGTTGATGGGAGTGGTGAAGACCATCAAACTATACTACCTTTTTTTTGTGATAATTATTTTGGTCAGGTAAAAGTGTCAATCTGATGATATGTGCCACGCTTTTTTGATACAAACAGTACATGCATAGGAAACATAGCCGCATTCGTTAAAAGCCTCTGCGGCCAAAACTAGAACGCAAAATTATCAAAAATACCTTCTAATGTGTCGAAACCAGCAAGAACTTCGTCGGGTACTCCTTTTCTGTCAGGAACCGAAATGGCTGTGATGGTTGCGCCGTATGTAATGACCTGCAGATGAATTTTGAGACAGCGTTAGAAAATATGGGTAGAAACAGGGTCACTACCGTGATGAGTGATGACCTCTAATAGATAAAAAGACGGGTATGAAAGGAGACATGCTGACTGATCCGAAACAAACTAATAACTAAACATATTTCGAATGAGTATGTGAAAGATGTGGATGTCGATGTTACTACTTCCTTATAAAATACTAGCTTATGCCCGCGGCGTCGCCCGCGTGGAGTTGGATAATTGTCCCAAGGGAACATACTATCGGGATAAAAAGTATGCTATGTGTTAATCCATGTTATAAACTACCCGTGTGCAAAATTTCATCCAAATCCATTCAGTAGTTTTTGCGTGAAAGAGTAACAAACATCCATCCATCCTCACAAACTTTCGCATTTATTATATATTAGATTATATTACTAGGATATTCGTAAGCTCATCGGAACTAAATTAATTTGAAGGTGATACTATTAGTTTATTCAGTTCTACAAGGTGTAATAGAGAGGAGGCCTGCATCCCAGCAGTGGGAACAATATAGGCTGATGATGACAAGGTGTAAGCCGACCCTTCATGAAGCCGTCAACCAAGCATTCTGTATACATCAAACTTAGTAACTCTAACGCAAAAAGTATTGCAAGAAAACAATTTTTGGGTAAAAACCCAACAAGTATGTGAAGTAGGCCTACAATGGAAACCCGGTAAAAATAGAATGTAACTCCTTCAACTTATAAAATCGCGATATCTTCCAGAAAAAAGTCACGACCATTTTTGTAGATATAAGTATGTACGCGTACTTCTTTAGCCGATGAGCCATTTTAGCTGTGGGTTCGCGTCACCGATGACCTCAATATGACTTTGAAGTACTTCAAAAAATACCCCCTCCCCCACCCATTAGTGACGGCGACGGTTTTTGCACCGTATTGTGAAGCTTAATGTGCTGTCGACTGTATACACTAATCAATCAGTTGTTCTTATTTTATAAGTTCGCGCTCGCCACAGCCCCAAGTCACCGCGCGTTCGGTGAGGACGCACACTATGAATGACATGATAAAGTAACACCTAACAACTCATTGATACAGAATATTATGTAGTAACAAAGATTATAAGTTTATTATGCTCCCACTGCTGGGACACAGGCCTCCTCTCTGTGAGACGCAGCAGGCCGTACTTTACCACGCAGGCTCACTGCGGATTGATAGAATAATTCAATTCCTTCATTTGACTGCCTCGTGGTCGAATCAGTCGTAAGTGCGATTGCTGTGCATTACGGCCTGGACTCGATTCCCAGGTGAGGAAAAGTGTCATTGGGTTTTTCCATCCAGAATTTCTCAGTAGCAGCGACGGGTCTGGATTCCTACCCATTTGATAGCCAAAGGCAGAAGTTGTTAAATTCCGGGCCCTGTGACATAGGCTTTAACACCTCCGCCTTCGAGGCGGCTTCCTATTTTGTCCAATCTATGTAACGGTTTTTTACCTGAACTAACATCCTGTTTTTCGTCTTCCAGGTGTACCTACGGACAATGTCAACGTTAGTGCTAGACGCGCATGGACTATGCTCCTCCGTGGCTTCAGGCTTGGTCTTCTGCATCGGCCCAAGCTTCGTCTTCGCGTAAATACTTGAACGACGTCTTTCTCCATGACGCATCTCTTTCGGCATGAACCCAAAGCCGTCCACGATCAGTTCTACATCAGGTACCGGTACAGGTTGCTCTGGCTCTAGAACAGACTCTGGTGGCTTTACGTCTTCAGCATCCCCACTACCACTTTTATCCTCACCAGCATCCCCCATTTTATTTATTTAACTAACACAAGAAATTTAGATTAATCCAAAAGTTGAAAAGGTTTTTATAGCCTAAATCTAAAAAACATTAAAAAAAAATACTAAAAATTTTATCATGTGTGTTTTTTTGCTATTTCGTCAAATGATCTATTTAATTTTCAGTGCATGACATTTCTATGAATTTTTAAAAATAATCACGTTGGTCAAATACTAAAAAAGAAAAGTTTCTGTGTAAAAAGATTTAATTGCGAAATATTCTAAACTAAGATTCGAGTATAAGAATTCCTTTCATACCCGAATCTTTGCAATCATAGATTTAAACACTGCACATGTACTCTGTAGTCTGAAGATAAACTTTACCTTACTTTTGTCACTGCTTAAGTCATGGTCTGTTATTTTTCCTTTCATAGTAATGTGTCCGTATCCCCAAGGTTATTTATCTACCCATGAAGATAATTTACTGGTAAATCGAGGATTAGTTCAGCAATAATTAGAAACCAATGTCATATATCAAGATAGTATTTATTCAAATTAAAGTAAATAGGGCTACAATGTAAAAAAAAACTCAGTGTTAGGTACATCTACGTAGTACACTTCTAGAATTCAACAAAAATACACTATCGACATGTGATTCCAGTAAAATACCTATTGACAAACAATAATTTAACGGTCTTTATGACGCAATCAGGCACGAATTTTGTACGTTGGCAAACATAATCAAACCCAGAATACTTTCACAGTTTGTTTATCGAGATCCATTGTATCGCTCTTCCACTTTTCAGCTCCATCCAAAATTTCGGAGAAGTGCTCAATGTAACCTACTTCTTTGCAAGGTGACGGTGGTATAATACTTATAATAGGTATTCCTATCTCTTGGAACGAACTCATTGACGAAAACCCACTTTCATCTTCGATGAAATTTGCAACATGGTTGTATTCATTTCTCTTATCCATTATTCTTGTTTTAGTTTCCGTTAGCGTTTTAGTATTTTCTTCTTTTTGGGCCACATTAATGGCAGCAAAGTCATTCTCCAAACCGCAAGAGAGAGGAGAAGGCGACACAATGAAATCCGTTAAAGGCACATCTTTTACATCTACAATATTATTTGTCAGACCATTGAACGCGTCCTCGCTGTCATAAATTGTATTGAGAATAAATGCATTAGTCGTATCCTCATCAATAAGATTTAAGGTAGAATTTGATTCGTTATGTTCACTGCCACCGTTGGAAATATCATCATTCTTCAAATTGTCATTACTATCGTTGCAATTACAAGAGAGATCAGGTATTTTAGTACTGAGTACAGTATTGGCAAGAGTGATCAGTCTAGATATTTCTTCAGTAATCTTTAGGGAACTGTCCGTGTCCGATGACAAAGATAATTTTGATTGATTCCTGAAAACCAAAATTAAAGAAATAATACTAAGTACATAATGAGGCAAATAAAATAAATAGACATTATCTAGATTTTTACCAGACGCCGTTGTATTCTTTGAAACCGTTAACGTTGCTTATGGATTTACTCATTTTTCTTGTGCTTAATCTTTTGCCGGTAGTAAATGAGTATTCAGGTTTCAGGTTAACATGCAAGACGGAGCGGGATCGGGGCAAGTCAACGCTGCATCCTCCAGGAGATGCCTCTCTGTGGGACTCTGTCTGTGCGTTGGGTCCTGCGTCAGGACTCTGATACTCTATATGTTCTTTCACTCTACTCAGAAAACTCACTACCTGCTTAAGTAAAGCTATGTGCATTTGTCTGTTCGCTTCTGTCTGAAAATAAGTTAGGTTAACTGTGTGAATATAACTACAGTCTATTGTCATCGACGTGCTCAGAGGGCTAAATGTTTAAACAATCGCTAGCAATGTAAATAAGCAGTTGATATCAATTCGCTAGAATAGGCTTGATTTCGCATTAGACACAGCACATCGTACAAATTACAAGTAAAATAGGATATTGGTGCACCAACAAAAACACTAGCTCATGATTAAATAACTTGGGTAGAAGATGAATTTGTTTAATTTTACCTGTGTTAGTTGCCATCTTAAAGTGTCGATTGCCATGTTCAAGGCGCTTACTTCTGTATCTCGTATATTGTGGTTCTTTATTGGCTTGTCCGGGGTCTTTACCACTTCGCCGTTTTGTTCCGTACTCCGGGATTTGAAAAGTTGAGGATACTGCTCAATTATTTCTGGAGCCTGTAACAAAAAAACATTGCATTTAACTACATACCTACGATAAAAGAAACTGTTCCATTGTATGGACAGTCATTAGAATCCAAATCGGAAACCGATGAATCACGCTCTTACAAATAATAAATTTCACTAAACCATCTTAGGGTTAGGGTCAAACATAGTAACCTGCGTGCAATAATGTGACTCCAGTTAAAATAATAGTTATCAATCAAAATACGCCTATCCAGTTTGATGATTCGAATAACATCGAAGACGTATAATTGATGCTACATTGTATAGAAACAAACAATACTGCATTCACAATCATCAACCGTTTGTGATTTGATTTTTTTGTGTCGTGGGAGAGGTATTGTGCTTTTCAACCGAATTACGCAAGAGTACAGTTGCCAAAGAATGATAGTAAAAATACTCGCACATTGAAAAAGCATTTTCAATGGCTCTGAACGATGAACGTTTTGTTGCGACAACTTGGCCATCTAAATTTACATTACAGGCTGTATCCCTATGGTAAGGCGTAATATATTGGCGATTAAACATTGTTTGTGAAAGTGAAAGTACAAGTGCCAAAAGTTGCAAACTAAGATTTCTTAGCTACGTACTCATTACCAGGGATTAGAAAAGATATATGTATTATATTTGCCTAAACTTCAAGGAAGTAAGTAACATGTGATGATAACTCCCTCAAAAATCTCGGAATTTCTATCTGCTCACCTTCAAATCGAGAACCTCCTCCTTTCTGAAGTCGGTTGGTAAACAATTGATTCCTCCGACGGTCTTCTCACCGCTTGTTAAGATACAGCAAAAACTTGGGAACATGATCATGTGTAGGTGTAAATGATTGGCAGTGTCACAGGCATCCCACGCTTTTGTCTCGATTAATATTGACCTCTATGCGAACAATGAAAGAGCTGTATTACTTGCTACCGTTATTTTGCCAACGACTACAAGATTCTAATCTAAATCAACAGTATAGAAAATTTTCCACCATGCCAAAAGTGTGTGCTAATCAAGTATCTCTACTAAATTTCCAAAACTTTGATTTCTTTATCTCTTTTTTTTACTGTCTTGTAAACTTGACGTTTTTTAACTGACTTGGGATGAATCTACAAAAATACTATAGCTACCTATTTAAAGATAAAATAAACCTTAGTTAATTATAATAGTGTCGAAATATTTCTAAAAATATAATGTTATCTCCCTTAGGTACTGAAAAGCTAGTCACAATTGACGATATTTTGGGATGCAATCATTAAAATAACTGTAGAACTCAGAAATATGCAGGAACGTATTTGATAGGTAACGTCTACACAGATCATCAAGATGGACGAAAGCAAAGAGTAGAATACTCAGAATACTCACCAAACGGAGGAGAATAAAAAAAGATTACCAACATAAACGGCACTAACATTACCAGAAAAGCCAACAGAAACAGAATGAATGTTCGCGTTCTAATTTACTAACAACAATAGTTACCTACTATTAACAACTAACTATGAAAACAGATTTGCGCATCCTCTGATGTAATCAATTTAGCGAACAATAATAATGTAACAAAATGCACACGAGCAAATAACCATTGTAATTGTAACAGCAGGAATTCCAAATAGAACACTGACCGTTAAACTCATAACGGACTCATTATTTGATAAACATAATATCGATGTAAATAGCTCCAGTAAATTCCAGTGCAGTTGGAGATCTGCCATCGAACTTTACAGGTATAGCTGCATCATATTTTCGAAATTAGAAATTTCCGTTCTAACATCTATGCAAACTTAAATGAAGACTTTAATCTAGGTCACTCCAGCAATATGAATATCCATTTAATAATACTAGGAAACAGGGCAAGCACGGGTAAAATAAGCCAAATTCAAGATTCAGCCGTATAAATAATTGTAGAATCATATTGCAAGATCTTGCTGAATTTGAATCACCTAGTTAGACAGTCAAGTAAAAGGCTGCTTACCGTAGTACGTTGGCGGTTATTTTTTTTTAGTTTGGACGTAAATGCCCCAAATAAAACTTTCGTTCTTTTTTATATCCCGTTCAACTAAAATACTCACAGTTAGTTTTAGTTCTGCAGGGCGATTGGCTATCTTATTGATAGTCAGTGACTTTCAAGCTTCTGTTTTACACTGAACTTTGATGACAACTGAGAATGTCATAACATTGGTATTGTGTATCACATTGAGTGGCTTTCACGTTACGGTGACTAACAGACCGTTTCTGGTGCTCATCGTCCCAGCACTTGACCACTCTATTTTTTATCGACTATTATGCAGCTAAGTTGAGTTTGAGTGACCTTTGAGCTTCACAATACCTACTTGATTTTAGAGGATATTTTGTATTTAACGGTTTATATGGCACCTGACACTTGAAATGGAATTTTGTCATTGTCAGTTGTAAATCTAGCGGTATTAGTTTGTGTTTACTTGTGACAATAAACTCATTAAAAAAGATACCTAAGTTAGAAAAAAAACCTCCGAGTAAGTTAGGCGCTTGATGCCACCGGTAACAAGTACAGGACAGGCCGATGATGAAGGATTCATTGGTGTGGAAAAGAAGAAGAAGAATCCTAATCGCAATCATTGGGGAACCGCAATTATAGGTACAAGCTGGACGCAGCAACATGCTTCATCCCCCGCTATACCATCGACGCAGCTGTACGTGTCCCGTCTACATCACACCGCGACGCCAGAGGAGGTTGAGGAGAATATAAAGAGCAAGACTAAGTTCACCTGGAGAGTCGAGAGGTTAGAAGTTAGAGGTGGTGTGACCACAAGATTAACTTCAACTCTTTTGTGGTGCGGGTCCCGACTCATCATCCCGAGGTGAGTGTTGCCAGTGATTACATACGGGACCGAAACGTGATCGCTTACAATGGTTTAAAGTCACCCAAAGGGCAATGGGAAGGGCAATGGGGCTATACTAGGAGTTTCCTTGCGTGATCAAATCAGAAATGAGGACCTCCGCAAGAGAACCAAAGTGACCGACGTAGTCCGAAGAATTGCCGACCTTAAGTGGCAGTGAGCAGGGCACATTGCTCGCAGAACGGATGGCCGATGGGGTGGAAAAGTTCTGGAATGGCGACCGTCAACAGGAAGACGTTGCGTTGGAAGGCCTCCCTCTAGGTGGACCAATGACTGTGAAGGCTGCGGAGATCCGCTGGATGCGAGTCGCACAGGACCGGTCACTATGGCGACACTTGGTGGAAGCCTATGTCCAGCAGTGGATGTCTTTCGGCTGAATTGAAATGACAATAATGATGATGTAAACGTTTTAAAAGATCAATTTCTAAGTTTTCTATTTTCATTATGATACATTCCATACTTTGTAAGAAACACAAATACTAATGTTTACACTCGATACTGGCTTCGGTGTTCATCATTGGAACTTGAAAAACACTAGGTACCTTTCAGTACTTAGTGACTTTCGCGAAAGTCACTTTAACTTAAGTGATCATCACTTTGATATCTATTGAGCTTACACAATAGCAATTTTTTAACTATCGATACAAAAGCCTCTTTCAAAATGAGTTACGGTGGCTATCAGCTTTCCTGCGACGATGAGCACCGATGACGTCATATTTGATAGTCAGCGATCATATCCGAACCTATACGAACCTAACCTTTTCACAGTTAATTGATGAACACTCAGCCAAGTGATCATCACTATGAACTGTCAACTGAGATACGCAATAGCCCAGCTGATTTGACCTAAGCGTTTAAAAATTTGGCGAGAGTTCCGAGTTGAATCTCTTTTACAATAAAGCTATACATGGATCCAATGGTGCGTGGTCAAACGCGTCAATGTTTTTAATTCAAAACTTTTTATCAAAATATTAATTTACGAATAGCGCCCCCAAGGCTCAAAGGCTTATTGAAACTCAAAAAGATTCTTGAAGCACTGTAGAAGTCAATTGGATAGGTTCTAAAGTATAGGAATGTCATATCCAAGTTACGATGTGAAGTGTTCCGGTCGGCTTGCGGGTGTCATGTGGCGGGTGGTGCCAGGTTCCTCTGGTCTCAAATGTCCGGATCGCTGGCATGGAACTGAACACGAGTGATCAAGGCTACTGGGCTACTGTTCTCAATTTACGATATAATTTCTATCTTTGACACGGTACGGAGACTGAATTAAAAGTCACCAGAGGACCTAGACCAAACGATGATACGAAGATTGTAATTGTACTTTATAGATATTTACCGTAAACGGTATGCCAATCCTGTCCACTTATCGCAGCGGTCCTTACTTGATGATATAGGACAACGGATGTAGGAACTGACGGCTACGAAGTTTTTGTTTTGTTTTATTTTTTTTCTCGGTATACTGGCAAATGAATTTGGTGTAAAATGTAGACCAATGACCTTATTATATACTAGCTGTCCCGCGCAACTTCGTCTGCGTCACATTTTCCCCGTTTTCGCAATATTTTTCATTACTGCTCCGCTCCTATTGGTCGTTGCGTGATGATATATAGCCTATGTCCTTCCCCAGGTTGAAATCTATCTTCTTGCCAAATTTCATTAAGATCCAGTCAGCCGTTTAGTCGTGAAAAGGTAACAAACAAACAAACAAACAAACAGAGTGACTATCACATTTATAATATTAGTATGGATTAAACTAGCTGTACCCAGCATGCGTTGCAATGCACTTTTTACTACCCACCTACCCTATCCGACCTACCTACCCTATCCTACCTACCCTACCCTACGCTACCTACCTACCTACTCTACCCTACCCTACCTACCTACTCTACCCTACCCTACCCTACCCTTACTACCTACCTACCCTACCTACCTACCCTACCCTACCTACCTACCCACCCTACCCTACCTACCTACCCTACCCTACCTACCTACCCTACCCTACCCTACCTACCTACCCTACCCTACCTACCTACCCTACCCTACCTACCTACCCTACCCTACCTACCTACCTACCCTACCCTACCTACCTACCCTACACTACCTACCTACCCTACCCTACCTACCTACCCTACCCTACCTACCTACCCTACCTACCTACCCTACCTACCTACCCTACCCTACCTACCTACCCTACCCTACCCTACCTACCTACCCTACCCTACCGTATCCTATGTCCGTCTCCTGGTTCTAAGCTACCTCCCCACCAATTTTCAGTCAAATCGGTTCAGCCGTTCTTGAGTTATAAGTGAAGTAACTAACACGACTTTCTTTTATATATATAGATATGTTTTATTAAGTAGGTAATAGTTGAAAATCATTTCGATACGCAGTAGTGTCCACTTGAGCCGTTATTTATAAGTTTTACTTACTAGCAACGCCGAAGGAAATTGATTCCTGCGTCAAGACCTTGACAGAGCTCGATGGATAAGATTGACTAGCCAAATTGCTCCTATAAAATTACTACTTTCTTGCTGACAAAATGAATGACATGAGGTTTAGCAACAGTCCGTGACAAAACATCAAACTGCTTACTTCGCGAAGTTCTTATGGTATCATTTTCACCGAGGTTGCGTAACTCTGACTCATGGCCCAAAAACTGTAGTGCTGTTCGACAGAACCGGCGGTTGCTTGATGTGGGGGGGGGTTAGCGTTTCAATGAGTCGGGTTAGCATCGCGGACTGGCGGTGAGGCAAGCCCGTCATGCATAGCCAGCGACGCGTGACACCCGCGTCCGGCCTGGGCCCTCGGAAGCATTAAGCGCCCTACCCTACCTAACACAACGAATAAAGGGAAACAGTACCGACACAATCCAGGATTCAATTTCTAAAAAACGGTTTTTAGAAATAATGAGCATTTTGTAGGTAGATGTTAATGTTTTCACCATCATATCTTTGTATAGGGATTTGTTATGCTTTGGAACCGTTAGAAGCTACAATGAATAGGCGTCATGGTGAAAAATAAGAACAGGTAAAGCTGTGATTATTTCGATCAAAATGTTTCGTGAGTTCGTATCGTTAGACCTCTCTTAGAGAGAATACCCTTGTTCCAGCTGTAGTTATAGGCTAATTATTATTTGAAGATCTTGGATCCAAAGTTTAGACTTGTGGCTAAATTTGTCTTTTTCTTTAATACTTAGTGACTTAGGTGCCCTGGGTACAGATATCTTGCAATGAAACTAAAAGTCCACTTAACTTCAAAACTCTTTATTAAATACGAACTATCTCTTTTGCGTCGTACTCTTTGTACCTTCTCAGACAAGTGCTATTGTTTCAAATATCATCTTTGTGAACAGCGCAGCGTAGTAAAAACGAGTTGTATATGTGTATCCAACGTACCTAAGATAAGTACTTAGAACTGACTCTGACTCCTGACGTACAGGTACATCAAGTTCAGGAGACAGAGGCTTCAAACAAGTTTCTGTATCCTATTGTGTCAATATAGAATTTGAATTAAATGTAATATACAAACATAAATATTTTATGCTTGTATATATTTCCATCTAGATATATGCACACACAGTAGTAGACACGAAGACGAAAAAAGATAATCTGGTTTTTTAGGTTCAAATTATAATTTTCACTTAGCGTTCTTGGTCTTTTATATCGAAGGTTCCTCACAAAATGTGATCATTTTCTTCATCACCAAAATAAAACTTATTACTTTCAATATTATTTAATATTCATTTTGACTCTTTAAGGTTAGGTCTTATTAGATCTTAGTAGGTTATTCTTCAAAATTACTTTTATAATGACCTCGTAAATTAACCTTAATATTCCAGTATATCGTTTAATAAACCAGTTGTTTTTAAGATGTAGTTTGTTTCTAACAAATTTTCGTTATGTGCTCAAAAAACCGCGAGATAAGGCGGAAGGTGCTGGGGGAAGGCTTGGATGGCTTTCTCAGCATGATGATGATGATGATGGATAGGATGGAGAGAGGACTTGGTCCATTAATGGGAGAGAGCTTGTACACAAGAACCCTTCATGAAGCCGTCAACCAAGCATTCTGTACATCAAACTTAGTAGGTAACTCTACGCAAAAAATATTGCATGTACCACCTTTTTTTTTTGGAGAGAAATATCATGCTTCAATGTTGGACTCAATGTAACGCACTCAAAAACTGGTGCTGGTGGTTGCATTGGATAATATAGGGGTCGTGGTAGTATGTTACGTACAGTTATATAATAAAAAACTTATGAAAAAGAAGGAACTTTTTGCATGGATGGGAACAACAAATGCCTTTCAGCTTCGATATAGATACTTAAAACCCATTTGATTCGTTTTACAAAGAACTTCATAGTCTTTATAATATTTTACCAAGTACATTATAATACACGGTGTAAATACCCTCATCACAAAGCCGTCAACCAAGTATTCTGTATAAAGGGTGTAAAACACCTCTTAACGAAGCCGTAAGGCACTGGTTCTCCTTGTCATTGCGATTATTTTTTTGTTCTACACCATACCTGGGAACCTTCTAGTTACGGAGATATTAGGGGTCAAAGTTCCAACTTTTTGACAATTTTTTTTTTAAATACAAGTTTTTAATGCAAGATTTTTACTTTAAACACCTCCACGACCCCCGTACTATTCAATCCGTCCATCGGCACAATGTTTTGAGTGCGTTACATTGAGTTCTACCACAAAACATGATTTTACACCCCCAAAAAAAAAGTCGTTTCCCAGCAATAATTTTTGCGTAAAGTTACTTAGTTTCATGTACAGAATGCTTGGTTGACGGCTTCGTGATGAGGTGATTTACACCGTGTATATCATGAAACTAAGTAACTTTACGCAAAAATTATTGCTGGGAAACGACTTTTTTTTGGGGGGTGTAAAATCATGTTTTGTGGTAGAACTCAATGTAACGCACTCAAAACATTGTGCTGATGGACGGATTGAATAGAACGGGGGTCGTGGAGGTGTTTAAAGTAAAAATCTTACAATAAAAACTTGTATTTAGAAAAGTACTTGTCAAAAAGTTGGAACTTTGACCCCTAATATCTCCGTAACTAGAAGGTTCCCAGGTATGGTGTAGAACAAAAAAATGATCGCAAGGACAGAGAGAACCAGAACCTTTCAGCTTCGTTAAGAGGTGTTTTACAACCTTTATACATAGGTATTCCTAACAAAACGTCGTTCACATAAACGGAACTAGTTTAAACATGGCTAGCATTGCGTAGGCGATACACTAGCAACCTGTCTGCCTGCACTACTGCTGACGCAATACTGCGATCTACAAATTCAACAGTTTATTTTCGAAACAACAATCTGTCTTCTAACTAATAATTTCGCACTAAAATACCTATTACTTTGCACAGTTTCCAGAACAACTTTGAGAATTAGCCATTAACCCAGAAAATAATGGTGAATTGTTATGTACCTACATCATCATCTGCCTAGCCTTTTCCCAAACTATCTTGGGGTCGGCTTCCAGTCTCACCAGATGCAGCCGAGTACTAGTATTTTACATGAAGCGACTGCCTATCTGACCTCCACAACCCAGTAATTGGGTAATACGATACCCCTTAGTAAGACTGCATGTCAGACTTTTAGCTTGTGACTACTCATAACGACTGTCAAAGATCTACAAATGACAACCGGGACCAACGGCTTAACGTGCTTTCCGAGGCATGGAGGAAACTCGGTATGTAATTATGGTCACCCATCCACAGACAAAACTCAGCAAGCACGGCTTAACCTTAAAGATTGACCCGTGCGGCTGTTATTATTTAGCCGCGAGCTCCTCATCGTTAGGTACATAAATATTTTTCTAAGCTTTTCTTTGCGGGCCTGGCGTAGTGACATTCAGTAATGGAAAATTCAAAGTCTATTTTATGATAACATAACATAACGCTTATGGTCCCCAAAAGGTTAGGCAGAAGTGGACCTAATAGTACTACTACACCCATAATTCGCCAGATGTTTAAGAGGGGACTCTAGGGGGCCTTTCTCCATACAAACGTATTAATTTAACGTAACCATACGTGAATAGAGTCACGGGGGTGAATCGGGGCGAAACTTTGAAAGGCATTTTCACGTTATTTAAATATTATTGGTAGCCTTAAAATACTCTATTGTTTATGAAATTGAAACAGAAATGTATGTACAGTAATAGCTTTTTAGTGACGAGTTATTTGTATTCAACGATGAAATCCCATTTAAAGTTTTGTCCCTATTCTCCCTCGCATCCTTATTCACTACGTTTTACCAGTACCCTAGGTAAATTATTGGCTGATTATGGACTACTTCCATAATCACTGGCGGCTGGAACTTTCTGCCAGTGCAAAAGTAAAGCGATACGACATTATTGCGTATCCATAAACACAGTTTCTTTTAGTACGGATCAATTGCTCTCTTAAGTTTTAATTGTAATGGTTACTTAATGTGAGCTCACTAACCCCAGACTGAATTTTATCTTTATGACAACACAGCTTGTTTATATAATTGCAAATAAGAGGAAGCGGTTAGCTAAAGTCATAGATCTTGTGGTCACAAGCAGTCCTAGGTTCTGTAGTAGTCACGGAGTCTAGATTTATGCCCGGTTGATGACAATAGGCTTACCCCCTTTGTCACCTCTGTCTCACCCTTCGGAGATAAAGCCGGGTATGTTAAGGGTAATGCTAGAAGACAAAGGAAACCTAGGTTTACCCGGGTAAGCCTAATATTACCCAAGCTCGGGTAGAGTCACGAAGTCTGGATTTATGCACGGTAGATGGGTGTAGGCTCGCCCCCAATTACATGGGGCTTCAACATAACTGGCGAAATGTGGGTGTTCCATTAGGAATGTTAAATGATGTTATGTATCTCACCACAGTAAATTATACTTAGCTTTCAGTCAGTAGTTTACTTACGAACAACGTTACTTTTCCTAAAACTGTTTTTTTAGATGTATTTACTTTCTGCCTGTAGAATAGCTTCCGTGCATATTCTTTATTGGTATGATTAGATCTTCTGAACTTGTATTATTCTTATTAAGAAGAGTAGCAAAATTTGAAGGAAAATGCTCCAATAAGTCGATCCTTATAAATTCGTCTCGAAAAAAGGAGAACAACTCATTTTTTTGTTGTTGTAAATAGTGGTTGTTTAGATACAAATCTTAGTGTGCCGTGCGAAGAAATCGAAGGTACTATATACCTAACTACAAACTATAAGATAGGTAATACCTTTACAATATAATTCGAATGCAGGCCGTTTGTCGATCGATGCTTCGTGCACGTGCGATAATGCTTACGTAACATTCGTTGTACAATGTACATAAAGGTTGGTACACACGAGGCAACAACAACATTAAATACAAAACTACACATTCTTGTCTGAGACTCCAACGCGAACTTTTAATCAGAGCTATCAATTGCGTTATTTGATCCTTTGACGCCTTTGACTCAAAACCTGAGTTTAAACTTAGGGATGGATTGATTTTCATCTGCCTAGCTTTCTTCCAACTATTGGGGTCAGCTAGCAGTCTAGCCGGATAGAGCTGAATAGGTACCAGCGATGTATATGGAGCGACTTCCTATCGAACTTCTTCAACCCAGTTACTGGGTAGTAAAGTTCGTTCAGTTGAACAGCGGTGGCCCAGTGGTGGCAGCTCCGACTTACGAGCAGTAAGCCTTCACCGCTTCTTCGCATTCATCACCGCTGCTCTCAAAAACGGTGAAGGAAAACATCGTAAGGAAACCGGCATGTCCTAGAACTTAAAATTCGAAGACATTGTGACATCTACCAACCCGCACTGGTCCCGCGTGGTGGATTACAGCCCATTCCCTCTCATAGAGAGGAGGCCTGCGTCCCAGCAGCGGGGACATTATAGGCTGATGATGATGCTGAGCCTGTTTTTAATAATGGGAAGTTAGTTCACGGGTTTTTTTTTTATATTCTGCTATAGTCCTCGACACTCTCATGAGACCAAATCTGTTTGTCTCCCATGCTCAGTGGTAGATTAGGGTATGTTGAAATAGCCTTCATGACTTATGGTCTCATTCTGGGCCAACAGACCAGCTACCTCTTTGATGACTAGCTTATTTATAGTTCTAACAGGTAACCTGGTTCATTCGGTTTTGAAAAACATGCGGAGCAATTTCACAACGAAGTTTCATTGGCAATGCTTTTCGATTTGACAATATACAGCATGTACGTCATTACTTCCCAGAATTTGATCCTTATTGGCGACGCTATCAAATGGTGTAATAATAAAGTACGTGTTTTTATCCGAAATCAATGGGTACGATTCCTGGTTAGGAATATTAACTTTTCAAAGATCTAATGACACAGTTTTAGTTTTCATAAAAATCAGGCTCGAGACTCTTTTGAATATTTTACGGTATTCATTATGATGAATATTTCGGATTTGGACATCACGCCCACTTAAAAAAATTACCCTGTATATTGCGTAATTCAAATAGGGAGGTTGTAAACAGCTATTTTTTTCAAACATATTAAGGCGCAGATATACGACTTTTAATGATTTTAAATTGAACATCCCGTCTAAACTTCTTGTCGTATTTCTTTGAAAAAAATATATGTTACACTAGACAATTTTCTTTATAAATTGATATGTGAAAATGTGAAATTATATTTTTGTAACATAGTGTAATTAATTTGTAAATTCATGTCTAACGCGGACAAGAAAACGATAATAACGCAAAAACTATCGGACGTATTTTCATGAAACTTTGACCATCTGAAAGACAGTTTAACAACCCATATTTTAATATACGGTTTTTATTTGTATTGTGTTTGATACATGAAGGCGGGTTGTTTTTTCGAATAATCTTGGTGCGCGTTGAAGAGTTACGCATGCACTTTTACTCGCTCAAGGTCGCGGGCACTTATTGTCGCCTTAAAGAAATGGCTTACGATCAAAATCTTTCGGAAAGTGTGTTACGCACTTGAATTGCTGACTATAGGAAAACACAATGTTTACGCTACTTGTATTAATAACATAACATCATCCCTGTACTCCCCAAAAGGTTAGACATAGATGTGTTTAATAGTACACCCACATTTTGCCGTTGACGTTTTAGTACCATCCTACTAATATTATAAACGCGAAAGTTTGTAAGTATGGATGGATGTTTGTTACTCTTTCACGTAAAAACTACTGAATGGATTTGGATAAAATTTGGCACAGGGATAGATAATAGTCTGGAATAGCACATAGGATAATTTTTATCCCGGTAGTGTGCTCCTGCGGGACAATTACCGAAAAAACGCGGGCGAAGCCGTGGGCAGAAGCTAGTATATAATAGAGGGTGAGTGTATTTACCTTCAAGCAGGCGCTAAAAAATATCTGGTGGAAAAACGCAATAACACCTTACCAACTTTTTCTATCTCTCTCGCACTTCCGACCACTAGAACACCGAAGCAGTACATGGATACCAACATTTCAAATATAAAAAAAAACGCTAGCTACATATAGCGTTTTGTGCCGTGTGAGTCGTGTCGTGTGCCACCGCCCAGCACCCTCGCCATTCCCCTCACGTCCTGACTTCGTGTCAGCTTTGTCTACGTATATCAGATCCGGTACACCGACGTTTGTATTTTAAATACATGCGACTTTACTGCGGAACCTGGCACGAAGTCTCTAATATAAATTAGGTACTTTAAAAGATTACAATAGCCGATACGAGTTAGAGACGATTGTATTGAGAAATTAATTTGGTGATCGTGTCGGGAGTTTGTTTTGTATTCTGTGTAAGTGTCTATCAGCCGTTTCGAAGCGGTTCACCTAAAGAAACATGCTTCCAATTGTGGTTCTGATTATGAAATCTTGTAAAACTCATCAGAATCAGAAAATAAAGTTGCTTGCAGGGACTCAAACTGTAACCATAGTAAGTGTTTTGAACACTGTTTTTTAAAACTTAAACACTTTTAAATGTAACAGATACAATAATGGTACCGAATCAAAGTGTAACCTTTTATATGTGTTAATATGTGTAACTGAAATATTAATTGAAGCTTAAGTACGCTGCGTTTACCTGTTACACTTATTAACACTGTTAACACTTTTATATCTGTTGCAGATTATGTTACGGTTGAAAACACATTTAAAAGTGTGTGTATTTGATTCTGTTACCAATTCAACATGTAACACTTATAATTCTGTAACCTTTATGAAGGTGTTTTTAAATCCCTGGCTGCTTGGAAATGAAACTACGATAAGTAGGTACAGATTATTATTTTACAGCAGAACCATTCTCTCATGCCAAATTTCAAACAAACAAACCGCGCTAGATACAAACATCTTACAATTTTGATGTTCAAAAGAAACTACAGCTAGCACAACAAAGTATGTTATGTAAACATTAGAAACAACTGACTAAAGGAGACGGGCGAGACTACATGTATTTTGGGACCCACTCTTAGAGGTAGCGTTCATCATAACAACTTATACGTAGTTGTAAAACGACTAAAGACTATCAGAAAAGTAAATGGAAAGTAAGACGGAAAAGTTGGGAGAAAAGAGATATACGTCTATTTACAAGATAACCTAAAAATCTTACGATTAAGGTTTTTAACAGTGGAATGACTCCGTAATTAAGATGAATCAAAATATAATAATATTTAAGACGACTCATAAAAGAAAATTCGAATAAACTACTGTATTTCCCTCGCAGTTTTAGTTCTGACTTTACGTGTTTTGCTTCTCGTCATAAGCCAAAACCAGAATTTTTACTTCATTGCCTGTACCTAATTGATGAATCATAAAACTGCTAGACTGCAGCTAGAGACTAAACTGATTACCAACCCTGTAATTAGTTCAATCACTATAAAAACTATGTTTTTACGATTTTGATCCATAAGCGAATTATAGTCAAGTAAAACGATTCTTATTACATTTAGAGTAGATAATATTGTTTTACATAAATTATAACAGCCAGAGCTGACTAGCTATGTACAGCTATTGAAAAGCAGGGTTTGTTGAATAAAAAAACGATGAGTAATAAATCTTATTTTTTGGTATTTTTACATAGTTTTTATTTTATGCAACACAGACGTTACGATGGCCAAGTTGCTGTCGGGTTTCATTTTCAGGGTCGCAGCTTATCAGCCCCCAAAATGAGTGACAAAGGTAGTTGTCTCCTGTTATCTGGAATTAATTAATTATGTTAAAATAAATAAATTCACCGTTAGTGTAATAAACATAAAGAGTTCCATGTATAAGTAACAAAAGTGCCTGACTCGCAGAGTGTATCCAGGTCCCCACGAAAAGAAAAACAGAAATGTAGTTTGATATAAAAGATAATATGACCTCTGACCTCTGGAGCGGTATACAAATATTTCAAGTCAAAATGCAACAGCCACCCATCTTCCATTTTGATGACTGAAACATCTGAGTAAAATACACTACTTCTACACTACCTCGGCTAGTCTTTTACTGTATACTGTTTTCGTCCGATAAAGTATTGGGCAACAGTAAGAATGAGCCTAATATAAGATTACAACAGTATATATTTATACATATAAAAGCTAAACGAATCTTAGTTTGTTGTTCAGATAGATATCCTAAATAAGTTCTTTACTCATGATATAAATACATGTTCTTTTACGAATATACTTACATCACGTGGATACACCCATCTCTGAACTTTTTCAAAGCTTTGAGCACCTTCATCAGAGAGACGACGCCTCCGTAAGAGCGCAAGTCGTAAGAGAAGAAGAAATTAACGCAACGCATGTTTGTGGTTAAAATCAAAGTCCAAATCAAAAGCAACTAATTGTCCAATGTCCAGAGAAGAATGCGGTAGTCTAAGACAGGGTGCATTATCTACATTTCAAGATGTAAAGGCCAAGTCGTAGAGAATCTACAAAATCGCAATGATAAACATAAAATCCCAGACAAAAATACAAACATAACGATGGACTTCACAGATCTGACAGTGACAGTAGTGACGGGACTCAATGGATCATCATTGATAACGTTCCTTTATTAGAAATACTATAAAATCGCCATAGTACCATTTTTATTAGATGCTTTCGCATTGTTAATTGGCGTTTTAATATCAGGTTTGCATGTTATTTTTTATGAATTTTTGACATAATTGAATGTATAAAAACTAAGAGAAAGATCCATTTGTGGTAATAAACCCATGAACAAAAACACATGTCATTGGATTGGAACGTAATCGGAAAAATGTTGCGTTTTGTAAGTGCACGATTACTTAATTTTAGTAAATTGAAAATTATTTATAACTTTTGATTCCCGAGTCCTAAAAAATCAATATTTAATAAATAAATATCTCATAAAATTTTTGTTATAATTATTTTATATTTACACTGGAACGGAGTTTAGTTAATTTTCAGATTCTTTGGGTCCATTTTCGCCAGCCTTCTTTGTTTACAAATACACACATCGCGAAACAACGCGCGATAAACCACTCGAGCGTTATATTTTCATACGGAAAACCCGTAAAAGTGAAAAATCCATGCGCATGCAAACTTTTTCACACA
This sequence comes from Cerastis leucographa, assembly GCA_963082945.1. Taxonomy (NCBI): domain Eukaryota; kingdom Metazoa; phylum Arthropoda; class Insecta; order Lepidoptera; family Noctuidae; genus Cerastis; species Cerastis leucographa. The sequence goes on from OY720378.1 coordinate 27,179,481, forward strand.
ACATGCAAATTATTTAAAGATTTACTATCGATAGTAAACCGTCTAGTTGTAATTTGAAAAATGGTGGCTTATCATGTCACGATTGCTTGGTAGCAATAATTTTGTTCTGCTCAACCATTCGTTTCTACCGGCAGCGTATATAATCACAGTGTAGAGCCATAAAACCAGAGGACAATCACCATCGAAAATGGTGATGTACCTAGATTTAGATTTCGTCCTAAATAGACGCCGTCTATTAGAAAAAAAAAAACACGGAAACAGAATTATTTTTCCCACTTTCGGTTTAATTGTAAAGGACCATTTAACAGGATACACGGCGGCAAAATAGGACGGCCTTTATTGGGAAATGATCTTTACAGAATGCTTTGTGAACAAAAAACCAGGCGCTTCGTGAACCTGATAGGGACCATGGAGTCATCAGACACTCACTTTACTCAAACACGTCATAAGTGTTGTACCCAATTACAAGATTTATGTCACAACTTTTAAACACACCCGCATTTGTGAGAAAAATGACAGAGCTTCATGCTCATACTGATGAAAAAGAATATGAGATATTCAAACTAGAAGAAGAGGCCTAAACAGTCTACATTAAACATTTTACAAAATCAAGGCATGCTGGCCCTCGTCACCGCGACTGTCTCGCACAGTCAGGGCATTATAGGTGACCACCTCGCATCAGTGACGCTAGATATCTGTAATCTGTGCTGATAGTGTCGAATTGCGGCATCATTCCTATAACTAGGTCAGATTCGCTACATGTCACACCTGTTTACTTTCTTCAAGTTAGCAAATAATAAGCAATTTTTTGTTATTATATTATTATGTCTAGCAAGCTGACGGTTTTTGTTGTGAAGTTATGTTTATTTACAAAGACTTCTCATTATCACAATCGTCATAAACGGTAGGATACAATTCTATAGAAACCAGCCTGTAAAAAGGTATTGTTTGTATTTAACGAGAGTCCTGATAAAAATCGCTTTCAAAACGGTTACGATGAGCATTATCTTCCGATATATTTAAATCCCATTGATCGAAATCGCTCAAGATATTCGCCCACGTCCAGAAATGACCACCGCGCGATAATGCACATGCGTTTCGATATTAAATCTAACAGTTGTAACCATGTGGAAGCGTTTTCGCGCAGCAAGCAGTTAATTATCGCAGACCGTTGTTAAATTAACCACGCTATATGCCCACATATGAGAAGGTGGCTATATAGACATCTTTTTCATGAACTTTAAACTGGGAAAGTTCCTGAAAGAAATAATAAAAGTCCTCCTGACTGTTTTCGTGCATGGAGGCCAATCATTGGCAGCAACAGAAGTCAGAATCGGAGAACAGTCGTATGTCACATCGCTGCGGGAGATATTATAGTGCACAAGTTAGTATGTATGTGTACAAACACAGGTGCATGCTAATAGTAATTTTCCTAATTAAATACCCAATACAAAGACTCACACATAATATTAAAATTGCCATGGAAGGCTAAACTAAGGAAATACTATAACTTTGTCGGTTTTTGAATAGAGTTTTTGGAGTTTAGGACTTGTCAGTCTTGAATTTCAATTGTTGTAACATTATATTCAGCTGCATCCGGTAAGACTGGAAGCCGACCCCAATATACTTGGGAAAAGGCTAGACAGATGATGAGTGTTACATTCCATTGAAACACATAAATAAGCACCATTAGTAGAATTAAGACCTGCTCAGCCTTCAAATACTTATATCCGTGGCAGTTAGCGGAAACAAAACGCTCAGAAAACTCTTCGCGCATAGCGGTGCCCTCTTTTCTCATGGCCTCACTGGTAACAACATAGTAACTCGTAGAAAAAGTATGTCGTCTCTTTGTGGCTCATTAAGCGTTCACACGGGAAATATATATATAACGCATCATTAATCTGTACTTATTATTATGTTGCGTCTACTTCCTGACAGAATAATAGCAATGATAAAGTTTAAAGAAGGTATCATATTTGATGGAAGTTTTTACTTTGAAGTAATTTTTAACCGACTCCAAAAAGGAGGAGGTTCTTATGTTCGACTGTGTGTATTTTTAATGTATTTTCACCGATTTCTCCGCCTATTGTGGACAGATTTTCAAAATTCTCTTCTTTATTTCGGAAGCCTACCTCCTGAAGTGGTCCCATAAACACCACTTTAGAATCTGATGATCTCAGGGAAATCGATGGCAACCCTCAAATTCAAAAGGCACATTCAATGTTTCTCATACACTTTCTACCGCAATCCACATATGTGCCTGGTAGGAATCATCATCAGTGTCTCATGTTGCTGAGCTGATGATGGAAGGTTTAAGTCAGGGTCTGATGATGAAATCCCAGGAAAATTTAGGTGAACCCCTTAAATTTTATGGGCATTGTTTGAAACAGTATGCTTCCCATGGTCATCAGATTAGGATCTGATAAAGGGATCCTGGAGATCGAGGGAACTCTCAAAATTTTATAGGCACAAGTGTAAAGCTATTGGTAATTTTAGGGTACCCGCGTACCTCAAAAGGAAAAAACGGAACCTTTTATAGGATCACTTTGTTGCTATCTGTCTGTCTGTCAAGACTTGTACCCAAAGAGAAGACCTAAAGAGTCTTATAAAGCGCCTCGATACCTCCACGCGTTCTCGAGAGAACACGTTCCCTCGACAACGTGTGGAGGGATCGAGCTGAAATTAAAACTATATACAGTACCTTGAAGCTCAATAAAACAAAAACAAACTTCTAAATTAACGTTAAAAAAAGATACGGCCATTTATGCCGCAAAAAAACGTCTGTTTCGACACTCTCAAGGAAATCAAAGTTTATAGGGTACTGGCCACTGACCTTGAACTATGAAATTTGGCAAGTATCTGTATCTGTCTGTTTGGAAGCGTTTTCGCGCAGCAAGCAGTTAATTATCGCAGACCGTTGTTAAATTAACCACGCCAATGCCCACATATGAGAAGGTGGCTATATAGACATCTTTTTCATGAACTTTAAACTGGGAAAGTGGGAGACATAAAGATAGTCCTTCTGACTGTTTTCAGACATGGCGGCCAATCATCGGCAGGAACAGTCATTGCCGCAGGAGATATTATAATGCACAAGTAAGTATGTGCACAAACACAGGTGCATGCTAATGGTAATTTTCCTTATTAAACACCCCAATACAAAGACTAACACATCATTTTAAAATTGTCAAGGCAGGCTTAACTAAGGAAATACTATAACTTTGTCGGTTTCTGAATAGAGTTCCAGGAGTTTAAGACTTGTCAAACTGTTTTAAGTCTTGAATTTCAAGTGATAGATTATTACAT